>JAOPHQ010002397.1:0-49728 GCA_030340625.1 Merluccius polli | reverse complement strand
AAAACCCCCTCCTTGTTTCCCTTTCGCTGTGAAACGGCTTGACGAGCGAGGAGGGGTACAAACATACCGCGTCAGCACACCACAAGGTCTTGACGACGACGACGACGGTGAACTGTTTCATCCCCGTTCTTCCCCAGGGAGGTACTCAAAGGTTATTGATGGTCAAGATCCTTGGGGGCGCTATTGCGACGCAAAGCAAAGGCGGCGCAAAGAGGGAATCGAGCTGCATGTGGGCATCGCTTCTTAACAAGACTAAAGAATCAATATTATCTCTAGCGAATGGAAAGTGCATCGTCGACTGCGCGCGAGTCCGTGGGACGTTGCAGTTATGCACTCTAATGATGCGTGATGTACTTTTTCGCTGAACTAGTATGGATGTTTTGATTCAGAAGGAGTAATGCGGTAATGTCATGCGGTGCATTTAGCAGATTTTGAAGCGCAGAGAAGGCCTCCAGTGTGCGGAGCGCTTTACCGAAACATTGGTATGCTGCGCACACTGGAGTCTTAGAGCGCGGCGTCCGTAGAGAAGGATCAAAATAGAGTTCAAAAAAAAAAAGAAGGTGTGTTTGTGTGTGTGTGTGATATTAAAGTAACAGTTAATAACCTTTCTTTTCTGAAAAACTGGGACAATTGTGGCACAACACATTTTTGTAAATAACATTAACATACAATTGATCAAAAATTAAGCTAAACATCTTAAGCCGAATCATAACCTCAGTCGACGTCACAAAAAATACCAAGCACAGAGAGCATGCACTGTATGTGAACTACAGCCTGTGTGTGTGTGTGTGTGTGTGTGTGTGTGTGTGTGTGTGTGTGTGTGTGTGTGTGTGTGTGTGTGTGTGTGTGTGTGTGTGTGTGTGTGTGTGTGTGTGTGTGTGTGTGTGTGCGTGCAGAAAGCCACTGTTTTGAAAGAGGCTACAGATGCCCCCTGTGTGTGTGTGTTGGTGTGTGTTGGATAGGTTAAGAGATGACTATTTTGAAAAGAAAAGCACTTTATTGTTGTTTTTTTTGGTGACATTTTTTTGTGAATGAGAAAATAAAATCTAATCTAATGCTTTTACGTGGATACTATGATTCAGATCCAATAGAAAACAATGAGAACACAGAGATTTGTTTGCATAATTTTTCTGAATTTTGCAGTATTTAATTAAACATGTATGTTTTGTACATGAAAACGTTTTTGTTCCTTCTTTCAACTCCTATAGCTGCGCTCGTGCTTTAAATGCACAGACGAGTCCAGTGTGTGTTAGAGATGACTATGAAATAGTTATTATGGCGCTTGGAGAGGGTAAACTCATTTCAGAGGAGTAAGTATAAAAAAAAAAAAGTCATGCCAATGCAGTGTGTTTGATGAATGAACACGCTTAATGCACACGCATACAAAGTCACGTCGGGATCACACGCTGCTGATTGCCGAGCGCGGTCTACAAATTGGGTGGATAAACAGGGTCAGACAAACACACAAGCGAGACAATGGGCTTTGTGCCGCTGGCTTCTGGTGCGGAACCGGTCCTTTTTAGATGTACTTCCTCCTCTGCTTCGCACGCTCCCGGTGTCTGGACACAAATGTCGACGGATGTGGACCACTACACTTACTTACATACTGCCGGCATGTAAAGGCTCACACCGCAGACGGGCTGTGTTGAGGCGAGCACCGTGACATTACATATTCACGTTGGTTGTCCCATGGTCTTAACATGTAGGCTGTAAAGGAGCCGGTACAGGTTTCATTAGGAGCAGCCAGTCCATTTCCAACCTGCATACGTTTTATATGAAAACGTGTGTGGATGTTTTCAGCGTTTAAAACTGTTATTTGGCTTTCTTTAAATATTATTTATAAAATATCTTATATCTTTCATATTATATCTTATATCTTTTATATTATATATTATATATTTCCACAAGGTAGGTCTGTACAATTTTACCTTTTCAGAATCACTGCTTTCTAGGTCGGCCTAAAGTCACCTAACTTTAGGCCATGAAATAAATCTTAAAATAGCTGATCTTTTCAACGTTTTGCTCTTCATTTTTCACCTCGTGTTTGAGGATCCCAGACAAATATGGCTGACTGCTAATGCGGAAAATCCTCGCCCACATGAGCTTCAACGTCCCCTATACACGTACAATTCATAAGTCGTAAGTATGAGTCATACATACTGTACTGCAGTATTGAGTATACTGTATGACACACTTAATACCGCATAGCTTTAACAGTGGCTCCCAGTCGCTTACGTGTACAAAAGTGTGCTTTCAGCATTGTGTTAATACACCTTACACTAAAAACAGACTGGTAATGACAATGCTGTCCCTTAATGATGCCATCAGCACATCATGAACAACATAAAGAGCCCAATAATAATTATAATACATTTTATTTATATAGCGCTTTTCAAGAACTCAAAAGACACTACACAGGTTAAAAGGGAGAATAATAAAACACACTAAAAACATGAAAAAGAGACAAAGGTTACACGTTAAAAGCAGTTTTAAAGAGGTGAGTTTTGGTGAGGGATTTGAAGGTGGTGAGATCTGTGCAGCCAATAGGGTGTGCTGCAGGAATGGAGTCTTCCATAACAGGGACAAGATGGCCATCCAACTAGACGGCTCTACCCAATGTGTGCTGAACCGCCTTCTACATTATGAAGCGAGCCACACACTGTCCCTGCTGTAAGGGGACACATACGGTAGTGACATGTCACCGGGACTACTGCCCTCCTGACCTGCACTGCGGCTGAGGGGGGGAGAGGGGAGGCCCTTAAAGTGCACCTGTACCCAAGGAAATCCTCCGTCTGGTGATGATGGAGAGCCGGGCGTAGGAGTTGTGAGGGTCGACACGACAAAAATGACGTGCTGCTTTGTGGTCAAACACACACACAAATGCGTGTTGGCTGATGCTGAGTGTCTTCAGGTGCGTGCGGCGGCCGCAAGGCCCTCAAGGGGGCGCTGGAGACAGCGGGGCGCGTCGTTTCATTGGCTGTGGCGAGGCATGTGGTGGCTGCCAGGAGGGCATATTGTACACGTACACGATGGCTTAACGAAAGCACAAAACATCATTTTAAGAGACTCAAGCCACCCACGGTTAAGTCTGGTTCACCTTGTTGGCCAGAGCATCCCCTCCACCCATGATCCCACCCATAACCCTGACCTATGACCTCTGCCTGGCCACTTTGTGCATTTTCTTTGTACCATATTGACACTTGCCTGCTGTTGTGTGTTTTATATTTTTTGTATTATTGCAATAGGCCTGGTACCGCCTGCTACTATTGTGTTTATTTTTGTATTGATTTCCATTGCATGGGCTCATCTCAAGAATGAACTTGATACTGCTTATTAGATAAATACAGTAGACCTACTTGAAACTTTGTCCTAGATCATGGACGGTTATCATGCGGAAGACGCGGGTGAAACTAATACTGAGACACGTAGGCCTAAATACCCATGTGGCTTGTGATGTAAAAGTCGTATGGAAATGACTGGAGAGAAGAAAAACAAGAGGGGGACATTCCCTTATTAGTCGCTCTCATTTCCGTGACTTCTCCATCCCACCAGCAGAGGGCGCCACATAACAAGTCAAGTCCAGTTCAGTCAAGTCCAGTTCAGTCAGCATGCCTTGGGTGCTCTTGTATATGACCTGTTTTTCTAAAGACCCTTTCAGCAAGGCAAGCAGCTGCTTAGTGAACAGCTGAACGGCCACCCACCCCCCACCACACACACACACACACACACACACACACACACACACACACACACACACACACACACACACACACACACACACACACACACACACACACACACACACACACACACTTGTACCTGTACTAGTTGTGTATGAACTAGCATTCCTGTATTTATTGAGCACAGAACAGTGATCCCTGTGTCTAAAAAAATAAATAAAAAAAAGATAAATGCAAAAGATCAAAAACAGGAAACATCAGGAAATTGAATGTTTGGCAGTGGTCTCCATTTAATGAAAACCCTATCCTTTTACCCTCTAGTCCTTTGGGGGTTTATTTTCCGTTGTGGTCATTTTGCTGTCTTTAATTGTCCTGGTCTTAACTCCAGACTTATTTTCCCATAAAACTATTTTTATTACTATCCAAGCGTCTTTCGCTCTTTGCCTCTCTCTATCTTTTTACTCCTCTCTATTTTGTTAACATGAACACAGAACTTTTGTTTTAAATTTAACCAATTAAATGGTTTCTATTTTTGTTTGTACACATTCTTGTTTTCTCCATCACATTTTCTTCATAATCATAAAAATAGTGCACCCTATGACCTAGTGCGTAACACAAGATCTCGAGAGACATATTATTTACATATTGCGTTGGATAGGTTGCACAATCCTGGTGTCCTTCATGCTAAGGTCATGTCAGTAGTTGCCATGGCGATAGGCATGCTCGGAATAGAGCAGAATAATGAGCTGAACCATGTTGTGGTGTTAGCTGTTAACATGGGGGGTGTAGGCAGTTACGCCAGTTACGCCTGTGCGTGTGTGTGTGTGTGTGTGTGTGTGTGGACTTGGAGCAGCCTATCCCTGCTTAAGACATGAGAGAGAAGCACCGAAAGAATCAAAGGTATGAAGTATGGCACAAAGAATGCAGGAGAACCACAACTATCTACTTCGACCGCCACAGTGCCACATTTTGGCATTTTTAGAAATTCAATGCTGAGTTTCTAAACGACGACGTTAGTAGAGGGAGAAGCGGCGGAGGGGCTGCTTGTAAACAGCCCTGCCCAGCTTCAGGTGTTTCTAATTAAACTATAGCAGCAAACATAACAAGCCCACTTTCAGCCAGACATGCAATAAAAAACCAGTTTGTCCATGAACCTGCCGAAGGAATTTAGCAATTTAGATGACACAACGGGGAAAGATGAGACGCTCTGTTCTATTCACGATTCAAGAAACACTTTTAACCCGAGCCATTACACGGCGACTACAGAAGCAGGCCGGCCCTAAAGGAGCAGTTTGGTGAAAACCCCAAAAGAGAGGTTAAGTTTGGACTTGGGATTTGTTCTCTGCATGTGTGTATGTGCCTGTGTCATTGTGTGTGTGTGTGTGTGGGGGGGGGGTCTGTGTGTGTGTGTGTGTGTGTGTGTGTGTGTGTGTGTGTGTGTGTGCTCGTGTGTGCTCGTGTGTGCTCGTGTGTGTGTGTGTGTGTGTGTATATCCCAGGGCAAGGACACACTGTGATTGTTCTCACAGGATCGTATCTGTCTGAGCACTCATTTCAGGAGACCTGCTCAGCGGGTCAGGAGGGTTTAGACAGTCTGACTCCAGCGTCTGACCTCTCTCTGCCTCTGCTAGTGGGGGGGCCCACATCTCTTCTCAGTGTTCCTAAACCCCATTACCTTTACAAGCCCCCCCCCCCCCCCCCCCCAGGTTTTTTTTTAAAACCCTGCTTACGAACAATTCGATGAAATGGCAGTCTCGCCGCGTTATAGTCTAGCCGTGTCGTTCCTGTAAAATGTTCTTGCCATGTAAAAGCGGGTTTTACATTTTCACATTTGCGTTTAGTAAGATTTCCTGTGTTGCTGTGTTTTTCGTGTGCACATCTCGGCTCTATACGGTTCTATACTTGTTCATGCAGCAAGCTGGGTACACACAGGCCGTAGGAATATTTCCCTAATGTTGACCAATAATATGGAAACGAGTGAATTGTCCCCATCGCCAATGGTTTCGACAAATAATCTGACTGTTCAACCCTGTTGTCTCCCCCTGGGAATAGCCTTTTCAAGGTTTTAAAATCTCATGAGGCTCATACGGGTTTCCTGTGTGAATGTGATGACAATGAAAACCAGCGAAGCATTACAAGTGTAGCAGAGTTGGAGATTTCAAAAGACCGAGTCACGGCATACTTTTCATTAGAAAGAGGAAGAGAGAGGGCCGTGGGTATATTCCCGTCTGATGAACATCCGATTAAACATTTGCAATACACCCATGGCTGGTGCACTCTTAATGTTCACACACACACACACACACACACACACACACACACACACACACACACACACACACACACACACATATACTGTATATATAGCTACCTAGCATATTGTCAGACCAGAGAGAGAGAGACGCGCCAAGATAGTTAGACAAGTGGTAGTAATTGTCATTGCAATGCGATGCAGCTGTTGCGTTGCAGGATAGATGTGCGGGTCAAGAGGCATTACCAGCTACTGTGGAGGGATTAGCGGGGCTTGTTGTGTTTGGCCCTGCTGTAATGGGAAGAGTTCAGAGGCAGAGAGGAAAGGAGAAGCAGGCCTACGGCACGAAGAGGCAGTTAGGGTTTGGCTAATGTGAGGAGATGAGGAGATTAGGGCATTTTTCTGAGACGCGTGGTGGTTGGTCGGGCGTCTACAAAAAGCAAATCAAAAGCATTTTGATACATATACAGTATATTGATATGACAGTTGTATCAATGTATTAGTGATAGAGAGAAAAAATAGACAAATTATAGAGCCAACATTAATGAACTACAGTTTGATTAATATTTTTTAAATAATTGATTGAATGACTGATCAGCAGTTTAAAAACACGCTCTAGTCCCTGTTAGGGTCAGAGCTAAAGACACACAGTCAGGACATGAATGTAAAAAGACGAGGTTGTGGTGGTTGACATAATTCACCCACGGAACTATGGGTGGGGGGCGTCACCAGCACGGACCTTTTTGGGCAGACGGACCGACCGTCTCGTTTCAGCCATGCTTGTTTAGAATGTACTGTTTTCGAGTGGTTAATTAAAAACTCATTCTGGATACCCCGCCTCCGACTCCCGTCTCTCGGCACTACACTGGTGACCCCGACTTAGGTCTCGCTGAAGCTTCAGGGACCGAAACGAACATGGCGAATAACGCTTTTATCAAGTTGCCGGAGTTCTGGGAGTTTTCGCCGACGGCGTGGTTCGCGCAGACGGAGGCGCAGTTTGCCATCCGTGACGTCACGGACGACACCACGCGCTATTACCACGTCGTGTCGGCGCTGGGGAGATCCACTGCGACCCGGGCGGCGAATTTCATAGCGAACCCCCCCGGACCACGGCAAGTACAGAGACCTCAAAGCCTTCCTATTGAAGACTTTTGGACTGTCGCAGTCAGAGCGGGCCCAACGGTTGTTGGCTATTCGGGGCCTCGGGGACAGCAAACCCTCCGAGCACATGGAGATGATGCTCAACCTGCTGGGTGCGGAGGAGCCTAACTTCCTCTTCATGGAGCTGTTCCTCCAACACATGCCGCCGCAGGTCCGGATGGCGCTCGCAGGCACGAGGATTACAGAGCCACGTGCGTTGGCAGAAGAAGCCGACCGGTTTTTCCTGGCTACTCAGAGTTTGGTACCCGAGGTGCTGGCCCCAACACGCAGTGTCTACCCCCTGGACAGTGACAGGCTAGCCAGCGGGGCCCCGGTAGCCGCCGAAGGCCGTGCCAGCACAGGTATGTGCTATTTTCACGCGCGTTTCGGCGCTAAGGCAAAGAGGTGCCGGTCCCCGTGCAACTTCAAACCGGCGGGAAACGCCAAGGCTTGCGCTCATTAGTGGCCGTGAGTGCAGGCGCGTCAACCCGGCTATTGTTCATCAGGGACACTCTCTCCGGCCGGGAGTTTCTTTGCGACACCGGCGCTCAGAGGAGCGTCCTGCCGGCTACAGGGGGAGGACACTGCGCCTGGCGTCCACGGTCCACAGTTGAGGTCCGCTAACGACACACCCATCCGCACGTATGGCACGAGGACTGCGGACCTGTGCTTTGGAGGCCAGCGTTTCAAGTGGGATTTTGTCACGGCCGACATCTCCTTTCCCCTCCTCGGCGCGGATTTCCTTTGTGCGCACAATCTGCTGGTGGACGTCAAGAACAACCGCCTGGTGGACGCACAGACGTTTTCCTCATTGGCATGTGCCCACGGTGAGGCAGCTTACGGCGGGCTCTCCAGCTCCCTCTCAGAGGGGGACGAATATCAACGCCTTCTCAGGGAGTTCCCCAGTATAACTCGACCTACCTTTTCCGCGGTCACGGTGAAACATGGCGTAGAGCACCATATAGACACCAAGGGCCCGCCCGTCTATGCTAGGGCCCGACGACTTAACCCCGACAGGCTGAAGGTCGCTAGGTCGGAGTTCGCAAACATGGAGCGCCTGGGTATCATCCGCCGCTCAGACAGCCCCTGGGCCTCACCCCCTCCACATCGTTCCCAAGCCAGACGGCGGGTGGCGACCTTGTGGGGATTACCGCCGCCTGAACGACGCTACCACACCCGACCGCTACCCAATCCCGCACATCCAGGACTTCTCAGCACACCTGGCGGGTAAGCGGGTCTTCTCAAAGGTGGACCTGGTGCGCGGTTACCACCAGGTGCCGGTGCATCCCTCGGACATCGCCAAGACGGCAGTAGTGACACCTTTCGGGTTATTCGAGTTCCTACGTATGCCGTTCGGCCTAAAAAACGCAGCTCAGACCTTCCAGCGGTTAATGGACTCGGCGCTCAGGGATTTGCCCTTCGTTTTCGTGTACTTGGACGACATCCTGGTCGCCAGCTCCACCGAAAAGGAGCACCAGGGTCACCTACGCGACCTCTTCATGAGGCTCGACCGGCACGGTTTGATCATCAACCCGGCGAAGTGCCTGTACGGGTTGTCCTCCATCCACTTCCTGGGGATGGTGACATTTTACCACCGGTTCATCCGCCAGGCGGCTCACGTCATGCGCCCGCTGTACGGGGCCCTCAAGGATAAGTCCCCCGGCCAGGCTGTCGACTGGACGGCGGAGAGGGAGAAGGCATTCGAAGACACGAAGGCCGCCTTGGGCCAAGCCGCCATGTTGGCCCATCCGTCACATGACGCCCCCATCGCCATCACCACCGATGCGTCCGACTACGCCGTCGGCGCGGTGCACGAACAATGGGTTGATGGTGCCTGGCAGCCGCTTGCCTTTTTCAGTCGCCAGTTGACCCCCAGGGAGCGCAAATACAGCGCGTTCGACAGGGAACTCCTTGGACTCTGGCTGGCGATCCGCCACTTCCGGTTCCTCCTGGAAGGCCGGGAGTTTGCAGCTTTCGTGGACCACAAGCCACTGACATTCTGCATGTCCAAGGTGTCGGAACCGTGGTCCGCCCGCCAGCAGCGCCAGCTTTCGTACATTTCTGAGTACACCACGGACATCCGGCACATTGCTGGCAAGTCCAACGTGGTCGCAGACTGCCTCTCAAGGACAGTCATCGGAGCCGTCCAACTGGGCCTAGATTACGTCCGTATGAGCGCGGACCAGGCCTCCGACCACGGGGTCCAGACCCTAAGGAATTCGGATACGGGTTTGCACCTGGAGGAGGTCGCGGTCGGCGGCTCGGATGTGAGGCTATGGTGCGACGTCTCCACAGGCCAACCTCGACCGCTGGTCCCGGCGGCCTGGCGTCGGCCCGTTTTTGAGGCGTTGCATGGCCTTTCCCACCCCGGAAGGAAGCCGTCCGTGAAATTGGTCTCCCAGAAGTTTGTGTGGCAGGGGCTTAGAAAAGACGTCAGTGCTTGGGTCAGCTCATGTGTTGACTGTCAACGGTCCAAGGTGCACCGTCATATTAAGGCCCCCTTTGGAGAGTTTACTGTTCCCGAGAGGAGGTTCGACCACGTCAACGTCGACCTGGTTGGACCGCTTCCCGCCTCTCACGGGTTCACCTACCTCTTCACTATGGTCGACAGGACGACCCGCTGGCCTGAAGCTGTTCCCCTCTCCTCGACGTCGGCTTCTGACGTGGCGCGCGCATTCATCGGCACGTGGGTCACACGATTTGGGACTCCTTCGGACCTCTCCTCAGACCGGGGCTCGCAGTTCACCTCGGAACTTTGGGGCGCTGTGGCTGAGGGGTTGGGGGTCAAACTGCACCGCACTACCGCCTATCACCCTCAGGCTAACGGCTTGTGCGAACGTTTCCACCGTTCAATGAAGGCGGCCCTGCGGGCCAGCTTGAAGGATGGCGACTGGGTGGATAGGCTGCCATGGGTAATGCTCGGCCTCAGGTGCGCTCCTAAGGAGGACCTGCAGTCCTCATCGGCGGAGCTGGTCTACGGGCAGGCCCTACGGGTGCCGGGGGATTTTATTCCTGACGCCTCGGTTCCCTGGTCGGCGGCCAGGCAACGTTCCTCCCTCCTGGAAACCGCCAGGGTTTTCGCGCCCGTTCCCACGTCGCAACACGGCACCCCGGCTTTCCGCATGCCCCCCGATCTGCGCGCGGTGGGCTACGTGTTCATTCGCCACGACGCCCACCGGGGTCCCCTACGTCCTCCTTACGATGGCCCGTTCAGGGTTTTGCGCCACGGCGACAAGTGCCTGGTGGTGGACGTCGGAGGTAGACCTGAGACCGTTTCCTTAGATAGGGTTAAGCCGGCTAACGTGGACGTTTCCAGGCCGATGGAGGTGGCGCAGCCCCCACGCCGGGGCCGTCCGCCTGCGCCGCGCCCCACGCTGGCCGTTGAGGCTCCCTCGGCCTCGTTGACCCCCGGGGCCTCCGGGTTGGTGGACGGCACCAACGTGCCGGCTGCTTCCTCCGCCTCGGCCCCTGTTGTCCGCACGCGACGGGGTCGGGTCGTCGCCCCTTCCCGCCACGGGGACTTTGAATATGGGTGAATTCTGGGGGGGCTTGTGTGGTGGTTGACATAATTCACCCACGGAACTATGGGTGGGGGGCGTCACCAGCACGGACCTTTTTGGGCAGACGGACCGACCGTCTCGTTTCAGCCATGCTTGTTTAGAATGTACTGTTTTCGAGTGGTTAATTAAAAACTCATTCTGGATACCCCGCCTCCGACTCCCGTCTCTCGGCACTACAAGGTTTAAATAAAAGATTGGAGGCAGGGAATGGCAAAGCAGACAGGGTTGGTAGGCAGGCAGACAGGGTTGGTAGGCAGGCAGACAGGTTGGTAGGCAGGCAGACAGGTTGGTAGGCAGGCAGACAGGGTTGGTAGGCAGGCAGACAGGTTGGTAGACAGGCAGGCAGGTTGGTAGACAGGCAGGCAGGTTGGTAGACAGGCAGGCAGGTTGGTAGGCAGGAGGGCAGAAACAGGAAAGTGGCACTGAGAACAATAAGGACAACGCAGGTTAGGCAGAGACTTTGGCACTGGAGAACCTCTGATAAGAAACCTAAACGCCTAAACGGTCACGCAAGAGGAAGTGTAGGGCGTGACAGATCCGTACTTCATTGTGGTCAATTTGAACTATTTTGGGGAATGTATATGAGATACAGAACAGTTAGGTTAGTAAACAGGTTGGACTCGTTTGATCCCTCAGCTTCAAGGAACCTAAAGGTTCTGCTCCAGCTGAGGTCCACACCACTGTTGTTGGTCTTAGTATTAATAATTAATACTAAATTGTGGCTGGATTCTGGCTTCCTTACAGCAGAACACTTGAACGGGCTGCGAAGGACACACTGTCGGAAGGGTAAACAGTGAGCTCATGCTCTCTGCTCTCCATCCCTCCTTCACCATAACAACTCTTAACTTTGGATGACCTCTATTCTAGACCTGCACACTCCACACACTAAGACAGCTCTGTCTTAGTGTTGTATTTATGTCTTAGATAACCATGCTTTTACTTCAACATTGTGGCACTGAGAGTGCGCCTGCATCATAACATTTACATTTAGGGCATTTAACAGACGCTTTTGTCCAAAGCGACTTACAATAAGTACATTTGTTAGGAGAAAGTGCAACAGTGAACCGCTATCGGTAGAGTAAGGATTTCACAAGAACGGGTTTACACCGATTTCATCTTCTCTGAACTTCAATCATATTTACATGAAATGAAACCTGTTGTTCCACAAAACGGTTGAGTTTACACAAACCCGTAGTCTGAATGTGCGATCGCTGACGACATGTTCATTATTCCACAGAGCGACTGGTGTCTGTGAGGTGAGAAAATAAAGATATTAAATTATCTCTATAACTGTACCAATAGCTAACTGGCGAATAACAACAGCTATTCAGTATGTGAGCGTGTCTCCAGTATCCAGAGTGTGGTCAGAAATAATTTGATTTCCGCAACGTTCTCGGGGCTGAGACCAAAGTAGAATCTGTTTTTAAGAGTAAAATATTAAACAGAGCTAAATAGAGACACAGTTACCCAGACGCATTTTTAGCAGTCTGCTTTTGGCACAATACAAGATGTGTGTGTGTGTGTGTCTATAACTGTGTGTTGCGTGCCTGTATGTGTGTGCGTGTGTATTGTTAAGGTTGAGGGGGGAGGGAGGGTAAGGGGGGTGGGGGGGGGGGGGGGGGGGGAGGGGGAGAATGTGGCCTGCAGAATTGCTGAGCTGCTGAATGCTGTGCGGTATCGCATGACTCCAGAGGAGAACAGGACGACTCGGGGGGAGCCTGCCAGGTGGGCGTGCTGAGACGGGCGTGCAGGGTCTCGGCCAATCAGAGCTCCTCTAGTCTGCACTACCCTCGCCTCTGTGTGTGTGTGTGTGGTTGTGTGTGTTTGTGTGTGTGTGTTTCCCTGGCCACATCGTGTGGGAAGATCTTGTTATGTGAATGTTCTCTCTCGCCCTTTCCCCTTATACTTCTTTGTCTTTACCCTTTCGTCGCATTTATCCGCTTGCTCTTTCACTTTAAGTGCCCCCCCCCCCCCCCCCACGAGATCTCCTGGCTCATGGGGGGAATTACTCTGGCAGCCAGCTGGCTGTTGTTGCCATGAAGGTGAAGGTGTCTGTCTGCCTCTCTACCGACCCTACCCGTCTACCTACCCTACCCGTCTACCTACCCTACCCGTCTACCTATCCTACCCGTCTACCTACCCTACCTGCCCTATACCCGTCTACCTGTCCTGACTCTGGTGACTCTGTCTACCTGCCCTATTACCCGTCTACCTGCCCTATACCTGTCTTCCTGCCCTGACTCTGGTGACTCTGTCTACCTGCCCTATACCTGTCTTCCTGCCCTGACTCTGGTGACTCTGTCTACCTGCCCTATACCCGTCTACCTGCGCTGACTCTGGTGACTCTGTCTACCTGCCCTATTACCTGTCTACCTGCCCTATACCCATCTACCTGCACTGACTCTGGTGACTCTGTCTACCTGCCCCATACCTGTCTACCTGCACTGAATCTGGTGACTCTGTCTACCTGCCCTATACCCGTCTACCTGCGCTGACTCTGGTGACTCTGTCTACCTGCCCTATACCTGTCTACCTGCGCTGACTCTGGTGACTCTTGTCTACCTGCCCTATACCTGTCTACCTGCCCTGACTCTGGTGACTCTGTCTACCTGCCCTATACCCGTCTACCTGACCTGTCTACCTGCCCTGACTCTGGTGACTCTGTCTACCTGCCCTATACCCGTCTACCTGACCTGTCTACCTGCCCTGACTCTGGTGACTCTGTCTACCAGCCCTATACCCGTCTACCTGACCTGTCTACCTGCCCTGACTCTGGTGACTCTGTCTACCAGCCCTATACCCGTCTACCTACCTAGCTACCTGCTCTTACCCGTCTACCTGTCCACCTGCCCAGTCTCATGTCGAAACATGTAATAGCTACGTTGGTCCACAGAGCAAAACGTAGCAGTTTCACAATAACAGCTCTAATGTTGAGTGAGTTGGCTTCGGGTTTGTTAGGCCTATTCTTTTCTATTGGCCTGCGTCCACGTCACGTGACCGTCAAGCCTTGGTCTGCCAAAGCAAAACAAAATGGCTGATATACCTTTTTATTCTCAGTGGAAAATGAATACAATATATAACAATATTTTAGGATATATTTTCGGTATTAAAATGCGTTTTGATAATATTTATAATGAAAAAAAGGGGTATTTCTGTAGGCCAACCCGGAAGTGAGCGTCGCCCTGGGTTCCCTCGACAAAAAGCCAATGGGCTTTTCCCATTGGATTTGTGATTATTGCAGAAAATAAGCTCTGTGGCAAACAAACGTTTATGATACTTACACGTTTTGTTAAGCAAGATAATCTTCACCAATGAACACAACTTTTATCATTTTTGAAGTGTAAATGCAATTTGCCAGAAGTTGTTTAAGACTCATAAAAATTTACCGACATATTTTATGTCGTAAAACAAAATGTGGCCATTTCTTAAGTTTGTGTAAAACCACAGACCTTATTTCAGGCATCTAACCAAAAACCCATTCAAAAAACCCATTGACTTCGAGACGAGGGAACCGGAAGTGCTAACATGCTAACAGATTTGGGGGTTTTAGGACTCATGTGCAGACGGGACATCCACATCTCCCGTGCAGAGCCATTACTGCTCGTGTACACCACGAGTGGTGCAGGAAATTGGTTTTTGGTTAGATGCCTGAAATAAGGTCTGTGGTTTTACACAATCTTAAGAGATTTACACGTTTTGTTCTATGACGTAAAACACATCAGTAAATACCCCACTCGTGAATTTTGAAGCTTTTACGTGTCTTAAAAAACTACCGGCAAATTGCATTTACGCTTCAAAAATCATAAAAGTAGTGTTCATTGGTAAAGATTATCTTGCTTAACAAAACGTGTGGGTATTATAAACGTGTGTTTGCCACAAAACGTATTTTCTGCAATAATCCCAAATCCAATGGGAAAAACCCCATTGGCTTTTTGTCGAGGGAACCCAGGGCGACGCTCACTTCCGGGTTGGCCTACAAAAAACGCTCCCTCCCGTTTCAGAAGCGCAGCGTCACGCTTTTTTCCGTGCTCATTGTCATGAAAATGAATCTATTGAATCGTGATAACGTAGCTATGACACGTTTTAACGTGAGACTGGGTTGACCTGCCCTACCTGTCAACTTGCCCTATGACGAGGGTGGAGGTGAGAGTACACCCATAGTATTGAGTCTCCCTATGAATGCCAGGAATGTCAAAACGTTTCCTCAGTTACACGCTGGGACTGATGGTAAAGTGAAAGCACATGAGAGAGAAGATGGAGCCGAGAGGGAGGAAGAGAGAGAGAGAGGAGGGGGGGGGGGGGGGGGGGGGGGGAGTGTGTATGGGATGGTCAGATGCTGTTGACCATTGTAGTCAAAATTCACACAGCCTTGAAGCCGATTGAATGAATAGCAAGAACAACAATACAGTGGAAGATGAATTGCCTTAATCTCAAACCTGTATCTCAATCCCGTCATCTTGTGCTGTCACCAATGTCTTGACAAAGTCGTTTCTTTTGTCGGGAAAACAATGGACCCGGTGCGTTGAGCTCTGCTCTACTGATTGACGTATTGATTGATGGTTGATGGTTGATTGACCTTAGCCCGATGAGCGTCACACAGTCATGTAAATGCAATACTCTCTCTCGCTCTCTCTCTCTCACACACACACACACACACACACACACACAAACACGCACAAATACAAATGACAGATTTGCACAGGGTAATGTGCATACAGAGTAAAGGGCCGCCATTGTGCTGTGTGCTCTTCAGAGTGGAAGAGTGTGTGTGTTCTCAACAATGACACAGTGTGTTCAGGCCGGACCCCAGCGGCCATGATGGAGACATGAAGACATGTGGCGTGATGTGGAGGATGGGAATGTTTTTATTTTTATTTTGTGGCTGTGATGTTTTGGGTGGGTTGGGGTTGGAGGGGGATTTGGGTGGGTGGGGGTGAGGGGGGGGGGGACACACCGCCCTGCATGCGAAACACAACTGCACCAAAAAACAGCCAGCCATGTCTCTCAGAGACAGAGACCGGCCGAAGAGGAGTTTGGAGGAGAACAAGAGCAAAAAGAGAGGGGAGAGAGAGCGGGGAGGATGGGTGAGGGGAGGGGGAGGGTGCTGGTGAGGGAGGGATAGGTGTGTGTGTGTGTGGGGGGGGGGGGGGTAGGAAGGGTGACTCTGAGGTGAATCTCAACAACAACAACTCGTTGTCGATGGCGAACTTCACCCCAACCAAGTCAACGATAGTTATCTCTGACAATGACCGCCCCCCCTTCCAGAGAGAGAGAGAGAGGGAGAGAGAGAGTTAGGCTAGGATAGGAGAGGTGAAAATAAAACAGACAAACATGCACATGAAAGAAAGAAAGAAAGAAAGAAAGAAAGAAAGAAAGAAAGAAAGAAAGAAAGAAAGAAAGAAAGAAAGAAAGAAAGAAAGAAAGAAAGAAAGAAATGAAACACAAGTGAATATTATGGAAACAAACCCAGCCCCCAGCAGGGGAGTCCGAGGGACACGGTCCTGTTTCTTCCCATAGTGGCCGGAGGGGAGCGGTTGGTAAACAACAATGGTGAAGGACATTTGATGATTGCTTTGGGTGAACAGGAATCCGGGTTCATACTTTACATACGCATACAACAACGTATGCACATTTTTACAATGTGGTCTTGTCTAGGTGTGAATGTTTTCTGAATAGAGAAAGATTGAAGTCTTTCTTTTCTGGATATTCATGACCTTAATGGGTGATGTATGAATGGGAACATTAACTCTCGCTTTGTCCCGTTCCAGATGCTGACGAATCACTCTCTCTGCATGACAAAGGAATCAATGTATGACTCTTGCATACCTTTGCTGTATGTTAGGCTGTTATTGGGTTACATTTATATTTTTAGCTATTTCATCAGATCAGCCCATTAATCAAATCAAATGAAGACTCAATGAAGTTGATGAAGAACCTCAGCCCTTGCCCTGATTAGTGTTTTCTGTCCTGAGATGAGCTACCATCATGAATCCCAAATGATCTGACATTTCGGAGGGCTGCCCTGCTTCCTTTCTGCTGCCTAACTGTTGTTCAAACTGGCTGTTCATTACCGAGAACATGATTACATCAACAGCTAAATGCTAAGTAGCAAATGCTTACCCAGCAAAATCATCATCTATCGTTTCAAAATGTATTTGATTGAAGTAAGAAAAAACAAAAGATGTATTCAGTGTTTTTATTGCCCTCCTATGTTAATAATAAAGATGTATACTGTGGACCTATTTACCATTAATTGGTTTGTAAAACAGATGGAAATAAAGATGCAGAATTTCTGAATCCAATATGGATACCAACTTTACTGATTGACATTTAGATGTGTGTGCTGTTGGTCGTTAAACCACAATGTTCACATGGAGAGTTTGGCACACCACAACAGTTGCTGCATCTTCTGTTTCCCTGGCTGCATGTACCCATTGTGCAGGTGGCTTCTGTGTGTGTGTGTGTCTGCGCGCGTCTGTGTGCGTATGTGTGCATGTGTGTGTGTGCAGAAGAGACCTGGCTCGGGGTGGAGTGGATCAGTGTGCTTACACAGTGTAAATGCGTGAAGATTTTTGCGAGGCCCCTTTCACATTGGGCTCTGAGAGATCAGACAGGATTTAGGGGCCTGTCTGTCACTTCCACGCTTTAATAATAACAGCGGTGGGCATGCGACGTTGAGTTGTGGGAAAAGGGCACCGCTAGTGAAAGTGAAGCCACTGGTGTACATGTTTTTATTTTGCCTTTTTGCATCGACAATATGGAGAATTCGTGGAATTGTTTTATTTTATTGTATCTTTTGAATGGAAATGAGTAGGCGTTTGGCTTTTTAGGTCATTTACCATTTTATGTCATGTGACCGGGGTCTGATTAGCAGAAGATAAACGGCCACAAACCATGTTGGGTTGATTGCGTTGTTTTAATCCGTGGCATCTGTAGAAATGCAAAACAAAATCTGTATGCATTTCTCCTTCCAGCACACATCCCCTATATATGTGCAAACGCTCACTACTTTTAGGACAAAACATTATGGCCATCATTTCTATAGCTTCGGGCGTACCTTTCCCTTTTCCTTGTTAAAGCAAAACATCATGTAAGCATGTCTCTACTGTTCGGTTTGCCCTTCTGTTTAACAATGACTCAGCACTTTGATAATGATCTTGACTCATGATACATCAGTGTGTTGAAGCCTATTCGCCCATGTCATTGTGATACTGAACACTTCTGGGTTAGAGTGATAGGATTTCCATTCAGAGATCACACAATGAATGGGTTTATTTTCTTGCCCACAACAGTTGAACCCCAGTGGCTCCGAGCTGAAGCTCAGGCCTTGAACATAACGTTGTAGGCTACTACACTGGCCGCATTGTATTATGCTTTAATAGCTACACCCATTATTATACAATGTTATATCTTCTGAGTTTGTAGGTACTGTGTGGTTATCTGAGCAAAGTGACTTTGAGAGAGGGCACTGAACATAGATTGGAGCAGAGTAGAGAACAGGCAAGTATAAGAATAATACACTGCCCTTATACCTGACAACTAAATATGGTGTCTGACTGTTGCTGTGGCCACTATCGCTGGCTATATGCATGTATGTACCGATGAACTTACCAAGATTTTGTGTGTGTGTGTGTGTGTGTGTGTGTGTGGGTGCACGCGCGCACATCTCTGTGTGTTTTCAATGTGTTTAGATAGCAGGGCCCCCCTCTCCTGCAGAACAACTGCAGAGCTCTCGTTTTACCCGCTGCTTCGGCTTTTGAAAGCTGCCCTTTCCCACAGCGCAGTGCACACCGGTCCACAGAATCACACTGATTTGTGCGATGTGGCTCACACACACAGGCAGAGGGGAACAAAGAACAAGCTTGGGATAACAAGCCGGGGGTTAAAAGGCCACCCCCCCCCTGCGCCGCCACCGCTCCGGCCACTGGCACCCTCCCGCCACGAAGATGTGCGAAAGATGCCTTTCCCAGAAATGTCTACCGGTGAGACGGACGTCGGATGGGCCCCTGGGTTGTTATTTCTGTGTAAGTGTAGCTCACCATTTCTGGGACACCTGTGGACTTTTCTAGCTAATTGAGCCGTCGGACGTTGTTTTAGAAGACATAAGCCAGCTTGGTGTCGCTTGCCCAAGACCGTTAGGGATTGCTGAATGATGATGGGGTTTTGGTACTCTTCTATGGATATGTTGGGAGTTTCGCTCTTGGAAACCGGTGAAAATAGAAAATAAAAGTGTCCTGTTTATGTAAAACACAGATGATATAGAAGAAGCGAGGGGCCGAGGCTCCGCCCGAGACTAATTATTAATGGGAAAAGGAATCAGGTGTGCAGAGGTGCGGCCTCGTGTGTCCGGCGACGTGGCAGATGCGATGGGCGTGACATATCCGTTTCTTTGGTCTATGCCCCCACTCCTCGGTCCTCCTTAAATTACAAACGTGAAGGCAAGCTGTGGAGTCCCTTTGAAGTATCATTTTGGTAACATTAGTAATTGCGCATTGTGGTCCTTCCTCTTCTATCTGTTAGGATGTATTATTCATCGATTATCATTAAATATGTGTGCCTTTGATGATCTAATTATACGTGAAGAAAGCACATACACACGTGGATGCCACTTCAAAGTCCACAGGTAGCTATCATAGCCGTGCGAGGCTCCATTCTTATTATACTTATCATCACGAGTCAACAGTATGTTTCAGAAACGCAGGGAGAGTCATATTACAAGTGGTGCAGCGGTGAATGAGAATAGCGTTGAATAGTGAGGTGTTGGTGCACCCGGAACACCTCACTATTCAATGCACACAGGAGCATACCAGCCCTTCTCCTCTGACCCATTCCCAATTAACCCATGCAAATCTGCATCTTTGCAGAAGTGACCTCTTTGCAGAAGTGACCCCTTTTTTAGTTTTTTTTTAATGCTTCTAGCGATTTATACGGTTTAATATATTCATTTGGTGACTGGATTATGACTTGAAATGCAAATTACTGATTTGTTTTTTTTTTAATGCACAAATCAGTAAAATCATTTCAAGTCATAACCCAGTCACCGTATGAACACATTGAAACCGTATACATCGTTAGAAGCATAAACAAAAAAAACTAAATCAAAAAGGAAAATGCTTTATGCTTTAATCATAGACTTCAATGAGTCATTCATTCCTCCTCCGCCACGCCCCTGTTTCTCCTACGTCACCGAGGCTATATCCTCCTCCAGTCTACGCATGCTCGCTCTGTCGGAGACGGGAGTATCCCAAGCAAGAGCCACAGTAGGCGATACCTGACGCAATAAGACGTTACAGCCGCCTATACTAACAACAGCTAAGATTAATTTACTAGTACTCTTGCAGTCATCCTCTATAATCGTCTTGGGTTTTTTTGGGGGGGGGCGGCAGCGGGTTTTCAAGCTTTCAAGCGGAGCGCGCAAATGGCTGAGGAGAAGAAGATGAAGCAGATGGAGATGGACATGGAGGAAGGCAGGGCGGCCAACGGGGAGCCGGTGGTCGCCAACGGACTCGCCCCGGCGACCGACACCGGGACCAAGACCCCGGAGACGCGCGGCCAGCGGGTCCGGCGCATCGTGCTGGCCAACCTGCTGGTGCTGCTGACGGTGGCCGGCGTGGTGGTCGGCGTGGCCATCGGCCTGGGCGTGCGGCAGGTGGAGCTGACGCGCACGCAGGTCATCTACGTGGGCTTCCCCGGCGAGCTGCTCATCCGCCTGCTGAAGATGATCATCATCCCGCTGGTGGTGTGCAGCCTGGTGTCCGGCGCGGCCAGCCTGGACCCCAAGGCCCTGGGCAAGCTGGGCGGCTGGGCCATGCTCTTCTTCCTGGTCACCACGCTGCTCAGCTCGTCCATCGGCGTGGCCATGGCGTTCATCATCCGACCCGGCGCGGTCGCCGACACCGCCGCCAAGCCCAGCGTGTCCGACCTTGTGGGGGGCGACGTGCCCGTGGCCAAGGAGGTCATCGACTCCTTCCTGGACCTGATCAGGTGAGGAGACACGTAAAATACACGCACGCACATGCGCACCGATACCTGTAACGTAAATGCCGATGCGGTGCGTAAAAAAAACCCCCCGCGCAACGGTCGCACGCGTGGCGGGCACTTGTGGGTGGGGGGGGGGGTATGTCTGCCTCCAGTAATAACACGTGTCCTCCTGTTGCGTCATGCCAAGGCGGATGTCGTTACTAAGCTTGTGGTCCTATATGGCAGAAGGACGTCTCCTCCTCTCCTCTCCTGGCCAAATGCGCACAGCCATACCTACAGAAGCGTCCATTGTTGACTGTTTGTTTTTTAATGCACTGAGTTATGCGTAAAGCCACGTCAGATGGAGGTAATCGGGTTGTGTGTGTGTGTGTGTGTGTGTGTGTGTGGGGGGCATGCATGCATACATGCACACACCGATTAACGTGGGCCTTTAATGCCTTTTAATGCCAGCTCTACCCTTTTTTATATATCCGCATAATCCGCTTGCAGTGCCATTTCGATGCCATGGTTTTACTGCTGAGTGCAGGTAAAAGGTAAAGGTTGCCTCCTTTTTAGGACACAGGTCCAGGTCTAGGTCCATGTCCCCCCCCCCCCCACTCCTTAACCCCTGACCCCGTTCAAGGAGGAGTCAAGAACCGGTCGTGGACCACCGTTCATCAAAGCAGGAACCGTTTCCAAATTCCAGGTGTCCTCGTCCTTGGGACCCCAAGGACGAGGACACCTCCCCATCACTATCCTCTTTAGGTAGAGCAAACACGACCCCCGTCGCCGAACCCCTAAACGATATCCCTAGACATACACGTATACCCGCAGGGTTGTTCCTACGTCTGTGCTGATCGTCATGTGTCGGTGTTAATCTCAACACATGTATTTTCATTTCTTGCCCCTTTCCTTATCACCACTGGACGCGTATTTGCTTTTCCCTGCTTGAGACCACATGTTGGCTGTGTTTACCGCACTGCTCTTTAATACAGGATGTGGGAGCCAGTTAATGTTTGAACTACACGTGTACTTGAAAGTACACGTGTGTGTGTGTGTGTGTGTGTGTGTGTGTGTGTGTGTGTGTGTGTGTGTGTGTGTGTGTGTGTGTGTGTGTGTGTGTGTGTGTGTGTGTGTGTGTGTGTGTGTGTGTGTGTGAGAGAGAGACGCTGGCTCCAATTGTTTTCTTTTTGTAGGGTTACCTTATGTATGCCCCTGAGCTAGGGTAGGCCCTCAATAACGCTGGGAAAATGTGCAGGTTGCTAATCACTCTGTGTCCTAATAGTAGTAACTTGGCTTGGGACCGGACCTTACAATGTATTTAGCCAACAACTTTTTTTCGTGTAATTATTTGTTTACCTGGCACAGCCTTTATCGTAATTTGACCCTAAATAATGCTGTTCTATATTATTTTCGTGTGTGTGTGTGTGTGTGTGTGTGTGTGTGTGTGTGTGTGTGTGTGTGTGTGTGTGTGTGTGTGTGTGTGTGTGTGTGTGTGTGTGTGTGTGTGTGTGTGTGTGTGTGTGTGTGGTAAGGCAGGGTGAGGTAAGGCATGCGTTGGTTGCATCAGCTTACCCTCTTCATTCGAGTTACCGTAAGTGCCGGGCTTGCGCGCCTGGAGCCATCCTTAGTCCTGTCTGTGTTGTTGCTACGATAAGCCTCAAACGTGTATTTGCCACGTGGCACGCATCATTTTCACATGCAATTCAAAGATCCGACCATATCCCGGGTATGGGTATGGGTATGTGTTACGTGACATCGTGCGTCAGAGGAGCCATAGTTGCCGTTTGCGTGTACAGCGCAAACAAAATACTCTGTTGCGCCGTTTCAATTATTTTTGGAGGTGTGTGCGTGCAATGCCTACGTAGTTTGGCGTGACGGTGTTGACATGCATGGATTTATGGATATCCTGTCCTATAATCTCTTATTGTTTGTGTACTGAGGGTGTTTTTTACTTCCCTTTCGCCTACTTCCCCGTGTTTCTAAGTACCCTGATCAGGTGTGGCGCCCGTAATCGCATTGTATTTAAACTGTACAATGACAAAGTCTTTCTGTTCTATATATTATGGAGATCCTCAGCCTACCGTATTGTTTGTCATATCCATGTTTACTACACATGTCTGCACATTTAGTGTTGCAGTGGAAGTACTTGCAAACCTACTTTTTAAAAGTTTCTTTTAGGTGTGCGTGTGTATGTGTGTGTGTTTGTGTTTTTTTGTCCTACCCTTGTCCTGCCCCCTTAGTGTCCCAAGACCTCTCTGTGTGTATTTTAAACTTCAGGGTTTATGACATGGCATCACATGGTCATGTCACGGCATCACAAGGAAAGGAAAAAGTTGAGGTAATTTAGGAAGGGGTGTGCTAGGGTGGGGGTGGGGGTGTGTAAGGCACAGTGGCAGCAGTGTGGACATAGGCCTGTGCTTAACTTGTATATATATTGTTTTTAGCCATCTGTGATTTGTTTTTTAAGGAGCACCAGATATTATTAACCAGCCTATACATCCGGTGTGGCGTAAGGCTTACATTTAGCCACGGCGGCAAACCTTGTCTCGAGATTGCGCCTCTTAGTTATCCTGCAGTCACATGACATTTTAATCCGGATGGACTAGGGGTTTCTGAAGTGAGGGAGACGCATGCCATGCATACATGACTAGGTGTATGGAAGTTAAGCCCTCATTACTCTAAATTCAATCGGAGGGAGGGGTGGGGGTGGTTTAGGTATCGTGGAGAGATTTTGTGTGTGTGTGTGTGTGTGTGTGTGTGTGTGTGTGTGTGTGTGTGTGTGTGTGTGTGTGTGTGTGTGTGTGTGTGTGTGTGTGTGTGTGTGTGTGTGTGTGTGTGTGTGTGTGTGTGGGTCTCGTGCCTGCCAATGTGCGCATGCTCACCTGTGCTAATGACGGAGCTACACTAGTGACACATCGGGTTGTGGTAATTGAAATCACGCGTGGCTCATCCACTATCACATGACGCGTTAGGCCGTCTGCTGATTGGCAGCACGTTTTATTACTCAACTTGACTCCAAACATGTCCAAATTAGACACGAAGTCCTAAAAAAAAGACAGCGCTATTCTTTACCATTTTGCTACTGACTTTTCTCCACATCATAGCTGTGATGTATGTTTACTGAGGAGTTCCTGGTGTTTCTTCTTGGCATCCTTGCACACTACTTGTGTAGCACTTGTATACTTAGTCTAATACAACCCTATGAATGCCACTGGACCAGTTCTAGGTTCTATGGAGTGGGGTAACAATATAAAACGAAACCAGAGACCAGGTACTTTAAATACAAAAGCAGTTTACTGAAATTTAACATAGACAATACACATAACAGTTATTAGGACTATTGAATAGTCCTGCAGGTAACAAAAGAATAAAGTTGAGCTCGCGTTCCCTTTTTTCTTCACCTATGTTTCAAATACTTTGGTTTAGATAGTTTTTATATTAGATTAGGCCGGTCCTATAAGTACTATCTTATCTTTATATATTGTACCTATTTTTGTTTTTCATCTCCTTGAGTAAACTCTTTTTTTCTTCCCTTCACAAGTAAGAAAATAAAATAATATTTACTTCCAAAAACCTTATTCAAGTCAAACACTTTAAATCATAACTTTCACAATTATGAAAACAAAATACAATTTGAAGTAATACTTTGTTTCAGTTCAAGTCCAGTTCAGAGAGGGAAGAACACTCCTACCGCTCTGGCGGCGAGTTTACCAACAGTCCCCCCTACACAGAGGATCCTTTCTGGCACGATGGAGCGGAGTTGTCTCTAGAAACTTAGTCCATGGGTTGGCTCGCCATCTTGTACCCCGCGCTTGTGTGTGTGTGTCATCCTTCACACATCGCCGAAGAAACAACATCCAAACAAAGTCCAACTTCAAACAGGAACAAAAAACTGAACAAAAAACGTTGTGGTTTTCCTAACATAAAATCCCCGACCAGGCAGGTGTTGCTTTTTAGCTTCTATCCACTTTTCATTAAAGTATTTCGCTCACTAGTTTCTCTGCTTTTCCTCTCTGCTCTTCGTTGTCGCTATCTCAACAAACGGAAGTGAGTCTCTTAAAGGGGATGTTCATGAGAATTCCGTACAGCCATACTTTTAACTGTTTCCATTAAAGTTAAACAATTATTACACGATTCTTACCTGAGTGCATTTTAATGAATTAACTTATTAATGCATTTTAACAAATTAACCTATTCATACATTTTAATCAATTACTTCTATTTGTCACATTTAAATGTGGGTTACATCCTCCCCACTTTACCTAATGCACGTCCCTGTGCATTCTTTAAGAGTCTATACTGTCATAACTCTGGGTCGTTCTGGAAAGCTAGATTCTGAATGTGAGTCTGTAAGCACTTCACTCAATGTTTGAAATTGAGACTGCACTATCGTAACTAATGGATTCCCTAGCTCTGGGTAAGTCAGTCGTTTAGTACTCCTTCTTTCTCGGGTAGATCTTCTAAAGCATCCTCTTTCAGCTTTAGGTTCAGTTTCGACTTCAACTGTGTTTTCGTTACTTTCCAGTGTGCTTTGAGTAGAAGAATGGACAGTACTCAGATCAGTTAGGTTTTCAGATTTCTGTTCAGCAGGTAAGTGACTCTGTTAGATCAGACAAATCACCCCCTCAGGATCAGATGGATTACTCTCTCCGAGATCAGGTAAGTTATCCTCTCCAAGATCAGGTAGGTCATCAGAGGATGACCTACCTGGTAGGTCATCAGAGGATGACCTACCAAGAGTGTCTACTGGAGCATCTCCAGGGAAAGCTTCAGCTACATCTGGAAGATCTTGCTCAACAGCAGTCCACATTTTGGGAGGTTCTGGTTCATTAATTTCTTGTTCCATGGTTTCAGAGGTATGGTTGAAACCTAGGGTTTCTACTCTTAGGTTTTCATAACCATCATGATAATATTCACCTGTGTCAGATTGGGATTTGTCGCCATCGGATTCATCCGAACTGTTGCCTTTCGGGTGCTGTCGAGTTCTTGGCCGCCTGGCTGTCTTTGTCGTGCTGGTTTCACTTTCCACAGGAGTCGTAGGAAGGAAACCTCAAGGCAGCAAAAGTTCACGGGGAAGGGTTCTCTGTGGACCTTCTCCAGTCTCAGGTTTCACAACATAGACTGGGATGTCTCCAGATTGCTTCAGAACAAAATAGACTTCTGACGGTAGCTTGTTTCGAGATGTGATTTGAGGTTCTGGACGTACTGGGAATGTGATACTGGTTGGTGGTGGACTCGTAAGCCAAAGGCCAAGTCGACTGGCAACCTAGGCTGCCGCCCAAACATTAGTTCATATGGGGTAAAACCAGTCACCTCATTCTTAGTACAGTTGTAGGTGTGTACTAATGGCTTGACATAGTCATGCCAGTGACTTTTCTTCTGGTTCTCAAGGGTTCCCAGCATGTTAAGTAAGGTCCTGTTGAAACGTTCAACTGGGTTCCCTCTTGGATGGTAGGGGGTGGTCCTTATTTTCTCACAACTTCTTTTATAGTTCGAGACTCAAAGTCAGGACCTTGATTGCTATGAAGTCTCTCAGGAATGCCATAATGCACAAGGAAATTATCCCATAAGCACTTAGCGACTGTTCGAGCCGTTAGGGGTAGGCACTGCCACTGCATACTTCATAAAATGATCTGTGATGACATCTACCATTTCCAGCCGCTTCCATTCCCTCAACATTAGGTAGAGTTCAGGAAGTTCCTTCCGCAGAGTTGGTGGAGGTCTCCAACCAGATGGAGGTCTCCATCTTGGGAAGAGGGAAGAGATTTTTGTTGGCTCAACCACTACCCACTTTCCAGCATTTGGTGTTCTGCAACTGACTGATCCTTCGAAAACTTTGGTTTGACCAGGACCAATAACCTCAGGGTCTTTGCTGAACAAGGCGGGAGTCAACTTTCTGTCTTTGTCTCATTTCAAGGGTTTTAAAAACAAGCCTATACCCATAGGGCACTGACTGGATGTTGTGAGGTGCAGAGTTTGAGTACTGCTCAGAAGTCCCCATTTGTCCCTCAATAGTGACTGATGATAGTTTTAAATGATCTGATGTTGGCGGACCATCTTTCATTTCCCATTGCAACTGTTTCTATCTTAACAGTTTCCTCTTTGCGGCTACAAGAGAGTGGTTGGGTTCAGCTTTGCAATGGGGTCTTATGTCCGTCTTCATCGCACCTGGAACAATACCATGGTTTTGGTTTGTTACTTTGGTTATTGTTTACATCACGGTCGCTAGGCTGTGCTCTTTGCGCTCTAGCTCTCTCAGCAGGGGACTTGGAAGTGGCAGCTCTCGGAGGTGCTTTCTTTGAATGAGTTGTCTTTTTGTGTAATCTGTAAAAGCTGTGATTGCAAATCAGCTTTGTCTTTTCAGTTCTTGTATCTCAGATATGTCTCATGTCTCTGTGGTGATGTGTTTCATTCGTCAACACAGCTTTAGTTCGGATATCAGGGCGTTATTCCAGCAGCCTCTGCAAAATTGTTTTAGAAGCTGGCTGTCGATCAGTTGCATTTACACCACCTCTTCTGAAGGTGGTATTCAGCATTACTTGCAGTCGCTGAAGATAAGCAGAAGATTTTTCACCATAGTTTTGCAGATTTTAGAAACTTGGCGTAGAGGTCGTCTCCATCTTGAACTGTGCCATATGCTGAATTTAAAATGTCCAAATACATTGATGGAGATGAGTGTGGTGTCAGATGCTTCACTGTCAACGGCAGATGACAAAAGGCTTTCAAGTATTCTTCGTGATTTGTGTAGGTCTGATTGTTGTGTGTCTCTGAGTTGTCTCTAGAAACTTAGTCCATGGGTTGGCTCTCCATCTTGTACCCCGCGTTTGTGTGTGTGTGTGTGTGTGTGTCGTCCTCCACACACCGCCTAAGAAACAACGTCCAACTTCAAACAGGAACAAAAAAAAAACTGAACAAAAACAGTTGTGGTTTGCTAAGATTGAATCCCCGACCAGGCAGGTGTTGCTTTTTAGCTTCTATATCCACTTTTCATTAAAGTATATCGCTCGCTTAGCCTGGCAAGCCAGACCTACATCAGAAAGATGTAAGGTCTGGCGCAGCTCCATTGGCAGTGTGGGCGGGATAAACGGTTGTCTTTCAAGTTCCCTCTGCACGCAATAGGATAGCGCTACAACCAATCAGAGCAACGAAGAAGGTGACGTAGTCAGAGCGACGGCTCTGACTACGTAATTAATCAAAACTCAGAATAAATATTTATTTTCGAGGAAAGACTTCAGTGCCGTTCTTTGTTCTTTTCTCAAATAAAATGTTAACTTCAAGTCTTGAAGAGTCGCGGCCAAAGCCGAGTGGAAAGACAACCGTTCGCAAGCAGCAGCAGCCATTGTTTATCTCTAACACGGAACCGTCGCAACTCTGTCGTCATGGTAGCCCGGCTTTCGACTCCGCCCCTCACGCTGTGATTGGTCAGACATACAAGACACACTTGGTGTTTCCAGCACCAAAAAGCGGACGGAGCCGTGCTAGACCTACCTAGCTGCCAAATAAATTTGCTGCCGCTAGGGGGTGTCTAGAGTTCTAGGCTATCGCTCGCTATCTCAACAAACGGAAGTGAGTCTCTTAAAGGGGATGTTCATGAGAATTTCTTACAGCCATACTTTTAACTGTTTCCATTAAATTAAAGTTAAACGATTCTTACCTGAGTGCATTTTAATGAATGAACTTAATGCATATTAACAAATTAACTTATTTATACCTTTTTTAATCAATTACTTCTATTTGTCGCATTTAAATGTGGGATACACTTGTATTCATTAGTAAATCAAATAAAGAAATGGCACCTATTTGGATAATAACTGAACTGAACAGCGGCCCAGTAAGGTGGAGGGTTGTAGTTTCGGCACTTCTTCACGGTCACTAATCCAACTCTAATCCAGTGTCTGGGAAGAGAGGGATTATTGGTGAAATTCTCGAGGATATTTTCACATGACAAACATTGTGGGTGGTATT
This sequence comes from Merluccius polli, assembly GCA_030340625.1. NCBI lineage: Eukaryota > Metazoa > Chordata > Actinopteri > Gadiformes > Merlucciidae > Merluccius > Merluccius polli. The sequence continues at coordinate 21,170 of JAOPHQ010002397.1, read as the reverse complement.
CGTTGGTCAGATATACATAGCTGCTGATATTCTACCCTTAATTTCTCCATATCGTATGTAACCATAAGTAATTATTTTATTTTTTTACTCCACAGAAACCTCTTTCCCTCCAACCTGGTCTCGGCTGCCTTCCAGTCGGTGGGTTTACCATATTTCACACTTTTTTTGTTTGTTGCAACAACCATTAAATGTGTGCTTTCTTTCATATAATAACTGCTATTTGGTGATATTAGGGCACACCATTACCAGCTGTACCACCATTACAGAAACATTTCTACAAGTAATCTGCTCCCGATCTTTCTCCCCAGTCTGTATCTAACCTAATCTATGTGTCAACATAATTAATTCACATATCAGTACATTTTCAATATTCACTAAGTAAAGTCCGTTTGCATGAGATAAAAACCCACCAGCCTAACAGAAAGAAAACGGTAGACAGACCTACCTTTTCATTCAATAAACAAATGTTTCAAAGGGCATTTAGCCATCCCCCCACCATTAGATTATATTTAAGGGAAGATCTTTGTTTTTGACGGTGAAAATGTAATTACATCAATAAATGACATGGCACATGTACTCAACATCCTGTCCTTTCTCTACAGTATGGAACCGGCTACAAGTTCATCCTGAAGAATGGCACAGACCCAGAGAAGGTCAGACGAAAGTTCACGCATGCCGCTCACACAAACTGTATTTACATGCAATTATGCAAAATATGTATGGTTGGGTTCATGTTTTTCTTTTATTTTTTTTACAATGTTTTAACGCATGTTGTTTGTGTTTCCAGGTGCCCATCGAAATAGAACAGAGTGGCATGAACATTCTGGGTCTTGTAGTTTTTGCCATCGTGTTTGGCGTGGCGTTGAGGAAGCTGGGAGAAGAAGGAGAGATCCTGATCAAGTTCTTCAACTCCTTCAACGAGGCCACCATGGTGCTTGTCTCCTGGATCATGTGGTAAGGAGGCCGCATGAGAACACATGAGGCCACACGTTTTTTGTTGTTGTTTTTTTGTCCTTCCTCTCCTCGGTCAACTATAGGATATTTGAGTTGGTTTGGTTTAGGTAAAGCTGCTCTAGGTTACTTTTGCTAGTTAAATTTTAAAAAAAAATCCACTCATCCTTCCATGGATTTGAACGTATACAACCAACAACCTCCTTCTCCCTGATGTCACCGCCCGCCCCCCCAGTCCCGTTGCGCGGACACAAGCTATAAAAATAAAAAACAGGCAGTAGTGGCCCCAGAGCTTGCCTGATTGCTCACAGGCTACGGGGCAAAACAACGGTTTATCTCCTATTTAGGCATATTTCACCATGCAAAAGTTACTTGGAGCAGCCCATTTGTTATTTGCACTACAGTACATCCTTAGGAACAAGCCGTTTGTGAACTTGTCCAATTTTAATTTCAAAGACAATGATTAGTTTCAATATTTCACATGGGTATTTCCTCTCTCTCTCTCCGTCCGTCTGCCCTTCCCTATTCTTTCCGGTTATGTTAATCGATCCACAGGTATGCCCCTGTGGGTATCATGTTCCTGGTGGCTGGGAAGATCGTGGAGATGGAAGACGTGGCGATGCTGTTCTCCAGTCTGGGGAAATACATAGCGTGCTGCATGGTGGGACACGCCATCCACGGCATCCTGGTGCTGCCGGCCATCTACGCCGTGATCACCAGGAAAAACCCGTACACTTTCCTGTGGGGCATCTTCACCGCCCTGGCAACCGCCTTCGGAACCTCCTCCAGGTACGACCAGCGCATGGCAGCCATGAGCTCGCTTCATTTTGTACATATATTTTCCCAAATGACTCATCAAAATTTGACACGTCTATACCTGCTCTTGCAAAACATTTAAGGCTTTTCGCAGACACTTTAACCCAATGCGACCTAACAAGTGAACAATCAAACCACATATGCGTATTCCTTCCTAGTGTGTAAAGCAACTGAAAGGAGTTGCAGGGTTATAGCAGTCAGAGCAGAAGGTGAATAGACATTTCATTTTTTGTTTTCTCCACTGTCTGCGTAGCTCCGCCACACTGCCTCTGATGATGAAGTGTGTGGAGGAGAACAACGGCGTGTCCAAGCACATCAGCCGCTTCATCCTGCCCATCGGCGCCACCATCAACATGGATGGCGCCGCGCTCTTCCAGTGCGTGGCCGCCGTCTTCATTGCCCAGCTCAACGACGTCTCGCTCAACTTCGTCCAGGTCATCACCATCCTGTGAGTGTGCCCGCCCGCGGTTTGTTGCTACGGCGACGGGTGTTAATCAACCGATGACATGCACCGTAATTAACACGCACGCAGGCCATTTGTCTTGGGTGTCTCTCGAGGTCATTGACATTAAGGGGTCTGCAGTGGTGGCGCCTATTTGTATCCGTATCTATTTTTGAGTAATAGGCAAAAGATCAGCTGAATATTATTATGTTTCTGATGTCTTGGGGAAATCGGTAGTAGGAAGGGCATATAAGGGGCTCTGCAAGAGACATGGTTCCAACATCGAGGAAAAGTCTATTTTTGTAAATTAAGTTATTTTTCCGTTTAAGACAATCTGACTGCATTATCTCATAACCAATTACGTCAGTCATATTTGAAGTGAGTTGTAATAAGAGAGGGACCCAGCGAACCTCAGTTCCAGACAGTCTATACTCGGCCAATAGCTGCTCTTGCACGGTTGCTTTCTCCAGCCGTTGCAGTGGTAATTGTACACAGGAAATCGGAAGCGTGATACATTCTATCAATCTATTTCAGTCATTTTTGGCAGAGTTTCTCATTCGTCAGTCGTTACTTTTTTAGAGTAGAAACCAATGTAGTCTCACGGTCGCCTCTGCCAAGTAAATCTGAGACGGCAGGCCCACTCGCAGCAAAAATGTCTCGCAGTGTATTCTCGCTCTCGTGTCTCACTCTAGTGTTGGAGCAAATGCATACCGGTACGCTCAGGAAATGTCTGCTTATTAATGGCTAAATATAAATGTATAGCTTATTATTGACCATCTTTTAAAAAAATGTATAAACAAATTAATGCATTTGTAATTTGAGGGAAAAGTAGTCGTAGCATACTTGGCAGGAACTTGAGGCTTTCTATTTGATCTAAAAAAAAATGGTGGTTCAAATCAATACACATATCGTGGTGTCAGAGTTGCTACGGAAATACCGATGGTCCACCTCTTTTATTGACTCTGTTAAACACGTGACCCTAACCTAACCCATCCTCTCGTGCTTTTTGTTCAGAGTGACAGCGACAGCGTCCAGTGTGGGAGCAGCAGGAATCCCTGCAGGCGGTGTCCTGACCCTGGCCATCATCCTGGAGGCCGTGGGACTGCCTACCAATGACATCTCCCTCATCCTGGCCGTTGATTGGCTTGTGTGAGTAGTCCATGTGTTCCATAGAGATCCGAGGCCGGAGAGAGGGCGGGACTTCCCAGCATGCTTCGGAGGGAGCGATGTCCGTTTCAGTCCTCCGTTACCTGTCTTGGATATTGCTTTGTCACATTCTTTGTTAAGACTCCTTTCTTATTCTCCATGTCGTCGTTTTTGGCTAAGCAATCAAATGTGTGACCATCTCTCAGCCTCATCTAGCACACAATTTCAAACTATTCATGTCAAACTATTCATGTCAACTTTCAGTGAACTTTCAGTCAACTTTGAACCAAAACTCTGGGGGGGGGGTTCAAAAGAAGTTGCGAAGTGTGTATATATACATTTAATAACGACGGCCCCTTGTGTTCCTCCCCAGTGACCGTACCTGCACCGTGCTGAACGTGGAGGGAGACGCGTTCGGTGCCGGCCTCCTTCAGCACTTCGTGGACCGCGGTGCCAAGAAAGACGAAGGGGAGGCGTTAAGTGAAGTCAGGCTGGGGGACAACTCCAACGCCGCCGGCACGATGGTGGAAAGCTCTCCACTCATGGGAAACGGAGCGAAGGGTGACTGTGACAAGGAGTCAGTCATGTAAGGACCGCCCCCCCCCCCCCCTCTTTTCCAGCGCCTGCCAATCGGAATCCGGTCTTCTGTCACTTCCCGCCCCTTGAGAGTAGTGAGTGGAAAAAGGACAAACTGTAACAAGTGGTTTCCATGGAGGTGGAAACAAATGAGTTGCTGTTGCATTTTAAGGGACAGTTTTTGTATTTGCTTTTAAATCATCCTTTGCATACGCAATTTCTCCCTTTTTTTTTTTTTTTGGATCCTTGACGGTTATTGAAAAAGCCATCCTCTTGTTAATAGTTTTCAAAACTTTTACGCCCTTTTATCATTACCGTATATTACCGTCGGCCCTGTGTTTGTTTTTAAACACACCAAATCTTGTGTGCGTGGAAAATGTCCCAAAGCTGAACCAAAGGCACAAAACGGATGGACCTTCAAGCAACTCTGCCACTCCAAAGAAACGCTTGCTGCTTGTGGCAGAAGACCCTGCCACACTCCTCCAACACACAGGTAGATTAATATAAGGCCGGTTTATTAGCGCTTTGGTCCAAATGTTACAGCCAGAGCAGGTGTTAAATGCTGACCATGTCGAGCTCTACCCCTAGTGTGTGTGTGGTGATTGATTTTGATTGATGAGTTGATTTAACCTGTGTGCCTTGATTACCCCAATGCACCACCGGTGTGCAGCCTCGCCACGCCCCAGATCGGCGCCTAATCAGCCTGACTCGGGTCAGGCGCGGCTGCTTAAACCAGTCATCAAGCACACACACTACACACGGTTGTTGAAGGTTGCTGTTACAAGGTCAAGGCCAAAGCAGATCATTGAGTGAAACGTCAGCAACGTCTGTCCATGTCTCGTTTTCAGTCTTATTTGTTTCTCCCCGGTAAGCCATGAAGGTCTTTGTCAAAATGTCAATGTCAAGAAATGAGTGGGTATGTGTGTATGGGCTGTGTACAAAACCACCAATTCCCTCCGTTGCTTTTACAATGCGTTTTTATTTTAATTTTTCTTCAATCAGTTGAATACATTTCTCTACTTGAAACTTTTGCTTTAGGAACCTCAATGTTATACACCACGTGGTGTACCTCTTGGACATTTTCTGCTCTAATTTAACTTATTTTTGGAAAGTCTAAGATTGTGTATATGCACCATGTCTACCGGTGTTGTATATGTGTGAGATGAATACTGTTTGAACTGTTTTTTGAAACATTCTACAACTTTCAAATTGGATCTTATTAATATTAAATATTATTACATTTCGATTTCTCTTGAAGTTGAAATCTGTTTCCAATATCTTGTTTTATAAACCAGACATTTAAAATATAAACCAAATGGGTCCCATCCATTATGAATTTACATAATGTTATAAAACTGTTATAAAACTATTTATTTCCTTTCAACGGTCACTGCATCTTTACTTTTATTCTGTAGTCTGTAGATCTGGGACCTTCAAGCATTTTGATGAGTAGACTTGTTACCATGACAGGTGGTACAGCTGTTCCAACCCAAATGACAGTTGGTTTATGATTGCATGTGTTGGTTAACATCGTTGAGATCAATCATTCCGTTAATCTGTGATCTCTGTATGTTGTGTACAGTAGTGTGTGTAATGATTGCAGGACGCGATCACAGAGGTACAAAGTTTAGAAATGTTTTTAATTTGGGTAAAGTTGACTTTTCTTTAAAAAAAATAAATGTGTAAAAATACCAACTGTGTTGATTATTCTTTATTGAAGCGTCTTTGATTTATGTGAATTATTGAATGCACACAAACTTTGTATGTATTGTATACACGTATGAAGCTATAGCAAAGGTTTCAGACAGGAAGACTACTTCACTCCCAGGAAATCACCTAAGACATTAAAATCTCCCGCGTCATCTTGAAACACGAAATCACACGTCAGTATAAAGGCTGCTCACTTCTCTCTTTCAGATGCTACATTCATGCAAACCCACCTCCAGCCCATCTCCACCATACACAGAGGTTAATCGTGCAGCCTACACCAGAGTATCCGCATCAGTCCAGTCCCATCACCACCAGGGTCATGACTCGATTCAAATATGTCATTGCATTCATGGAGTCCTGCCGCCAAATGGGGATTGTAATGAAGTATAATTTTCATTCCAACTAGTCTCTTCTGATTGAAATACAGTGTGTGTATGTTGTAAAACAACACTTGAGTCAAAAGTCAGTCAACATTTTTGACATGGTCAGGGCTTCCACCTTACATAGTTATACTTATGTAAGTAAATGAACATATATCACTTCTGGAATGTAAAAAAGGCATTCCTACATTGCAGATATAATTGTGGTTGTGGAGACAGGGTTTGGGTCACATGCAAGGTTCATTCCTGTGACTGAACAGCTCTGCTCTGCCAGTTTACTATAAATGTCTGCGGCAAACTTCTTGCGAAATATTTGAAAAGCCTCATGGATGTAGGCTATACAAGACATGTCAGTTTTTTGATATACTGCATACCCCATTTGCAGGAAATTTGGCAAAAAACGGGGTGGTGGCTTGTGAAACCCAACGGTACATACCGTACTAATCAACCCGTCTCCATTGACATTTCCTTTATATGGCTCTTGTGCACCACCTGGTGGTCAAACATGACTGCACATTTTAAACGTAATCATCCTTTACATAAGAATGCCTTGGCTGTGCCACGTGGGAAACCACAATAAACAGCACTGTTAAAACTTTTATTGTAAGTCAACAAAATATAGAAATGGACACACTTTATACCATAACATACACACAGGTATATATGCTTAGCCTATGTTGTTGCTCAGTGCTGGTGTGTTTCTGAAGGGTACATGCTCAGTAGTAGTATAACACATAGTAGCACACATATTTCAACACATCGTTTACTTGATTGTAGGGATCAAACATGATAAAATGTGACTCCCATGAACTAAATGGCATCAAAATACGATAAGTTACATTCATAAATAAAATGTGCAAATGTCAATGTATGTCAATCAGTGCATAAAGCTAATAGCTTATAAAACATGTTTCAGTCAAAACCACACATTAAACTGATTATGTTTGTACCGTCCCATAGATATTGCTAAAGATAATGTACATTGCAGGTTCTATTGAGATGCATATCAATGGGATTTTATTATTCATCTTTATATTGTACAGCACATGTGGTATTTACCAAATTCAAGATGGCAGCTTTTATACATTTGTGTATTTTAAATCAACATGAAACCAATACAGGCCAATACAATCTTCACAAATGCAACAATGCATTTCTCAATTTTATCATGCCTTTTAAAATGTAACGCACATAATTCTGAAACTTTAGAAGAATGAACTGCAATCAAGCATGTCGTGATGTACGTGTGTCCATTGTGTCAGTCATGTCTGGTGGTGGGGGGGGTGGGGGGGGAATTACAACAAAAAATGAAAAACATCCATCTTTTAGCCACCATAGTTAAAAATTCCAGCCCATAGTTTTCGAGGTCGATTCTTAAAAACGTACGCTGGATTTGCTGCATTGTTCGGTAAACACAAAGAAATGACAACAATAAAGGCCAGTAGTCCAACGCATAGTAAGTAAGCAACCTTTCATAACTTGCTTCTGTCCAGCCTCTTCCTGGCCGGATTAGGATACTGGGGGTTTTCGATGACCCCCTCCCCGAACTTGAGCTCCAGGAAGGCACGGTGATTGTTGGGTGCGTAGGCAGTGATGCCAGCGAAGGGCATGGGCACAAGTGGCTGGAGGAAGTGCTCCGGGAACTCCACGTCCTGCTTGTGCTCTGTCCACGTGTCTTTGGTCATGACGCCGTTGCGCGGGTAGAACGGCCAGAGGTCCACATGGAGGTGGTTGGCCTCGCTGTACTGCACCCGGAAGAAGTCCCCCTCCACCGCCCTCTCCCACACGTAGCCGTTGGCGTCCACCAGGGAGCCCGAGTCCAGGTTCTTCAGCTGATCGCAGTTGGGTATGTCCTCCAGGTAGATGCCCAGGTCCACGTCGTAGTCCCAGGGGATGATGTCCTGGTGGCGCGCGGCGCCCAGCAGGGTGCCGCCCTCCAGCCAGTAGCGCACGCCGGAGCTCTCCAGGATGTTGACCACGTACTTGGTGGTCTCGCGGAGCGCGCGCAGGCAGCAGGGGGGGGTCCAGCGCTCCATGTAGAGGTAGTCCGGCGTGTCGTCCCGCACCGTGCCGAAGCAGCGGGGGGTCTCCTTGCCGCAGCCGTGCCACTGCTCCTTCCCGTCGGGCAGCAGCAGGCGCCTGAGGCCGAAGCTCCTCATGAGCCTCCCGGTGGCCTCCTTCAGGCCCGTGTCGGCCTTCCACTGGTTGTGAGCCGAGCTGAAGAGCGGCCGGTGGCGAGCGGAGAACAGGGGGCTCTCCAGCAGCTTGACCTTCCAGCCCCGGAGCGAGGTCTGGACAAACAGCGAGGAGAAGAGCGGTCGCCCCAACGGCACGGAGAGGTTGAAGAGGTCCTCGGTCCGCATGAGCACCACGGCGTCCCCCTGGAGCGCCGTGCAAACGCTCCCGCTGCTCCCGGACGCCGCCTGCGTGTAGGTGGCCGTCCACTCCCGCAGGCTCACCCGCAGGTGGAGACACTGGGCGGCGGAGCGAGCCAGCACCGGGGCGGCCACCAGCCTCACGGGCCCTCCGCCCTCCCCTTCCAGCTCCCGGATCAACCTCTCCACGACGCGGCCCTGCTCCAGCTCCACGCCGTCGGGCACCAGCAGCACAAACTCGGTCTGGACGTGGAACTCGGGCCGGTGCGCCTGGGGCGGCTGGTCGGGGCTGGGGAAGAGCACCAGGAGCCGGGCGCCGCCCTCCGGCAGGACCAGGGGAGGGTAGGGCAAGGTGTCGGCCACCGCCAAGAAGGGCAGCTCCGGCCTCTGACGGAGGAAGGAGCGCGCCACGTCCGCCACGTAGTTCTCGAAGCTCTCGAACTCCCGCAGGAGCACGGTGACGCGGGGCCCGCGGCCGTTTCCCTCCGCCCCGGCCGCCCCGCCGCCGCCAGCCGCCGCCGCCGGCCAGTCCGCCGACGGGCCCCGCCAGACCCCCGGCTAGGTTGGAGGCCTGCAGACCCGCCCTCCTGGAGCCCCTGCCGAGGTCCTTCCGCTTCTCCATCATCTGCTGCTGGGCCCGGGACACATAGTAGAGAATGAGGAGGTTCAGGACGATGGCTCCCGATAACAGCCCCTGGCAGAAAGTCACGCGCATGGCAGCAGGAGGTCAACGCCACTTTTTTTTTTTAATTCATTAGCGGACGAGAGGGAAGAGGGGTCCCCCTGATCTCTACAGACTCCGGGTGCCCATTGGTGGACAGCACTCCTCGCTTGGGACTCAATTCAGAGCCTGAGACTATCTGCAGGGGAGAAGATGCATCGATGAATTACATTACATCACATCACATGTGCACTAACTGACCTGTCCAAGACTAGGCTGATGGCTGAAATTGACAAATTGACCGTTGAATGATTGAATGAGTTCAATCAGTGTGGTGTTACACTAACATGTGTTTCTATGTGTTTATTACCTGTAGTAGATCAATACTAACCACATGCCCCCCCCCCCCCCCCCCCCCCCCCCCCCCCCCCACAACAGTGCTCATCTTTAGCTGCCATGGTCAGTCCATCACCAGGCATTTAAAGCATTTAAACTAAAGACACATTTACATCTACTGCTGGGAAGACATTGGCCTTCACAGAGATGGGAGCGAGTGAAAGCTCAACGTGAAAAACACGTTACCACCTCCGGTTTCCCACATAATGCATTCGGGATTTTAACGTAGCCATCACTCGTTAGAAATCACAGCTTTGACAGCACTAGCATCACCTTACCTTAAGCATGCTGCATGTTGTGCACGTTGACTTCTCCTCCTCCTCCTCGAAATATAAGTCCGCAGAGGCAAACCCGGTCCATAAAGACTTGGTGGTGGTGGTGGTGGGGGGATAACATTTCATGTGTTACTGTTTCGCTATTAACGCGTTAACGCAATTTCGGGGCCAGTCTGTGGCTGCAGCAGTGCAACCTTGGGCAAAATCGTACATCGCAACGGCGAGCATGTGCTGTGTTGCTAATGCGTCTGCATGGTGTGTGTGTGTGTGTGTGTGTGTGATGATAACACACAAACACACACACACACACACTACAGTCAGAAGTAGGACACTTTCATTGCGAGCCGGTGCGTAACAACAGCATCACATCATTTAATGTGTAAATCTGATTAAAGAAAAAAAAAAAAAAAAACGGAGCTGTTTTTTTTCAGCTGCACTGCACGCCAGGTAGACGGACCACTTCCGGTGTGGCCTTTCAGCGTAAAAGTTCGCCCAAAAAAAAACAACAACCCCACGACCTACACACGCGTATTTGGTTATAGTCTCTAACCTAACTTATTTTCTCTCGTCTTATTTTCTCTCTTCGACGTTTGGACGGCGTAGAAAACGGCAGAAAGTGGACATGCCGTGCTGCTGCTAAATGCCGGGCGGTCTTTATTTGTCTTTCGCCTGAAGCCACCGAGTTACGCAGATGGGAGGAAACTACAAAGTAAGAGTCCGACTACATCCGGACCAATTGCGCATTTCGCCGGTATATTCGTGCTGTTATACACGTGAAACATAACTAATGCTACAAACTATGTGTTGTAACACGTCTGTATGTGTGTGTGTTGGTGTTGTTGTTATAACGGGGACGTGTCGCGCTTATCACAGACAGGGGGGGCTTTTACCTTGAAGGTTAGGAAACGGAAGCCGCGCGGATCACCGACTCCCGTAGTAATTCAGCTTTTTACGTACGAGAAAGGGAAGAAAGCAGAGGAGCAGCAGCAGCAGCTTCCAGTGGTCTGGGGGTGTGGGGCCTGGAGTAACGGGGACATTACCACCACCACCACCGTTATTATTATTAATAGTATTATTATTATCGCTCCTCTCTCTCTCTCCGTGTGCGTGCGTGTGCGCGTGTGTGTGTGCGTGCGCCTGTTTCCCTCCTCCCCCCCCCTTCCCACTGTAACGGGCGAAAGCGGTTTAAAAAAATGGAGGCGGACAGATCTGGCGGAACCAGCAGCAGCTCCGGGGGCAGCGGCGTGGGGCGCAACCCCAACGGGCCGAAGTCGGCGCTCGGACACGCGGCGGCGACAGCGGCGACCGCTGCCGCCGCCGCCACCAACGCCGCCGCGGCCGCCGCGTCGTCGTCGTCGTCGTCGCAGCAGCAGCAGCTCCGGGAGTCGCAGGACGGGGATGGAGGCCTCTCGCTTCCCGGGATCCTGCACTTCATTCAGTACGAGTGGGGCCGCTTCCAGGCCGAGAAGTACCGCTGGGAGGCGGAGAGGGACGAACTCAGGGTAAATGTGGTTTTATTTGTTGTTGTTTTTTTTTTGTTGTTGGTTGGTTGTTTGGTTTTCACCGTCTGCCCGGTCGCGGAAATAATAATCATAGTCCTAATCATAATAATGATGATACGAAGAAGAAGAAGGGGCAGCCATCAAATCGTTCAGTGATGTGAGACAAATAACCGTTTGTTTACACACACACACACACACGCATACGCTCGCGCACGCATACACGCGCGCACGCGCACAAGCGTGACAGATTTTTCTTGTGAGCTCGAAGAAGATTACGCTAATGCTAATGTGCTGCTAACCCCCATACACGTATCGCAAATGTCCTTGTTGCTGCCACCAAGATGCGTTCGTGGAGAAGGGTGTGTGTGTGTGTGTGTGTGTGTGTGTGTAGGTGTGTGTGTGTGTGTGGAGACAGCTGGGTCGTGGCTGGTGTTGGGGACTGTGATGCTGTTCACAGATTGGTCCATTCCGGTGGGGACATTCAAGCCTCACGAGCCTTTTGTTACTCTGTGTGTGTGTGTGTGTGTTTGGACCAGGACTGTCACTGTCACACAGTAAGTCCCCCCCCCTGAATGCCACTGCATACCGGGGGTGGGGGGGGCACAAAGACCAGTGGGCTCGGTTCGCTTCGGACGCCATCATTAATGTGCTGCCCTCTTTTTTTTTTAATCTTACCCAAAATATTGCAGGTCACGTGACCAGCAAACTATATCCTTTTTGTGTGTGTGTGTGTGTGTGTGTGTGTGTGTGTGTGTGTGTGTGTGTGTGTGTGTGTGTGTGTGTTGATGTGGTGTTACAATCGTGAGTGGGTCTAACCCTCCAGAATCATATCACTATCTCCCCAGGTCATTACGTATCTGCGGGCTCTTGACTCCCGACATAATCCAGTGTGGTTAAAAATAGTCGCCTGATAAAATATGAATGAAAAACAACAGTGAGTGAGTGACTGTGCTCATTGCTTTTATTCCAGCGTGGTGAGGAGTGCATGTTAAGTAAAAGGCCTGATGTCATGCCCGGCTGACCTCCGCAAAAAGCTTTTAGTGCATCCTTTAATGTAGGTGAGTTTGCTCAACCAATCGTAACACTGCTGTAAAAATGACAACCGCCAAAACAAACAACACACCCACTTTTCCCTGGCAACATGCAACGTGTAGGGCTCCCTAACAACCCGGTCCGAGGCGCACGCATTTTAGCCGTACAGAGGCTGACCAAATGCCGAACGTATGACCTCGTGAGTATTTGTGTCGGCGTTCATGTATGTGCTCTCGGCGCGGCGTGTGTTTCTGTGATGTGACTCAGCTCAGGGAGAGCCGACACTTGTGTGTGGCTGTCACAGATGGCAGATGGGACTTCCCCTCTTGTCTTGGCCAGGTGGGACCAGTAGCATATGCCCTACAGGGACCAGAGACAAAAGCACATCGAACAGGTGGCACGGGCCTTGTCCTTTTTTACACACATCATGCACACATGCATGCTCACATAATCCCACTGGGAAATTCGATTCGACTTTTGAGAATGCGCCTTTACACAGTAACGCAATCCTTTTCTAAGTTGCGTCTGTTTATGTTAAGTGGTCGGCAATGAACATGTAGGTCCGTCCTACATTTCCTGACGATAAGGCTGCATGTAGGAAGTCGTGTAAGCCCCACAATGTGTAGCTGCCGCTAGCGAACAAATGGACCCAAAAGGTTAAGATGATGCTGTGCCGTTCTATTTTCAGGCATTGGTATCATTTAAAAAAAAAAAAAAACTGAAATAGACTAGCATTGACGTGTGTGTGTGTGTGTGTGTGTGTGTGTGTGTGTGTGTGTGTGTGTGTGTGTGTGTGTGTGTGTGTGTGTGTGTGTGTGTGTGTGTGTGTGTGTGTGTGTGTGTGTGTGTGTGTGTGTGTGTGTCCCATTCATGTATAATTAACAGCGGTCCATAGCATGCGTACATATATACAGTATGTACTATTCTACTGTACAGTACACGCCTGTCATCTCACATACACACAGGGCTTTATGCAGTCATGGGTCCCACAGCATAAAAAAACATAATAAACAGCCATGACAGTCTCTTTTCTCCCCCTCTGCTGCACACTAATAATTATTACCATCTGACTTCACTGTTAAACCATGCATTGGCAGGTTGACAATGATTTGACAATGAGGAGTTAATTACCTCTATCATTTTGGCTCTGGGGCGGCAGAAGAAGAATAAGAAGAATAAGATGATTATTATGATGGCGATGATGATTATGGCTTTCTCTGGTGTGTCGCGCGCACACACACACACACGCCCACGTGCACTCGTACACATGCCCTCAAACGCACAAAAAAATAAACGCTGTCCCAGAAAAGTTCCCTGCTCTACTTGTTGGCTCCAGGATTCTCTTCTGGGTATAAAGAGATGGAGACGGGCCAGGCGGAGGCGAGGCGGTTTTGCAAGCAGGAGGAAAGACAGACTTAGCCGAGGAGGCTAAATGTGTCGGCTCCCCTCAGTGGGGTGACCTGTAAAAGTGTTAGCAGCGGGAGGCAAAGCCCGGCTACAGCCATGCGACGGCAGATCCACCCACCGCATCGTTGCTTCGTAGAGGCATCCTAGTTAGTTTATCCACCTTCCAGAGCACAGCTTAGCGATACACCAGTAAGAGAATGGTCATTCAAAAGTACATTCAAATATCGGGAATAGTTTTGTTTTTACTTTGTTTAATTGTCAGCATGGGTATCTTTTTGAATGCATTTAATTTGATTTTAGGCATTATTCAATTTTGTGAAAGTAGGGGGGGGGGGGGGGGGGGGCTAATGCAGCACTTCCTCCAAACCATTGATAACTGGGTTAAGGCCATTGTCTGTAATTTCCTTTTACAAGCTTTTAAACTCCGATAAGGTTTGCAGAGATACCATTTTGGCATATTCATTTTCTGTCCTATTTTCTTTCGCTTGCCTAGTTTTAGTGAAACGATGTGTGTGGGTGCTGTTTAGCACAATGAGAAGGTATTGTCTATCCCTCTAAACAGCTTGTTAAGCCCATTTAAACTCATTAACCTTGGTATTTTGTCAAGTCAAGTTAGGTAGGAGGACTTGGGAGGGTCATTGTAATGCTGAATTTGGGTCATTGAGCACCGGACCAGGAATGACAGGCGGACCGCTTCGGCCATTGCTCGCTTGGCCTCGTTGGCCGCCGCGCTTGAAACCTTTTCTAATGTCATGTGTAGGAAGATATGTCTGTTATTATATGTAACCTACTCTGTAAGGAGGCCATGGCAGACATGTCGGGGATGTGAGGCTGTGTGGTGTAGTGCCAGGGTATGAGACATGGTTAGGGTCTTTCTAACAACACTGACGCTGGCTCTGTGTGTGGGTGTGTGTGTGTGTCTGTGTGTGTGTGTATGTGTGTGTGGGTGTGTGTGCGTGTCTGTTGGGCGGGCAGGTCAACAAGTTAAAGCTTGTCACCTGTCCAAGTAGCACCAGACATACATGCCGTGCCCTTTTAAGGTAAACTGGAGCCATCGAACTCCACCGTCCTACTTTAACTCTTACTGGCTCTATAATATACACAATGCCAGTATTGTGTACCTGTTCTACAGCAGCCCAGCAGCCCAGTCCCCTACCTACATCTGTACAATAAAACACTTAATATTATACACTCAAATTTATATGAATATCTTTTACACCAAAAGCCAGAGCAAAGGGCCCATGAGCTGTCTCTAGGTTTAGGGTCAGTACCTTGGATTGACCTATGGTCTAAACCTAATCTGCACGGCTATTTAAATGTTGTCTGGTCATAAAGACAATTCTTTTGATACGCAAGGTAGACAATACTGAGCCCGAAGGCTCAGATTTAACTACAGGGGAATCAGTCTGGCTTACTCTCAGCAGCAGCAAGGCTGATAAGAAGATTTTTCTGTATTACACAAACCGGTTTTATTGTGTATGCGCATGAACACGTGCATGTGCGTGTTAGTTTCCTGGGCAATTGACTATCCACTGTTGAAGCCTGAGTGCCTTCCCCGTGAGATGGCGTTTTTAGACTGCTCTAGTTTCTGGGGCTGTGTGTGGTGTGTGTGTGTGCGTTGGCAAAGGCACGAGCACAAGCACAAACACGTAGGCTTGCCGAGGAGAACGAGACAATACCGTTTGTAATAAACATGGTATTAAAAGCGATTGCGAGGAACTGGCAAGAGAATAAACAACATCAGCTCCCTACTATGTTCATCTAAATACCGTCTGATGATATGCTATGAATAGCCTTGCTAAAGATAGTTCTTCTTAACCTTCCTCAGATCATTGTTTTGTATCAAGTGTTTTTCTCATTTCGCCCAATAGAGGGCCTGCTATGAACAATTCACTGTGCTAATAGTGCTAGTCTATTAGCGTGCCCGTTTTCAGACACTATTGATAGGCACAACCTTTTAGGATGTTGTGCTAATGATTGTTATCGGTGCTGGGTTGCATTTTGATCAGCGATGCATCCTCGCTGGCTTCAAGCTATTATGTTTGTCAGTTTTTTCTACAAGGCCACAGAGGACGCCTAAGGGCTGTGATGGCAAAAGGCACGAAGGATTGAGTTACTTCCTGTTCTGTTTATTTTGGAATTTGGGTTATCTGCATGAGGAAGCGTGAAGGCTGTTTTCTTCCTGGTCTCAAAGGCTGCTTTGCAGTCAGGTGAAGCAGTTTTACGAGTGTATTTAACCGATTACATGACACGCCATCGGCTGCTTTGTTCAGCATACCCACTAACTATATCACAAATGGCCGTTTGTCCACTTTCTCTTTTGTCTAGTGAATAGCTAATGCTATTATTGTGTGTTCTTCACACAAAAGCTGCAGACAGAGGTGTGACTCAAGGTTGGTGCTAATCAGCTCACAGAGGAAGGACAAAGGTAGGAAAGCAAGGGAGGAAGCCAGAAAAGGAAGGATGTGTGTTGAAAGTAGGTGCGAGACCTCTGTGAACAACGGGGCCGAGCCTGGCAGTGTGAGTGTATGTGTTGTCCTCCCTGCCAGATGTGTGCTGGGGATTCAGGTTTAGAGCAGTTAAAAATAAAGAGTCTCATTCCACAACCCTCTACTTATATTCCTGGGTCTGGTTTCTGGTCTTTTGCCTTTCCCTAACAAATCAAGCTGTCTTCTTCCTTCAGCAATATGGTCTCTGATTTTTTTAATGTAAACAGTGCATTCACTACTCACTGGTGTAAATATAAGCTCTTTAACCATTTTTTTTGATGATGTGGTATTCTAATTTTGGTGTGTTTTTTTTAATGTGCGGCGGTTACTTTCATCCAGGGTATTCTGCAAGGATTAACGTGTGTGTGTGTGTGTGTGTGTGTGTGTGTGTGTGTGTGTGTGTGTGTGTGTGTGTGTGTGTGTGTGTGTGTGTGTGTGTGTGTGTGTGTGTGTGTGTGTGTGTGTGTGTGTGCGTGTGTGCGTGCGTGCGTGTGTTTACAGGCTCAGGTGGCATTCCTTCAGGGTGAAAGAAAAGGGCAGGAAAATATGAAGCAGGACCTAGTGAGACGTATTAAAATGCTGGAGTACGCTCTTAAACAGGAGAGGTATGATTAAATGAAGCGTGCACCACACATGCACACTTACACACACATGCACACACACTCACTCACTTTCAGTTTCTCTGATGTGTTTTTATATGTTAATAATCCACATTACCCATGGTCTTTTCAGTGGTCAGTGTAATTGATGTGCATGCTGCCCTCATGTGGCGATTTGTGTGGTTGCAGGGCAAAACACCAGAAGCTAAAGACGGGTAGTGACCAGAGTCCCGGAGACAAGAAACCAGAGCTGGAGGCAGAACAGTGTATGTATAATCCAACCAACATTATCCAATCAACCAAAATAACTTGGGCGTGGGAGTAGATGTTACTAGAAACTGCTAGTCAGACATGGCTGTGGTTTAGCTTCGGCTTTGGGACGTTGGTTTAAATTAACTATGTTTTTCTGTAGTACCCAACGGCCCAGCAGAGTCCGATTCCGAGCCAGCCAATCAGATGTCCTGGAAGGAGGGACGTCAGCTATTACGAAAGTAAGGCTCCATCCTTTCCTTTATTTGATAACATTTGGGACACAATGCCACGCGCTTTATCATATTCTGCATGTTGTTTCATGATTTCCGTGTGTGTTTGTGTTTTTCAGATACTTGGAGGAGGTGGGCTACTCAGACACCATCTTGGACATGCGCTCCAAGCGTGTGCGCTCCTTGTTAGGGAGGAGCAGCCCTGAGGCCAACGGACCCCCGCTCAGCGAAGCCTCCCCAGAAGCCGAACCCTTCGGAGGAGGAGGCGGAGGAGGAGGGGGCGGGGGAGGAGGAGGAGGAGGAGGTGGAGGAGGCGTCGGCGACAGCGGGGAGTCCTTATTGGTCAGACAGATAGAGGAGCAAATCAAGAGGTGAGCCCTGGGAGTTCAGATAGTTGCAGCATACACAGACTAGCTCCAACCTATCTGTCTGACCTTTTACAATCACACGTCCCGTTAAGGTCACCTGGGTACGCTGACCAGTTGCTTACCAGTCTGGTTGTCTCAAGGTCAAGGTTGAAGCACAGGGGAGATCACACCTTTGCAGTTGTAGCCCCCAAACCCTGGAACGAGTTGCCTCTGCATGTTAGGCTGGCCCCTACACTGCCTGTTCTTAAATCCTGTCTTACAACACATCTTTATTCCTTGGCTGTTAACCGAGAGTTGAACGAAGTACGAGAGTTGCCTTTCTTTTTCTTGTGGTCTTTTATTATTTTATTGTCCTTTTGTCTTTTAAACTAACTGGTCTTTGTGTTTTTATTGTGTTTTATGGGTTTTGCTGTTTTGATTGTACAACACTTTGGTCTTCTGTTTTTATATGTGCTTTTATAAATTATTTGGATTGTCGGAGCCATATGCTTTGAATTGAGATTGTATTGTCAGACTGTCTTGTGGGGAAGGGATTGGAGGATAATGTGTGTGTGTGTGTGTGTGATTGTGTGTGTGTGTGTGTGTGTGTGTGTGTGTTTAGGAACGCCGGGAAGGAGAGCACTAAGGAACGGCTGGGCGGCTCGGTGCTGGACCAGATCCCCTTCCTGCACGGCTGCGAGGACGACGACGATGACAGCGACGAAGAGGACGATTTTCAGGGCGTGGCGTCGGACTGCATCGATGGCCCGCGGAAAAACAAGAAGTCGCGCGTCAAGGTGCGCTTTCAAACTGTCTGGACATTGTCTGTTTTAAATGTAAACCCGAGGGCATCGTCCATCGCTGCACATGTCCGTGTTCGCTCTCAGTCGGACACACTCCGTCGATAACTTTTGGTTTCGCTTTTGTTTCGGCTTTCCAGATGGGCTCGGAGCCGATGACAACGGAGCTGGACCCCGAGGACGAGGAGGACTCCGAGGACGCGCTCAGCGAGTTTGACTTCCTTGGCTCGGGGGAGGAGGGGGAGGGGGCGGGAGAGGCCCGCATCTCGGGGGACGGACGGGAGTTAGGTACGCTGTTGCCATAGCAACGACACCTCCACCAACAGCACCAGCACTGCCCTCCACTCCACTCTCCCATCACTCGTCACCAGTTTTTAATCTCTTGTCTCTTCCTGTATCTTTTCTTGCCCTTTCTGTTGGTTATCCTCGCTGTGTCTTGGCATCCTGACTTGTCAATAAAGCCGATGTCTTTTCCCAAGCACTTCGTCTCTCTGTGCCTTTCATGAACCTATCGATGTGTCACTTCTGTTCTGTGTGCCTCCCATTTCCTGTCACAACACATACGGATTTGCTCTGCGTTCATCTGCAAAATATATCATGGTGGGGGGGGGGGGGGGGGTTTGTTTTTGTTTGTCTGTATACATGTTCATATTCATGTCGTTAAGGGCAGTTACAGTCAGTTTTTTTTATTTTTTTTATTTGTTTGACTTTCTGTCTGTCCTGTCGTTCATGTACCACGTTTAGCTTTCTGTGGCCTCTCTGCTCTCTTCCTTTTTAGTATTGACTTTTTGTCTTTCGTCTGTTTCTTTGTCTTCTGTTTGTTTGTGTATGTGTGTGTGTGTGTGTGTGTCTTTTATTTGACTTCCATCCACACCTGTCTCGTCCTCTCCTCACATCGTCCTCTTACCTCTCTGCATGACTGGCTGTTTTTTGTGTCTTGTCTCCTCTCGCCCGGTTCAGAGAACCGCAGGAACAAGTTACAGGGCATCATGTCGGACTTCCCCCCCAAACCCTCCCCTCCCCCTTCTGTGTCGGGACAGGCTCGCCCTGGGGAAGGTAAGATATCCGAGACCCCCTCCACTCTGGCCTCATGCAGAACCAACCACCAATCACAAACACTCCCCTTCGACCGCTCTCGTCTACTTTTACTTTAGTCGCTAAGATGTGTGTAATTGGATCTCAAATGCTGTCTTTTATCCACTTTTATAGCCTTCATGGCTGTTGAGACTCTTACCCCTACACATGTACTCGTGACGAGGGACCCACTTTTCAAATAAATATAAAATGGAGGGCAGGACCTGAGAATAGTATGGAGTCACTTCATGATGAGTGCGATCAGTTGACTACTGTTCTCCTCTCCCTCCGCACCGGCAGGCGGCGCGCTGGGCTTCTCCTCTGACGTCTTCATCATGGACGCCGTCGGAGGAGGGGACATGAACCTGGGCGAGCTGGCCGACCTCACGGTGGCCAATGACAATGATCTCTCCATGGACGTGAGTAGTGTGCATGGCAGCGTTTTTTTTTTTATCCATAAGGTCACCCTCTCCTCCAACACGCCACCTACAATGGACCTATACTCACTATGGCTGCGGCTAACGATTATTTTCATAGTCGATTTAATCATTTAGTCTAGAATATGCCATAAATAATCCAAAGAGTCCAAGAGTCCATCGTAATGTCTTAAATATGCTTGCTGTATCTGACAAGCAGCCGAGAATGTATTCATTTTATATAATGATCCATGAACCAAACATTTGAATTTCTGAAGCATCAAGCAGCAAATGTTTGGTATTTGTACATGATAAATGACCTAAACCTATAAAAATTTGATTCGATTAGTTTTCTGTTGATTGATTAATCGATCATTCAGTGCAGCCCTAATACAAACACAAATTAATAAACAGGTTCTTGATTTCTAAACTGTGCTTGCATACAGGGTCCAAAATGAGCAATGTGATCCCTTAGGTTAACCCCGCCAATGCGCACAAAATGAAATGGACGGGCAGATCCCCGATTTCATTGTTCCGTTTTCCCTCCTTGCATCTTGTGTTAGATGCAGGACAACAGGGAGGAGTTCAAAAAGACGTGGAACCCCCGCTTCACGCTACGCAGCCACTTTGACGCCATCCGCGCGCTGACCTTTCACCCCAGCCAAGCGGTGCTGCTGACGGCCTCCGAGGACGGGACCCTCAAGCTGTGGAACCTCAACAAGGCCATGCATTCCAAGAAGTAAGAAGCAAAACCCCAGGGGTCTCCGTCTTTCACTGCCGAGCTCCCCCCTATGACAATATTACAGGGCCCCATACATATGATAATATATAAAACATCTTGTCCGGATATTAGATCATTAGGCTTATATTGATTTTTCATTACTTACCCAAACTGTTTGTTTTGTTAAGTAGTAATACAATTTCTATTGTATTATTGCTATCTGTTGTTTTCTGTTTTTGTAGAATGCAGGTCACTGTAGGTGTATTTATTTTATTACTTGGCGGTGGCATTTAAGTAAATCATTGTTTGTTTTAATGACCAAAGGAATATGTGTAATAACAATCCAATAAAAACAACGGTAATTCAATAAGTGGACATGGGAAATGTTCCTATTCCCCTTGGTGGGTGGTCTGTACCTCCATGCCTTCGTCTGCAATACCAGAGAAGGTCATCACTCAAATCTCTCTGACAAATAGTTTGTTTGTTCGCTTTTAATCGCAGGAACGCAGCTCTCGACGTTGAACCAATCTACACGTTCAGAGCACACAGGTGAGGCCCGTGTGACACACATAA
>JAOPHQ010002396.1:12500-46337 GCA_030340625.1 Merluccius polli | reverse complement strand
TATTATATCATAGTTTAAGTCCACTAACATAGGCCGGTTGAGCAGACACACGGTCAACTAATCAGAATCCTCTCTACGGTAATTATCTTAACCCCTTCTTATATTTGACAAATGATTTAAGCCTTATTTTATGTTAAATGCGATCGGGATGAGTTCTGATCTAAACCATGGTCGAATTAATTAAATGAGATCTGTTGACACATGTAAGCTCACACTTTACATGTAATCATGGCGCCGAGTATTGTTCTCTAAAAAGAACCTCGCAGGGTCTTTTAGTTGTTCATTTTGGGTTTCTGTCTTGGATTTGATTTTGATTTCTCGCTTTTCTTTTTGTATTGTCTTTCATAAGATCCTATTGTAACTAAATGCTCACCGCGGGAATGCAATGCATATTCGGTTTTGGGATTTCTGGTGAATAATTTTCATTGGGAACGTTCAAAGATATGATCTTGCCTCCTCAATGTGATTACTGTCCCCGACGACACGTATAGATGTATGTCACAAGTTGAATGTCTTTCGAGTGGTGACTCTTATCATTTGGAAAGACCGCAGGCCTCAGTCTATGTTATGGTTGAGACGGAGGGGTATTTAACTGCAGGGCTGGGAGATGTCATGCATTTTTATTTCACGGTTCAGTCTAAATAAATGTCTCTTTTGTGTGTGTGTGTGTGTGTGTGTGTTTTGTCTTTTGGGTTATAAATACTGTCGTGTGTCCGAATCAGTAAGTGAACAGATATTTTGCGATGGACAGCCCACCTGCGGAAGTTTTAACATTATTTTTATATTTGTCTCTGCATTACACATTGTCATTTTGCTCTAGACTTCTCTGTTTGAAAAAAAAATAAAGTATACTAAACTCTCTCCAACTGTTATTTTTGCTTGGAAGTTTTTCTCTTGCATGGTTTGTAATTTGATAGCCATTACTTGTCTTAATGAATAAGGTATTGCTCTGCTTTTTCCGATGGCTACTAGTATGGCTACTAGTACTTCAAGGAAACCATTTTCTTAGTTACAACAACCATTCTTGGAGGAAGCGCTTCAACATGTATATAAAGCATGTGGGAAAATAATGAGTGTATTACCAGGACAACAAAATGCACCAATGTCGTTCATTTCAGACCCTTCTGTACCCTGCAAGGTCATGCAGTCTGCTTCGTATTTCACCTCACTCAACCTGGTTGGGACAGTCACACATCAGTGACTGTGCTGCTGGCTGCTCCTTGGCCAGGCTTCGTGTCAGTGTTTTGTTCACACCATTTTTTATTTTTGACATTATAAACAAATATCAGAATTCATTTTAGTAATGTTTTTTTTTAAAATTATGTTTATAATTGACATTACAATTCACAGTCTCCCACAGCCAGACCAATCTTCACACTTGGTTTTAGCGCTGGAGAAAGGTCAGGCTCTGCACACTATCATTCTGACATAGGGGGAAAAAACCACTCCACCTTGTTTGTATTTCTTTAACCAATCACAATCGTCTTTGGTTAAGCCCAGGATGCAGCAACGGTGCCTTTGCAAAAACACCTACGTCCGGTAAGCCAGACTACACTTCGCATGACGTTGTTCTGTTTCCCAGATGACTAACTGCAGTAGGTCTGCATGGTGAGCCCCCCCAGCAGGACTCCACAGATGTCAACAATTGCATTTCCGACATGTGGGACTTTCCTCCTCCTCCTCCTCCTCTCTATTGTTTTGCTCTGTTGTGATTGGTCCAGAATCATGGGTAGAATGAAATGCGTGAAAGTTATGATACGGTATTATAAGTGCATATTCTCAGCAATTGAGGTAAAACATTTACATTTATTGGTTGCAACAGTATAAAAATGAAATAAGAATGAAAAAAAGACTGAGTAATTATCTCAAATGTACGTTTGTTTTATTTTTTTACATTTTTATTTTTTGATAAATTATGCAGGAGTTGCATTCATTATTTAGCGGACCGCTTGGCCACATGCCTCGGACCCCCGGGGGCCCGCGGACCCCATGTTGAGAACCACTGACATTATACAGAGCACAACAACAAAAAAACCTGGACCTGATATATTTGAACCCTAAGTGGACACTACAACCTACACACACCTGCCTCGTCGTTATATTAATATCTATGCTACAACTTATGTAAAACAATATGTATGATTACCCTCCGACCAGGAGGTGGCGGTACTGACCCGTCTTACCCCCAATAAACCTTCCTGTTGGGCCGAACGAGAGCTTCAGTACGTGGAGCACAAGTATTACTATTATTATTATTATCATTATTATTATTATCATTCCAATTATTCTTATTATTCTTCTTTTTATTATTATTAAAGTGGAATAAGTGAATAGTGAAAATAAACCTGGTCGCCCCCCCCCCCCCACCACCTGTGTGTACATCCTGTGATGGTCTGGTCCTCAAAATGAAACCCGAGTACCAGGACCTGGTCCTGCAGGCGTGCGGGGCGTCCCAGGTCCGCGTCGGAGCGCGCATCCAGACCCTGTGGGGGGGCTACGGGGAGATAACCCGGGTCCACCTGGACGGCGCAGACCGGCCCTCCGTCGTGGTCAAACACGTCCAGTTCCCCGGCGACGTTGAGCGGACGGACCGGTCCCACATCCGCAAAGTCCGGTCCTACCAGGTAGAGAGCCACTGGTACCGGAACTACTCCGGGTCCGAGACCGGGTCCCGGTCCCGGTCCGGGTGCAGGATGCCTGCGTGTCTGGCGGCTCATTCCTGCGGAGACGAGACGCTGCTGGTCCTGGAGGACCTGGACGTGGCCGGCTTCGGCCAGAGAAGGTGAGACTGGGTCCAGAAAACTTAGAAATGGAAATGTCATTTATTGCATCACATATAAATATGAATAAATATAAAAGCATATGCAAATATGAGGCGACCAGGTCCGTAAACCATGGGCTTCAACAGAACCAACAAAAGTATTTAATGAATATTGGGTAGGCTATATATATATATATATATATATATATATATATATATATATATATATATATATATATATATATATATATATATATATATAGGCCTATATATATTATATTAAATACATATTACATTACATACATTTACATGTATGTAATGTAATGCTTTTTTCATGATCAATCTTTATTTTTATTTATTTGTTTTTAAAAGGACCAGTGTGAAAGACAGAGAAATAAGGGTTTGTCTCAGCTGGCTGGCCCACTTCCACGCCGTCTTCCTGGGTGTGCAGCCAGAGGGCCTGTGGCCGGTGGGCACCTACTGGCACCTGGAGACCAGGCCGGACGAGCTGGAGGCCATGGAGGACGGCCAGCTGAAGGCGGCCGCCGAGAAGATCGACAGGGCGCTCAGCGGGTGCCACTTCCAGACCATCGTTCACGGGGACGCCAAGCTGGCCAATTTCTGTTTTTCCCCAGGAGGTCAAGAGGTCGCGGCGGTCGACTTCCAGTATGTGGGTGGAGGCTGTGGGATGAAAGACGTCATTTATCTGTTGGGAAGCTGTCTGGATGGGCGAGAGTGTAAGAAGAAAATGCCAGGTTTGCTGAGCCACTATTTCACAGAGCTTCGGTCGTCGGTGGACCAGGAGGTGGACTTCGCCGCCCTGGAGGAGGAGTGGAGGGAGATGTTTGCTTTTGCGTGGGCAGACTTTGATCGTTTCCTGCTGGGATGGATGCCTGGACACTGGAAAATAAACCCTTACAGCCAACAGTTAACCAACGAAGTACTAGGAAAATTGAATATGTAACTTATGAAATATGAAAAATTCAATAAAGTCAGCACAGTTTTAGCACTTGAATTTATTGATGGCAATTTCACAAGTAATCAAATCAAATCAAACTTTATTTCTATAGCTCCTTATGTACACAATTGGCAATACAAGGTGCTTTAACAATACAATGAAAATACAACAAAATACAACAATGCAATGAAAATATAACGATACAATGAGAATACAACAATACAGTGAAAATAAATGATAATATAAGGAAAAGATAGCCTTAGAAATAAGGGACATGGTAGAACAGAGATATCAGTGTATAGTACAGTAGAAAAGAAGGGTGGATGATATATATATATATATATATATATATATATATATATATATATATATATATATATATATTTATTATTATTATTATTATTATTATTATTTTTTAGTAGCAGACCTACACCTGCAACATGTGTACATGTTAGTATTTTTAGTAAATCAATAATAATACGGTATACCTTATAATAAAAGCTGTATATCAGATAAGTACTAACTGTTTTCGGCATGTTTTGTGTTTTTTTAAGAGGTACAATTGAAAAATTGTTAAAATGTGAATTAAAAAAATAAACAACGCATATATTTATATTTATTATTATGATTATTATTATTATTATGATTATTATTAATAATAATACTTTACGTCCATGGTTCAACTGTCGGATGATGACGCAGTTTCCGGTCTCGCGCCTGACATTACAACAACAAACCAGCTGGTCGTGGACCAGGAGACCAGAGACCAGGAGAAACCTCGTATGGTGGTCGCGTTGGGTTTTAACCTCGTGTGCCAAGCAACCGCCGGACAAACGACAAAAATGTAATTGAAACTTTCCTTGTGTTAACTCCATTTTCTGTTGCGCGTCCAAAGTGAGCCCGGCGGGGTTATGAAAGCTAACGCTGCTAGCCTAAGAGCTACCATTAACCCCCAACCCCCTGTGGGGATCCTGTTCCCGTCTTGACACCCCAAATCATCTCTGCTGGGCTCGTCGTTCACATGCGGTCCTTACCTGTCAGGTGTGCTTGTTTTGAACGAAGCCTCAAAGCCAAGCTAGCTTGCTCTGTGAGGGTGTTTTAAAGGTGACTGATGGTTATTCTGACAGCTCTCTCCAGGGAGGATCGGAGGTGACAGGTGGACCTAACTGGTCCCTCGTCTAGGTTTACATCCAGTGCTACGGTTATGTTACAATAATGTCCTGAGGAGCATCGCCACTAGCATGTCGGTCAGTTTATCCTGTCTCATGTTAACTATTTTGATCTCCCACCCCCACCCCCCCTTCTCTCCACCAGCTTTCCTGTCAGACCTCACAAACAAGCAATGAGACCAGTGTTGTGCCCCGCTCCCGAACCCACCTGGCCAGTCGGCCATCATTGACAACAGGTTAGGTCGGTGCAAATGAGGTAAGAATGATGACACTTTAAAGTGCCGAGTCGTCCATCGAGCTCAGATACTTCAGAGCCGCCGCCCCCCCCCCCCCCCCCCCCCCCCCCCCCCCCTCCCCACCCACACACTGTAGTAATATGAGCAATGGACTCTGGGACAGTTGACAATCCTGTCACCTTGGTCATCAAGGCGCCCAACCAGAAGTACGATGACCAGACCATCCACTGCTTCCTCAACTGGACTGTGGAGAAGCTGAAGAGCCACATCTCCATTGTGTACCCCAGCAAGCCGGTAGGTGGTGTCAACCGTATTTGTTCCCGGTACAAAGCAGGTTATGTTTGAGTGAACCTTGCCTTTGGCTGCGGCCTTGTATGTATCATATGTCTCTGGTTTAAATGAAAGGTGAATATCAAGTGTATATTTGCTATTGTTTGGCATATCTAAATAATAGGCTGAGGGTTGCCATGGTAATGTAGTCAAAAAAGGTTACTTGCGTCGTCACCCTTCAGCTGTCGAGCACATAAATCTTGATAAAATCCACACTTGTGTACAGACCTACGCCTACGTTTTCAAGATAAGAGATTGTGCTTAAAATAAAACCTGTTAAAGTGCAGTCAACCATCATGCTATCAAGCTTCCTACTGACAATCTCCACTTGACAAAGTTGTTAAAAGAAGAAAACAAAAGATTGATGCACACTTCTCTGTATAGGGAGCTTAAACGATTGTGTAAGTACAATAATTGATGGGTAATCAGGCTTTTACATGATATCAACATGAAATTAAATACAAAATAATGTATAATGGCAAAGTGTGCTTTCCATGAATACATACTGCATTGTTGGCACTATAGATCCACTGCTGCTAGCTATCCACTGCTTACTACTGGCCTGTTTTGCCTGAATAAATGACATTATCAGATTGAGGAAGCTGTAAGTTTATGGTTAGTAGCCTACACTGAATTGTATTTTATATTTTCAGAGAAAAATGCAGAAAAGAATATCCTCATTCTTTAGACAAAGGTCAAAGCCAAAGCTTTGTTTCCAGTGAGGTTGGAAGCTCAAGCGGTATAATCCATGACAATCTAATACAAACATTTGATTTGAATGTACATGGTACAGCCGTTCAGAATTGCAGGTATTTACATAGCTTCATTTAAACTTTCAGAGTCCAGCAATCAAGCCAGTGTCAGTGACATTGAAAGTCAGACTCTACATGATGCAGAAGTTAGCCAAAGCTTCAGAAATATAAAACTCATTTTACTCTCCATTGTATTTGGCATACTTGATAACTGACATGTCATGCAACATCCTCTTTAGCGACTGAATCAGCCTGTGTACCCCACCCTCAAGTGTCAGTCAGGGCCAGTCCAGTCCAGTGAAAGTGGAGGGGTGCTGATAGTGATGGTATTAAATATGGTGCCTTCAGAAATGTGATGCATATGGTTCCCACATTTCTTTTGTTTTTTTGAGGGGTCCCTACATTTCTTTTGCTCGTGCGCACAGCGCACTCCCAACCACTTCCCTCGGATATTATGGAGGCTTGTCCCTCCTCAGCAGTTCAGTGAATGTGTGGGCCACTGTTATTTCTAAGAAAAAAAGGTTTGCAAAATGCTACCGTGACCCTGGATGGAAATGTATACTAGTACATACCACGCAAGTTGCAACGTGCTCCGCTGCTCCTCTTGGCTGCGCTCTGGTTACCATGTAAACCAGTAGTTCTCTCTGCTCTCTCTCTGCAGTCGTCCAAGGACCAGAGGCTTGTGTACTCGGGAAAACTGCTCCAGGACCACCTGCAGCTCAAAGATGTGCTCAGGAAGGTAAGGATCTAACCTTTTTGTTTCACGTATTGTGTGCACACACAGGGTAGTTCGTAGTCACATTTGAACTTGTACATGCCAACAAACAGAGCGCCGCATACCTACCATGGTTATTCTTGCCTAAATAGTTTTATTATCTTCGTGTGTAATAGTGACTTGTTGACGTGGGGTTCAGAATCGGTGAGCTCCTCAGGGTTGGTGCACAGACCCGTCGAGTGTTGTTTTGAAAGGGAAGTCTCAGTTGGGTGTTTGCAGCTCAGAACAAATTGAAATTATCTGGCAGGAGCAACAATGGCTGCTCTTCTTTCAACGTTTCAGTAACAAAAGCTGGGCATTGTGCCTGGATTCTGGTACACGCCGATTCCCTTTTGTCCCTGTATCACTCTTCTGTTGTTCAGTTCTCACTCTCACTCACTCTCTATGCATCATTCTTTATGCGTCTGACTCTAACCTGTGTCTCACTTTCTGTGTCTCACACTACTCTGTGTCTCACTCCATGTGTCTCACTCTGTGTATCTCACTCTGTGTGTCTCACTCTAACCCTGTGTGCCTCACTCTAAGCCTGTGTGCCTCACTCTGTCTCACTCTCTAACGATGTGTGTCTCACTCTAACGATGTGTCTCACTCTAACCCTGTTTCTCAAGCTAACGCTGTGTCTCACTCTCTAACCCTGTGTGTCTCACTCTAACGATGTGTATTTCACTCTAACCCTGTTTCTCAAGCTAACGCTGTGTCTCACTCTCTAACCCTGTGTGTCTCACTCTAACGATGTGTGTTTCACTCTAACCCCGTTTCTCAAGCTAACGCTGTGTCTCACTCTCTAACCCTGTGTGTCTCACTCTAACGATGTGTGTTTCACTCTAACCCCGTTTCTCAAGCTAACGCTGTGTCTCACTCTCTAACCCTGTGTGTCTGACTCTAACCCTGTGTGTCTCACTCTACTCTGCGGCTGATTGCTTCCTCATTGACCCCTGGCAGCAGGACGAGTATCACATGATGCACCTGGTGTGTGCCTCCCGCAGCCCCCCCGCTTCCCCCACACCTCACCGTCCCTCCTCCCCCTCTGCCAATGCCAGCTCCAGCACTAGCGTGAGTAGAAAGATTTTGGACCATTGTGATCAATATAATCACAATATAATTCCAATATGATTGAACGTTTTTGGAGTATTTCTGCCATTGAGGTTTTTTCTATCTTTATCTGTCCATCAGAGTTCTGAGGATGCCGGCTCCACCTCTGCGGCCAGCGCAGCCGATCAGGAGAGTCCGCCGGCCGCCCCTTCCTCCTCCATACCCGGAAGTACCGATGGACTGAGGTATCGAGGTGGCTACCCCCAGTACAGCGCCCATATCACCCCCCCCGCTGGTGTCATGCCCTGGTGAGAGTCTTACACTGAAGACACAGAGCCTCAAAAGGGTCTACCTGGTCTAGCAAGGAAGTGATGCGTTTTGTTATATGACATTATTTGGTCCCTGAATAACTAAAATGTAATTTTCTACAGTATAATACACTAGTTGTCAGGCTGTTAACAATCTTGTTATCTGTTCTCTCTATCGCACTCTGTCTATATCTCACTCTATTATGTGTCTTACTCTGTCTCACTCTACCCTTTGTCTCACTCTGTCTGTGTCTCACTCTACTCTACCCTGTCTCACTCTCTGTGTCTCACTCTCTCTGTGTCTCACGCTGTGTCACTCTCTCTGCATCTCTCTCTGTGCCTCACTCTACTCTATCCTGTCACTCTCTCTGTGTCTCACTCTACCCTGCGTCTCACTCTATGGTTGCATAACATTTTTTTTCCTGGTGTGCTCCACAGGCCAGAGGGGACACCGGTTCCTTCCCAAGCGGGGCTGGGGCCCACCGCTGGCCCCCACCCTATGTACACGCCCATGCAGGTCCTGTGGTGGCAGCAGGCGTACGCACGTCATTACTACATGCAGTAGTAAGCACACACACACACACACACACACACACACACACACACACACACACACACACACACACACACACACACACACACACACACACACACACACACACACACACACACACACACACACACACACACACGGTTGTTGGGGAGGGTAGAGCACAGGGTTGCATGCACGTGATAGCTTTCGACCTCTCTGTTTCTCTCTCTTCTCTCGAATCTCTCTCCCTCTCTCTTTTTCTCTCTCTTCTCTTGTCTTCTCTCTTCTTTCCCTCTCCGTCTCTCAAGTCAAGCAGCAGTGGCGGCCGCCCAGCCCGCTAGGGCCGCTGCTCCCCTGGCGCCCCCTGGCCCCGCTCCCTCGCCGCCGCCGCTGCAGCCGGCCCCGCCCAACGAGCGCGTGCAGGCGGCGCTGGGGCCCAACGCGGCCCCCAACCCGCTGCCCGAGAACCCGCCGGCCAACGCCAACATCCAGATGAACGCGCAGGGCGGCGCCGTCCTCAACGACGACGACCTGAACCGTGATTGGCTGGACCGGCTGTACGCAGTGTCCCGCGCCGGCATGCTGCTCGGCATCGTCTACTTCTACTCCTCTTTCAGCCGCTTCGTCATGGTGCTGGGGGCCATGCTGCTGGTCTACCTGTGAGTCTGACTGACTCTGCTCTGAACCTCCAATTATTACGCTGCTTTGTTGAATACTTGATTCTGATTGGTCAATAACGGCATTCTACGGTCTGTTATTGTGGAAAGACTGACCGTTGCTATGGACGCTGTTTCCAACCGTAGAATCTTACTGCGGATTTAATTTTTTAAAATCATATTTTGTTGTTATATTTTGTGTCAAATTATTGATTTCTTTAGTAAGTAGCCATGTAATGAGCGGGATTATGCACAGCGAGCCGATCATTTTTGCAAAATAAACCCCTTCAGGATAATACAAGACCCTTCCGCTCTGCATCACCCTGGTCATCTGGTTCATTTATCATTCAGGCACTTTTCAGCATTTTCCTTCACTTGTCAAAATGTTTGAGTGGGATAATAATGCTTACAATTGCGTGCATGTGTGTGTATGCGCTAGGCACCAGGCCGGCTGGTTCCCATTCAGGGCCGAACAGGACCGGGAGGGCGGAGAAAGGGGCGGGGCTCAGAGGGAGGAGGCGGAGCAAAACCAGGACATCCAGGAAATGGTGAGTAATGTTCTCTTCTGCTCTTCTGTTGTCGTCCTGTTGTTGTTGCTGTGAGGTGCTATATAAATAAAGCTTATTGTTATTATTATTTGCCGCCAAATAAAAGCTAATACCCCCCCCCCCCCCCCCCCAGGAGCGACTGATGGATGAGGGCATGGAGGAGGATGACAGCGGGGAGGAGGAGGAGGAGGAGGAGGAGGAGGAGGAAGGTGGAGCAGTAGGAGGAGCAGGGGAAGGCGGTGAGGAGCAGATCCAGGCCCAGATTGCCGTTCAGCAGCCAGGCTTCCTGACCTCCGCCTGGTCCTTCCTCAGCACCTTCTTCACCTCCCTCATCCCCGAAAGACGACCCCAGCCCGCCAACTAAAACATAAGCTCCCCCACACACACACAAACACACAAACACTATCTTAATGTCCACTTTCGTAACATTACCCCTCCATCCGACAGGTTTAGCTATGAAATCTGCTGGCTCTATTGTTGACAACCAATGTAGGGCCTTTACCTTCTCCACATGGGATTTTCCAGCAATGCTACAAATCCACTGGTGATGGTGCATACCTGTAACATGTGCCACCCTTAGTGGACACACACACACACACACACACACACACACACACACACACACACACACACACACACACACACACACACACACACACACACACTCCCTCCCACGCCCTTATTCACCTAGCGGCCATCTTAGTTTGTTCTTGTTTCAAAACACTAGCAGGGTGATGGAACTGAATGTGCAATTCTGTATTCAGTTCTTATCACCCTGCTGGCGGTTAGAACCAAGATGGCCCCCAGGCCCCCTTTGAGCCCAGGTCACCAGGCCTTGCCGCCATACTAACAGACTTGTATATCTACAACAACAAGGAGTCAGAGGGCAGCAAGACTCCACCCAGGAGTTCTGCACAAGATGATGTTGAGTGATCAATAAAATAAATGAACTGACATTTCAGAATGAACAACAGTAAGTTAACAGCAAGTAACAGCAAGTTAGTGGAGCTAGCACTAAAGCAGCAAGAGATGTCTTTACAATTCTCTTCCATAGATGATGTGAACGTACATTGAAGGGAGCCGTCTTCCATTGGGAACAAGTCGTAACGGCCTCCCGTGAGAGGATTGACCGCGGACACGGTAATTCAGACATTTGAGGGATTTCTGTCGGAAATAGCTGAAAGGCTGAAAATCCATATTGGGGTTTTCATCTTCAATTGCAATTTCACGACAATTGCATCAGACGATTAATTTTCAGCAATGCAAGGACATAGTTTTGCCCTCTATGTATTTGAACATGAGTAATTTACATACATATATAAAGTATATGCATCATTATTAAGTCCTGCATTATTGCCCTTTTTAAATAAAAGCCTTGTTGCAGTTTGACTGAATGTGCTGTATTTTCACCTTCTGACTAATTTCCTCAAGGGGGCGCCGTCGCCGCTTACTAGAGCGTTATTACAGAGGAGGGTGATTCAGTGCAGTGGTTGTGTTTACTGTTGGATTTTACTACTTGGTAGTAAAAGTATTAAGGTTGCGGTTGTCTATTAGAAGTAGAGCAATTATCCCTAAAAGACTCGAAATAAAGTTGAAATAAGGTTTATTGTAGTCAAATGTACCATTTGCCACCCTATAAACTAAATTAGGCATACAAAAAGCAACCTGATATATGGCAATAAACACACTCAAAACAAGCTGTTTTGTTATTTGTATTATTATTATTGCAATTTCTTTAACCATTGATCGCATCCTAATAGTCGTCCTACTTTGCCCCTGAGTGAGTTACCAAATGGGTTGCTGCACCTCATCTATTCCCCCAACATAAACATTTCCATGGTAACAAATGAAATGGGTTGAAATGGGTCACAACAAAGATTACGCAAAGATGTACAGACAGTTCAGCCTCTCGAGTTTCAAGAAGCAGGGTTCATTTGACCATTATGGGTGGAAAAATGTATCATGTTTATATTTAAATGTAAAGCTGTGTTTTAAATGTTTAATACATTTCTTGGAGGGGGGGGGGGTGCTCTGCAGTTTTCCAACATTAAAACATACACTAACTTTTCAATGCACTAAACCTTCATGTAACAAACTTTTCTATATAACTTTGCTGTGACTGAATGTCAAAAAAGTTTAAAGCCGGCCTTAAGTTTAAAACCCAATGAACTTTAAAACAATATATTTATGATTATTCATCACACTTACAAAAATATTTTTCCCCCTCAAATTCGGTTCGGTGGTTGGATAATTGTGGCGGGAAAATCTCCCCGCGCGCTTTGTCAAAGACTGCATGGATAGGAAGTGACATGAAGCAACGCTACCTACCTAAAAATATTATTACACTTGCATGATTACAACCAGATTCAAACAAAAGTGGAGAGCGCAGCAAAATAAAAAGTTACACACTGCAGCTTTACTCCGAGACCATTTCTACTCGGTGGATTATGAATGTTGTGCCTCCTTGAGTCTGAAACCCGAGTATGTCCAAACGGCAGCGCGTTATTCGCCTTTAAAACAGCACTTTACCTTTTTAAATGCGTGTTGGCCAACACCATGCTGCCAGCAGACCCGAGCAGATAGCAAGGTGAATGGGTAAGCGACTTAGACAGCGATGCACTTTCTAGAGTCCTCCAAAACCTCCTAATCGAATGACCATGGATTTTTGTGTAGTTGGTCGTAGAAGGCCCAATTAATTATGCATGACAGGGGCTTGACGGCCATTTGATTTCGTTACGCTTGCCCCCTTTTGAGACGCCGATCCAATCGTGTTACGATCTCTCTCTCTCTCTCTCTCTCTCTCTCTCTCTCTCTCTCTCTCTCTCTCTCTCTCTCTCTCTCTCTCTCTCTCATATAAGGAGAGTCTAACCTTCCCCCCAGAGAGAAAGGGAGAGAGGGGGGGGGGAGAGGTTCCTATATGAGATGGTGTTTGGGGCAGTGTAGGACATTTCATCATCCTAATAAGTCCTTGTTATGCGGCCGGCCCGCCGATGTTCCCCGCTATCAAACCTCGTTGTCTCTGCCGACACGGCGGTTGGCCCGGACAACCGCCGGGCCAAGGTGGCGCGGATACGTTTTGCGAGAGAAGAAAAGTGAGAGAGAGAGAGGGAGAGTAGATACCTTCGACACACACACACAACACACACACACACACACACACACACACACACACACACACACACACACACACACACACACACACACACACACACACACAGGACGGGCTGATGTACCGCATCCCTACTGTGGTCACTTGTTGGACCACGTGGTGATTTTTGCAATACCCGTTTGATTGTTTTTGAAGGTCTTTTGTTTATTAAAATAAGCAAAACTACCGATGATGTTAAGTCCATTTTAAATTGTAAAGGTGTCAGGTGACCTTTAACCTTTGAGGACTATCCATCCATGGCTTAGATCCACAGATCGCTCTCCACATATGCTATGGACGCTCTTCAAAGATGTCCTTTTTTCCGGGTCCTTTTTAAAAGTCCTCCTTGATGAACTTTTTATTTGGCACCGTGCTGGATCAAAAACACTTAGCCCAAGATGAAAACCGAACTATTACCATATCGTCTGCCATTTGCAGAGGGTACACCTCAGCGACGGATGGACACTCTGTCCCCAAAAGCCTCAACCTCCCCACCGGTGCTAAACGCCGTCCCCCGACATTGTAATGCACCGTGTCTGCCCTCCGCAGTCCCCTATTATACAGTCGCGGCCCACCGCCAGACGATTCAAACGACCGCTAAAAGCACAAAGTGGGGGGGAAGGAGGAGGGGGGGGGGGCGGGGGGCGAAATGCAAAATTGATGGAAATGACATCAGATTCGGCTTGCGCTACTCACTGTGTAAATTAGGCTCCAAAATGGACTCTCCGGCCCAGACTGTTGTCTTCAATTTGTTTGGCCATACCTCACGGCGGCTCGCGCGCCCTTCTCCTATCCCTCTAATCCGATCACGGCCACGCCGGGATGTTATTTATTTGTTTATTTATTTATTTTTCAAAGGATGTAACTGATTCTTATCGAGGTGGAAGTGGGCCCTTCTTCCTGGTGAAACGGTGACTAACGTCCAGCCATCGATCCGTCGGGTTTTCTCTTGCGGTGGCCGGTGACGGGCGGGTGGTGATAGACGGGTGTGTATTTGTTTAGGCCTATACATGTGTGGAGGCGGCGGCGGCGGCGGCGCGCGGCGCTGGGCTTTCTGAGCAGCGGTCACGGGTGGGGAAAGGGGGGGGGGGGGGGGACAGGCCTCCGGTGAGCGGGATCGGTCGGTCGGTGGGTGTACGTGTCGTTTTAGGGTCATGGGTTTTATCCTTTTCACCCCCCCCCCCCCCTTCCTTGGCCCTACTGAGGACATGATGCAGGCGTGGCGTGTTATTGGTCTGGCGGTCTTTTTTTTAAAACATTTTTGGAACATCCCAGGTGTCAAAGGTCAAAAGGGGCAAAGTGGTCCACCGGTGCTGCTGCTGTTGGCTAATTGGACTCATTTGCTGTTGCAAGGCTTTTTTCCCCCCAAGTCATACGCTAACGAATAGCTTGACTGAATACCGTTATTGGACTAATTACACACACACACACACACACATTGTGTGGATGAGATCATGTTCACCCCTAGCACGTGGTCCTGACTAGCGCAACTGGTAGAGCAGCATTGCCAGGGTTTAGGGGTTTGATTCCCACTGGGGGACCACCCATGCTTAAAACAAATGTATGCACTCACGGTATATTGTAAGAAGAAGCTTTGGATAAAAGCGTCCACCAAATGGCATATATTATTTATATGTATATTAAATGAGTAGATGCATAGAGATGAGGCAGTCGGCTGAAGTGTCCTCACTCTATTTGTACTTGGTTATTGCTAATGGTTTGGTTATTGCCCCTGCGATGTGCACGGACACATATGCATGCCTGTCCTGTGTGCTGCTTTGGGTTTGAGGCTGTCTGGACGTTGCGGTCAGTCTGCTTGCAGTTATACAGTCACTCTGCTGTGTCAATTAGCCTCAAAGGGGTTAAGCCTCGGTGGCCCTGCTGAATTGCTAAAGCTTATCTTTTATTTGAATGATAGTCTTGTCCTTGAGCAAGAGACCTAACACTCAGCTGCTATCTAGCCCTATCTAGTAGGCCTTAACAAGAAGCCCATTGCTGTGGTTGGTACTAAAACAAATGACAAGCGATTCAATAGTTTAGATTCGATGGCCGGCGTGCAAACACTAAACACACAACATATAATGTTAAATGTTGCATGAAATGTATTTCACAAAAAATGATGGCTACCTGATTGGTGAAAGGCATCTCTAGGGTGTAGTACTGTGGTGTACCACTAGGTAGTGCTGTAGGATAAAGCTAAACAACAGAGGGCACGCATCAGCTCACTTGTTATTGATACAAACTGATGTAAAATGCGTTGAAGTTCAATATATTTTTACTTACTTTACTTAAATTAGCTCTGCAACAGAAAACACAAACCAAGTCCTACCAGCCAACCCTTTAGAGGAATAGTAATGGACAGAAAGCTTCAGCGATAGCGAGGTTTCAGTGAAC
Organism: Merluccius polli; assembly: GCA_030340625.1. NCBI lineage: Eukaryota > Metazoa > Chordata > Actinopteri > Gadiformes > Merlucciidae > Merluccius > Merluccius polli. The sequence goes on along the minus strand of JAOPHQ010002396.1, from coordinate 30,738 downwards.
AGCAGAGACTGATCTAATAAACTGGTGTTTTGATTTAGGGGTGACTTAGTAGAAAAGACAAGACAAACAACCAAATCATTGTGTGGCGATATATATTTCTCAAGTTTACAAATTACAACTTTTTTAAATGCGGCATAGTACATTAGGCTACATATCCTTCTCAGAGAGCAAAATAAATATATTGCACTTAAAAATCAAAACACAATCTCTTAGGTGTCGTATTCAGGTTATGTATGGCATAGGAAAAAAAACACACACCAACAAACAAAAGGAGTGAAAAAAAAGACCAACATTAGCAGTTATTTTCAGTGTTACCGTGTGTGTAAATGATGCGGGGAATACAGACAAACAGTCCTTGACGAATGGTATGTAACATTACAGTTATGAAGATGAATGTGCACTTTATATGTACAATCTGTTTTGATACATTGCATGTCAAGACATGGCCAGAGATTAACGTTTCATTTCAAACTAAGCGGGTAAAGTGTACAATGGCAACCATTGTTCATCCTAGGGTCCTTTTTCTTGATAAATAGACGAATACGCATGTACTGCTTGCACACAAAACCGTATGCAAGGGGTCACATTATAAAGTTCATATATTATTGTTAAGCACCGGTTTGAAGTCATGCTGCCACTATGACCTTTTCTTTTAACCAAGGTCGACATTCACATACGATGCAAATTTATTTGGATATATATTCACTCAGAATCCCTTCGGTGGTATTTCTCTGTGGGTCTCAATGAGATATCTGCCAAATTCACACATTTCTGTTTAATCATTCGTCACATATCACTACTGTGTCCATCAGCCCGCACACACATACACACACACACACACACACACACACACACACACACACACACACACACGCACACACACACACACACACACACACTTTTAAGAAGGAAACTGGACAGTCACCGGACTGCAATAAAAAACCATGGCAGATTCCTATCCTGATGTAATTCTGTATATGCAGGCTGTTACTGCAAACCCGACCCCTTATCACGTTCCCTCCTTGACCAGAGTCACAAACAACAATTTGGCATTTAAAAACAGGTATGCTCTGAACAGGAATGTCATTCATCACCAATCGATTACCAGCAGCAGTAGCACTGTGCCTGTGTATACATAAGTGTGAATCTATTTTATACTTTTTGACTGTCTTAACTTTGGCCATGAAAACACCTTGACGCAGACATTCAGTGTGAAAATAACGTCTTCCTCTTTCCTTCCCTCCTCCCTCCATCCTGTCAAGGACAGAATAACGATGGCTTCATATTGGGAGGGACCACACGGTGCCACCGTCAGCCATGAGAGGGTCCAGCTCTCTGGATATCAAGAGGGCCAGCCAGGAAACGCACTGAAGAATATGAATGATACGTATCTTTCAAACACTACACCACACATGCACATGTTGAATCTGGCTGTCGGAGTATGAATATGTCGCGGGACATATTAACATCTGCGGTGTAACGTGTGAAGGATATGGATAGCCTTTAAGGACTGTATAGGTCATTTCATTGAATATAGCAAAAGTGGACATTTTTACAATACAATCTAATTTGCGTGCAAGTATTTGAACAATACTGGGCGTTTAAGCTTTCGTCTTCTGAACACGTAGAAAGCTTAAAATGAAGGTGAAAATTTGCCATTATTATAAAGTCGGATCTACTGGATTCTGCATGCCTCCTAAGGTATTTCACTCTACAGTAAGAATTTTCTATATTTGAAGCATTTCCATATTTGTACATTGCTTTCTACCATATGCTATAGACATTATTTTCATCAGAACATTGTTTTTTTTGTTTTTTTTGTTTGTTTTTTTTTGCCGGATCTCCAGAGCAAACAAGATGGCTGCCACCCCCTGTTCCACCGGAGAAGATGGTTGAAGCCCTTTCTGAGCTCAGGTATTTCACTGGGCGTCTTCAAAGAAATGTTTCTCGGTCAACTTGCGCAGACTGAAAACCGGACGTTTTTTAGACGAGAGGTTTCGAGCCCAAAGAGAGTCTCAAGTTCCATCCACTTCAACTGAGATGCGAGTTGCGTTACAGCCACTGTCTTAACCCCCCCCCCCCAAAAATATTATCCTTTCTAGAAGGCGGAGGTGTCGTCCGGATCTGGGTCAGGGTTGGGTCAGGTCACGTCCATTCATATGAAGATCATATGAAAAGCATTCGTGTAATTAAAGGTCATATGAGGTCGTTGAGCTTCACAACAACCTCTGGAGCCTCTGCAGGGTAATCATCTTCTCTCTTTCTCTCTCTCTCTCTCTCTCTCTCTCTCTCTGTCTCTCACACTCTGTCTCTCACACACTCTCTCGCTCTCTCCCATCTCTGTCTTTGGTACGACCTCCCACTGATTGTTCTGGTCTTTTCTTTTCACAGACGGAGGGATTGGCCTACGGTGGGAATATTTACAACACAAAAACAAAAGCGCCGGAGGAGAGAAAAACGTCAAACCGAGACAAATCAAAAGGGAGGTTTTCGACGGGGGCAGAGTCACGCTCCAAACAGGACCCGTCACATTGTTGGCGAAGGTACGTCGATGGCTTGGCCTGGTGTGTGTGTGTGTGTGTGTGTGTGTGTATGTGTGCGGGAAGGGGGTGGGAGCGCCGCTCGGGCGTCTGCCCTTTACGAACGCCACGGAGGTCATACGAAGGGGGTCATGACGGTGGAAGAGTGCCTCAGTCCCTGGATGGCGGCGTACGGGCCCTGCTGGAAGTAGTGGTGGTAGCGAGGCATGTGGAAGGAGGGGAAGGAGGGCCCGCTGCCCTGCATGGTGCCCGCCAGGGCGCCGGGCGTCAGGGGCATGCCCAGCCGGCTGTAGGGGGGCAGGGAGCCCTGGATGGGGTGCGGCAGAGACTGGGGGTGCTGGAAGCCCGAGAAGCCGGAGGTGGTGGTCACCCAGGAGCTCAGGGACAGGTTGTCTGACGCCGTGAAGGCTGATCCTGGGGGGGAGGAGAGGAAATAATATAATATATATATTTATTATAATATATATATACACACACACACACACCCATATGTGCTCGATAGTTAGAAAGAAAGACAAAACACATTCAAATCTCAACATCTGGATGTCCACCCTTTATACAGCATCCTTTTTTTTTTTGCCGCTTCACATGTTTGGTATTGTGTGTTTGGGTTTAGTTTTTGCTCCAACGTTTTGTGGTAACCATTTCAGTGAATCCCTCTGTAACCCTAACCCTGTGTTTTTGATGGTTACCCTGTAGTTTGTGTTTCTGTAAGAGGTTTTTTACTTAGGTTGTTTTGTCGTTAGGTTGATTGCTTGGGCAGCCGGTCTATGAAAGACAGCGAGAGGAGACCAGCGGCCGCCTCCACTTCAGCAATGGTTATTTTTACCATTAATAAATGTCTTATCCTTTTAATTTACTGTGCGTGTATATTTAAGCTGAGGTGGAAGAGTACTTTTGTGGCTGTGACCCCATGGTGGTCATAACACTATATATTGGTAGAATCCTGTTATAAGTGCTATAATTGTGTCTTCTAAATATATATTTTAATAATTAAAATCTGTCAATGAAATTAATACCCATGTTTGTTTGGTTTTTGCTCTTTTATTTACATTTATTTTGTTAAAGTCAAGTTAAGTTTATTTTATTTTATATGGACATCACAGTAGCATTATAATTATAACTGTATTTAATGTTTGTAGCCAAATGCTAATTTATACCTGTCCACAGGAGTATTTTTAAAATTGAAAAAGAAAAGAAAATACATCCACAAATACAAACACAAAAATACATCCACAGATACCACAAATACATATACACAAAATACAGGTGTGTCCACAGGGGTGGAGGATGTGTGAATGTTGTTTCTCTTCTATTTAATTCTATTAAAAATGTTGTGTTGCATTTTCAATTAAATTAAATTATTACATTTGTTTTGTATGTGTGTGTGTGTGTGTGTGTGTGTGTGTGTGTGTGTGTGTGTGTGTGTGTGTGTGTGACGAGCACCGTGAGCTCACCCCTGCTGTGTGCCGGGTGTCCATCCTCTCCCAGGAGGTCCTCGTCGCCGGCGTAGGTGCGGATGGGCGAGCGGGCGTACGAGTGCTTGTGGATCAGACTCTCAACACTTTCCCTGCAGCAAATGTGGAAGAGAAGAAGCCCAACATATATCTCTGCGGCTTTTTGAAAAACATACATTTGCATTTGAATCCACAGGATGTGCAGAAATAAATCCTTTTTTTTAACCACCAAAAAATCTAGCAAAGCATACTATTTATCAAAGACCAGGGAATACATATGCTCAGAAACACACACACACACACACACATTTTAATGTGACCACATTATTTTTGTGGTGTGTATTTTGTGTACATTGTGTGTATTTGAATCTTCACGGCTATGACAATGTGCAAATGATATGTGTGTATGGCTATTTCTTCACTATATTAATGTGTGGCATGTTTTTGTGTGTATATGGCTGTGCAATTGTGCATTTGTTCAGGCAGCAGTGTTTGTGTGTGTGTGTGTGTGTGGGTCTGTGTGTGTGTATGTATGTGTATTCTCTCCATTCCACAAAGTGCATTAGCTCATTTGAGTTTTGTCAGAAAGCCACACAGCCAAAGAGATTGTGGGGGAGGTAGTGTGTGTGTGTGTGTGTGTGTGTGTGCGTGTGCGTGTGCATGTATGTGTGTGTGTGTGCATGAGCGTGTGTGTATGTATGTGTGTGTGCGTGCATCGGTGTGCTAGAAAGGGTCTGCATCATAAGAGCCATGCATTCACATTAGCCTGCAGCCTAACCCCCCCACCCCCCCACCCCCCCTCCCTCCCCCTCTCTCCCCCCAATTAGGTTAGGGAAGTGCAATATCTGTCAGCAGAGCAGTACAAATGTGTGTGTTTTTATCAGGGCTGAGCTGGTCGGGCTCCGGGGGCCCACAGAGGGCCCCCACAGCACACAGCTGGATGGGGATTGGTGGGGGAGACGGGACGGAGGTGGGGGGCGGGGCCAGGTTCCAAGTCAGTCATGGCAGCCAATTGGATTAGGGCGTGTTTTAGTGCAGTGGGCGACTCCAGACTGATGTGATTTCTTCAGCTCCCTTAAGATCAATTGATCAGGTCTAATTCACAGCCCTCAAAAAGAGAGAGAGACACAGAGTGAGTTGAGGGTTGGGCGGGGGGGGGGGGGGGGGGGGGGGGGGGGGGGGGCGGTCGTCTGGGCCTGTTCTCTCTCTATCTGAGTCCGTCTGATTGGGGGAAATGGGCTGATGGTTTCATTTTGTCGGCTGATTTTGGCACCAGTGCAGCATCCAGGAGGAACGATGAAAGGTGTTCTGCCTGCAGGACCCTGTGGTTTTTGGCTGTGTGTGTGCGTGCGTGTGTGTGTGTGTGTGTGTGTGTGTGCGTGTGTGTGTGTGTGTGTGTGTGTGCCCATGCCTGCCTGTGTTTATCACGGGTTACATAGTTATATGTCATATTTCCGCCAATGGCGTGTAAGATAATTTTAACTTTCTCATAAGAGCAACCAACCGCAACCATAAACACAGGAAAAAAAGAAGGAAAGCAAAAGGCATGAAAAGGACAGAAGGTTGGAAGGAAGGAAGGAAGGAAGGAAGGAAGGAAGGAAGGAAGGAAGGAAGGAAGGAAGGAAGGAAGGAAGGAAGCAGGAAGGAAGGGAGAAAGGAAGGAAAAATAGAGATATATAAATATAGAGGAATAGAATGAAAGAGAATAAAGAAGGAAGACAATTATGAAATAAGGAAATAAGGAAATAAGGAAAGAAAGAAAGAAAGAAAGACAGAAAGAAAGAAAAGACAGAAAGCAGGGAGGGACACACATCAAAATAAACACAGAGGGACGGCACGAAGTGAAGACGAAGGGATGGAAAGGAGAAACGGAGAAAGGAAGGAGGAGGGGAGGGAAGGAGGGAGGGAAGGAGGGAGGGAAGGAGGGCGGGGGAAGGCAGGGAAGAAAGACACGTCTATGGCAGCCCTGGCGGTGCTAGCGGCCGGGGGGTCCCAGAAGCCCCTGTACCTCTCCATGTCGGTGAGCCGCGAGGAGTCCCTGAAGCCCTTGGCGAACGGGTTGCTGTCGATCTTCAGCTTGGTGATCTGGGGGTGGAGGAGGACTGTGATTAGTATAATGTACAGCACTGAGAGACACCATCACATCTCCACCTACACGGACTGCAGTCAGTACAGGATGGGTGGATGCTTCATTGTCCACCAACCCTAAAGGCTATTTTAAGGCTTTTAATGCTGCAAAATGTCTCTGTGTCTCTGTCTCTGGACGTCTCTTACAGTCACCACCTCGTATCTCCCCCCCATCCCCCCCCTGTCCCCCACCCACCAGCTGGTTCTGGTAGGCCGTGACGGCCGTGAAGACGGTCTCGGTGAAGACGAAGGTCCTGAACTCCTCGGACTTGAGGTTGAGCAACGAGGCGGTGTGCTCCTTCTTCTTGATGATGTGCACCCTGGGCTGGTACTTGTGCATGGAGTTCAGGATGATCTGGGAGGACAGGATGGGAGGGGATGAGCAGCCTGTTGGGGTTTTCTTTTATATATATATATATATATATATATATATATATATATATATAATAGGCTGTTGCTGTTGACGATAATTCACATTTTTTTGCAATGTAAGGATGGTGACATCATGACACACTGCAGCCATTACCACAGTGAAATAGATAGGCCTGTGTGTGCAACCCACACCACAAACACATAGACACATTTTTGAATAAGCAAATTAATGAGGAAAAAAAATCTAAGGAAAATAATTGACTCGTGTCAGTCCAAAATAACATATAGGCTATATAGGCTATTTTTTAAACTAGTTTGTGCTGAACATGTGTGCTGTGCAGCCTATCGTGTCCAGCTGTGTGTAAACGCGTTAGTCCACACTCCCAGTGTGTTTGAGTTCCTGTGGATACACTGCAGCCAGGGGATCAGATATGGGAAATATGGGGATAGGAGTGGTGTAGGTCCTGGTGTAAATATTATCAAAATATGAAGTCTGGACAAGTTTCTGCCTAATACGGGCAGAAGCTGTGTCTTTCAGTAGAAATGGACATACCTCTGAAAGGTAGTCTAGCCTATATCACATAGGCCTACAGATAAATAACATTACAATAATAAAGTAGCCTATAGCCTATCACATAGGCCTACAGATAAATAACATTACAATAATAAAGTAGCCTATAGCCTATCACATAGGCCTATAGATAAATAACATTACAATAATAAAGTAGCCTAGCCTATCACATAGGCCTACAGATAAATAACATTACAATAATAAAGTAGCCTATAGCCTATCACATAGGCCTACAGATAAATAACATTACAATAATAAAGTAGCCTATAGGCTATATAATACATATCCCTAAATTCACACACATCGTCAGGTTTTCTACATACGACATTTTAAGACCTTCAGATGACTTCTTAATTTCATTGTATTTATAAAATGCTTTAATGAACCTGCGGGTGAAATAGATCAGGACCGGGTCATAGGCCGACATGTTGGACAATTTGTAGAAAATGTATTTGTTATTAGCTTTTCGGTATTTAGACAAAACATTTTTCCATTTGGCCTGTCGTCACTACATGTTTGATTATTTAAATAGGCATAACCGATTAGGCCTAGGCTATATAGCCTAATAACAAATCCCATATAAAAATATTAAAATGCGAAATGAAAGCGTTCTTATTCCAACAATAAATATTTATTTGTACCTATAATCCTTTATAGGCCTATACAGACAATTTGTGATGCATTTATGTATTTAACATTTTTAACAGTTTTCGTAAAAAGAATAGCCTAACAGCCTGTCTAAAAACACAACGTTTACAACTTTAATTAATTAGGGTTTATAATAACAGGCTCAAATCTATAAAAAAAACAGCCTAATATTTATTTCTAATAGCCTACATTTTGCCACAATAGTCCTACTCCCGAGGCCTTTATGTGACTACAGGCCTATCCGCTGTAATAATTAACCCTCATCTATTATCTCTGTAGCCTACATCATTTAAATGCACACTATAATGTCAATATAGAGTTAGTAGCCTAAAAAAACCCACATGCTGGCATATTTTCACACAAACACCCCCCCCCCCCCCCCCCCGGTGGTGTCCTAATCTGTCCAATTAACGGATAATGGATGTGTTTGCGCAGTGAATGTGAGTGTGTGTGTGTGAGGGGAATTAAAGGGGAATTAAAGGCTGAACAAAAGGTGGAAAGGCCGTGATTAAAATCTCACCTGGATGACTGTATTTCTGACTTTCCCCTTCAGATGACACAAGCCGAGGCTTGCAGACTGAACCGTCGTTGTTTTTTTTATCTTGATTTTTAAAATGATTATTTGTATGTTTCGCCGTAGCTTTTTTTTTTAATTTTTTTTAAATTTAATTACATTTAAAATATATAATATGAAATACGGTTTCTGAAATATGAAATGAGCTCACATGTCCGTGTTGGTCCAGCTCGTTGTTGGTGAGCTTGACCTTCTCAAACGACACCATCTGCTTCAGGAGCTGCTCTCCTGTGAACGGAGAGTCGGGGTGGACGTACAACCTGTCGGACAAATTACACATAAATAACCATTCAAACACAATTACAATTAAATTCAAACACAATTACAAATGAACGAAGTACGAAATTCCTGAAGAAAATAATATAAAATATAAATTAGGCCATATTTGGGCTATATATATCCTATTGTCTTTCACACATTTAGACCTTGTGTAAAAAAAAAAAATACAATAATATACAACATATTGTATGTGTCATATGTCATGGATACATAAACCCGTCCGGACCGGGTCTCAGGTGCGGACCGGTACCTGGCGGGCAGGGGCGGGTCTGCCTTCCCCGCCACCAGCCAGGAGGAGCGGTGGTAGGCGTAGCGGTACCGCTTGTTGTCCACGGGCACGATGTCCATCAGCACGATGTACTTGGCGTCCGGGTCCACGCCGGAGAAGGACACCCGGATGGTGGGGAACATCCTCCTGTTGGAGGGGGACATGGAGGTTCAAACTACCAACACCTCCAGCTGTTCACACTGAGCTCAACACCGAGGACTATGGTGTCCAGGTCTACCTCACCTGTCTCACCCTTTCCAAGAGGGCATTTAATAGACATATAATAGGCCTATACATATAGCCTAGTAACAAATAAATATAATACGCAACTCAAAACGACCCCTGTCTGCAGTCTGTTTGCCATCAACGTAAACTTAATATAACACACTCTCAGAAATAAAGGTAGCCTACCGAAAAGCCAAAAAAAGGTACAAAAGCTTGTCGCTGGGGCAGTACCCTCGAGGGGAACATCCTTATACCTTATTAATGGGTATAAGTACCCCTACAGTTTGTACCTTTTAGGTACAAATGGTTCGTCGCTCCAGTGGTACCCCCAAGATACAGCAATGGTACCCTTACCAAGGGTACAGAGTTGTTGTAATTAGGCCTAGGCCTAATTATAATAAACAGGTTTATAGTAATAATAACAATAACAACAATAATAATGATTATTATTAGGCTATTCGTATTTGTCGTAATATTATGATTATTATGATTATGATTATGATTATTATTATGATTGTTATTATTATTATTATTATTATTATTATTATTATTATTATTATTATAATATAAAGATAATAGCAAGCCTACAGAATGATATATTGTGTTATAAACCATTAGTTTGTTATCTGGCCGGTACTGAAGAGCTGCCCCACCTCCCGGACTTGGTGATGATCATCTCGGTGCCCAGCTCGTGGAACTTGTCCCACAGCTCCTTGGTCTCCAGGCTGCAGGAGATCTTGGCCATCTCCTCGCTGGGGACGCCGGGGTTGGTGGGGATGAGCGGCTCCGTGCACACCGCCGGCCCGCCGCCGCCGCCGCCGCTGAAGTCCCCGGGTCCGTCCAGGGACGGCAGGTCCCCCAGGACCTGGTGGCACGACGACTTCTCCACGAATTGTTCTGCAGAATAAGGAGAAAGGTCCAGTCACTCGCTGCATTAATGATGCAATGGGGCAAGACTTGGTCAAAATGGATCCATCAAATAGCAGCGTTTCATATTTATCATTATATTTTATCATTATTATTATGATTATTATTATGATGATGATGATTATTACTGTTGTTGTTGGTGTTATTATTATTATTATAAATATTATTATTATTATCATCATTATTATTATTATTAGGCTATTATTATTATTATTGTATATATTCTACATAACAAACGGTATGTAGAATATATACAATATTATAGTAGCCTATATAATGTATGAGTACTACTATTTTTTGTGTAATTAGGCTATTATGACAGTTAGACAAGCATTTTGCACATTAGCATAGAAGCGCTCCTTACATTTACATTTACATTTACTTCGGTTGAAAGGTAAAGCAGCTGAGCAGTTCAGAAATCAATAGCCTAATTAGTCTGTTACATTTACTAAATGTTAGACTACTTAAAATATAGCCTAGCTATACTTCTACTACTACTACTTCTACTCTGAAAATAGCCTCATAATAACATGCCACTATAATAATAATAATAATAATTATTATTATTATTATAAATAACAATACATAATAATAATAATAAATAATAAATAATAATAATACAATGTTTCTGGTTTGTGTGGTTTGTCAGCCATACTTTCATTTTCTTAAGATACGATCATAATTCCGCCTCAAAAATACAAAACTCCGTCATGGGATGGGAGCACTAGTCTGTCATTGTTTTTATTTGTAATATTTAACAATGTCCTGCTTATATATGTCGGTAAATATGTGTTGTGAAATTCAAAATTGTAAGTTGACAGAGAGTCATATTAAATTGCTTTTCTTTGGTTTTTGCGTGAAACGCTGAACCTCCACCAGTAGGCCTGCAGTCTACACCCTCAACATGGTGACACCAGGCCACACTTACAAACCATCCAGCCATATTATGGGATGTTTTAAGAAAAGAAAAAGCCGGAGGAGGATGAAGCTTCAAACCACGGAAACCTCCCGGCCGGGTGTAGCTCACCTAACGGCTTGATGGTGTTCACCTCCGCCTCCTTGTCCTTGGGCTTCCCGCTGGACATGAGGGCGGCGATGGAGAACGCGTTGGCCCGGGAGGAGAGCTGCGGCTTGGGGGACGACGTGTACTCCATGGTGGGGGGCGACGGAGGAACCAGGACAAAAACCCGAACCCAAACCCGATCCGACCCGTACGCGCTGCGCTTCTGGGTCCTGCAACGGTCCTGGCAGGAGACACCGAGGAGGAGGAGGACGAGGAGGAGGAGAGACGGCCTATTTCTCCTTCTTTCTGCAACTGTTTTGGGTTTTGACGTCTCCCGAGATGGACGCTGGGATGATGATAGTGCTGGCGCTATCTGCTGTGACCTGCTGGACTCATCCCGTAGGAAAGAGAGACTCCCTCAAATGGGTCCTGCGGTATCGGATCCGAGGCGAGCTGTTCGTCGACGGGGGTGTGGGGGTGGGGGGGGGGAGGCTTGACTCCCCCCTTAACTTTAGTCTAGCCTGCGTCGCTGTCGGCCTCGACCAATCAGGGCCCGGCCCGTGACGTCACGCCCCACCGTCCCACATAGGGAATATTATTATTTTTATTATTATAGTGGACCCGGCGGCGAGCGAGCAATAAAGTCCAATTCCCCTTTCAGTTCCCGTAACTTAAATACGTGTGTGTTAAATTGTATTTAATTATATGGATGTATATGTGGGCCCGATGCTGCATGTAGGCTACAGGCCTGTCGTATAGCCTCGTTTTATTATTTTTAAAGTTCATTAGGCTATTTTTGAGCTTATAACTAGGTTATACACGCGCGCACACACACACACACACACACACACACACACACACACACACACACACACACACACACACACACACACACACACACACACACACACACAGCTGAAACACACACTCCTCGCCAGACTGCATGTTTGTTTTATATTTGTATATATTTTATTTTATTAAAGAAAAACCCCGTTGCAAATAAGCGTGAGCTGCAAACCACACAATGCACTGCATCAGTCGCAAGATTAAACCATAACCACAAACTATTATGCTGCGACCGTGCTAAAATGTAATTATCGTAATTGTAATTAGTAAATCAAATCTTAAATAATTATTTTGGTAACAATTTAGATTAGGGACCACATATTAACTATTTGCCTATCAGCACGCATATTGGCTCTTTATTAGTCATTATAAAGCACTTATTAATGCATTATTCTGCATGATGAACTTTAATATTAGAGTTTTCCCTCAATCACCTCCTAATTACTGCTTATTGATAGTAAGTAAGGAAGTTGTTGTACATAAATTACGATCTTAGCAACTAGTTAATGGTGAATATGTGGTCCCTAATCTACAGTGTTACCATTATTTTTTAAACATATTATAATTGTACTGCTGTCATGCAGCCTATATATATGACGTGTGCCATATCATACATGTGATAATGTAGTCCATGTTGTTTTAGGACGGATGGATGAAGACATCTCATTCCACTTGATAGGAGACAGGACTCGGTCTAGACACCGACTGGTCTGAGCGCACAGCCTCCTTATCTGGGCCTAATTGTTTTTACAAGACCACGTTTTTTTCTCCAAAACGCGCAGGGACGCGTCGGCCTGCAGCCGCATGCATGTACGTAAACCTATAGACCTGGACCTGGGGTGGGCCTAGTCCAGACCCAAATACAGACTTGGAAAGAGTGAGTGAAACCCACCTGGACACACAGTAAGCTGGCATGATGGCGTCGGAAGATTCAGATGCTGTGCATGTGCATTTAGGTTGCATTTTGGTATAGGCCTATATATGGAGTAGGGCTATGTTTATGTATATAGTTAATTATAGCCACGTGATATAAAGTGATAGAGGCTATACGCGTCGTTGCGGTATAATGGGCCCATAGCCTCAGTTTACCTCATTTTGCGGAGACATTGCATGAGTTACATTTTCAAGGCCCCTTTTCATCCCCTGCTTTTCTTTTTTTCTTGTTTTTTTTCTGGCGATGCTGTCCGCTTCTCCCCCCCCTCTCCCCCTCTCCACCCACCACCCTTCATCCACCCTCCTCTCCTCCTCTCCACCCTCCACCCTCTCCCCCTCTCCACCCACCACCCTCCCCCTCTCCACCCCCTCCCCCTCTCCACCCTCTCCCCCGCTCCCCCTCTCCCCTCTCCACCCTCCACCCACCACACCTCTCCCCGGCCAACGTGCAGCATAAAGCAGGGCTGCTGACTCGCGGCTTTCTCCCCCCCCCTCCCCCCCCCTCCCCCCACCACCAGGATGGGATGGCTCACCCCTCGTCCTCAATGTCACTCACTCCCCGGTGGGAGACGCGCGTTTACATACGACGCGCGGCCGCGGAGCCAAGGGGGCGTTAAACCTATTAGACAAGTCCCCCGAATGCAAATCCGATACTGCAGATATTTAATAAGGGAACCTGTCCCCGGGAAATCAGATTACCCCCGCAATTGCCAGCGGATAATGTGCTAAAAGCTTTCCCACTTAAGCCTAAGTCCCTACCGCATAGTATTCACACTTTGAGGGCCAGTGTGTGGGCCCACCGGCGGGCTGGAGGCCGTCCCCCTTAGAGAAACCACCCAGATTTCAGACGGTTTATGGGGCCTTGCAAGGAGGACCTTCTGGAGCCGGTCTGGAGCGCAAGTATATGGGGAAGGTTTTTCTTGAAATCGTCCATATGTGCCATATATTTGCATACGTTTAAATGCATGCATGTTCAAAACGCGTAAACTGCTCCAATGAAATTGAAAATTTCATTCCAATGAAATTGAAAATTTCATTGGAGAAGTTTACGCACTGAACATGCATGCAGTAAAACGTATATGATGCAATGCAATACAATGCAATGCAATACAATGCAATGCAATATGTCGTGGTATAACCTTCGTGCGTCGTGCGTAAAAAGAAGCAGATGGCACGCGCTGTGCGTCGCCCGCAAAACCATGCTTTATTAAAGTCTATTAAATTACCACGCACGCCGGCCTGAACACAAATCTCCCATTATCTATTTACTTTTCCCAACTGACACCTGCCACAGAGTTAGACATTTGGTCACAAGCACATTTTCGAGTTGAAAAGGGTGTGTGTGTGTGTGTGTGTGTGTGAGGGGGGGTGCACACCACCACACACTCTTTCTTCTTTGCCATTTACATCCATCCGTCTGTCCTAATGAGCTTTAAGCCTCTGGGCCCTTGGCGTTTCACTTCTCACTTACCCCTGGCCCTAATGGCTAAATCCATCCCATTTGCTGGGAAGAGCAGAGAGAGAGAGGGAGAGAGAAGGAGAGAGAGAGAGAGAGAGAGAGAGAGAGATGGAGAGAGAGAGAGAGAGAGAGAGAGAGAGAGAGAGAGAGAGAGAGAGAGAGAGAGAGATAACAGGATAGGACAGGTGATGGCTTATACTCATACCGATAGCCCCCCCAAAAAGCCAAACCACTCAAGGATATGACGATGAAACCATCTTAACAATTATTTCAGTTGGATAAATGGCCGCGGCGTGAAAGGTCAGCAACAACGACAGCCAATTCCCGGCAGAGAGGAATTTAAGGAAAAATAATCGCCTCCTGATTGAATTTTACGCAGGGAGGTTTGAGCAACAATAATGAAATGGTTGTCGTGACCGAAACCGCTCACCTCGCCGGGGGTTTTATTTATTTTTGACCAGATTAAAGGCTGACAGCATGGGTGAATATTTGACTACAGGAATACATTTAATCCACCTGAAAAGTGTGTGTGTGTTTTTAAGACAATGTAAATCCCTATTATCAGAGTTGACGCTCAATAGACATAACCATATTCTGCTTTGGGGCGGCTAAAAAGGTCAAAAGTGCATGATATGAATATATCTGTTTAGATCTGTACCCTGGTAAGGTCGCTGTTCATCTGGGATAGGTTTCTGATTCTACACCCACCAGCAAAAGGGACATAGAGAGAGACATAGGTACATAAGATAGTAATATTTACATAAAACTATATAAATGTAAAAAATGTACAAAGGCCAAATCAGAATATAATCCCAGTATCACATATTTTCATTCCCAAAGAGTAGGCCTAATAGTGGCTGCATTTGGGCTGTGAGTTCTTGTCTTGAATAGCTGTTTATTATTTCATTAGACTTTGAAAAGGCAAATCTGTGTTTTTCGTGTTTTAAGCAAGCCGTAATTTAGGGCCATACATCTAATAAGCATTAAAACAAGTTAACAATCTTATTCCAAATGCGAATCGTTAAATCTGGTTGGGATTAAAAAGTGATTTTCTGACGTCAGCAATCTCTGGAACCAATCGGGTCACAGATTTCTGTGTGTTTGCGGTTGTCAGCAAACTCCTGGATGAACGACGAACCGACCGTTCAGATGCAAAACCTTTTCGCTCCTGCATATAAAGACTCTTATATATTCGTACCACTCCATCTTATACACATGCAACAGCACAGACATTTGACAAATAGTATTAGCAAAAGCAAACCTCAGGTTCACAAAGATTATGGTTAAAACGGTCTGGCATTCATGCTGGGAAACCGAGGATTACTAGCCTGGCAAGCCAGACCCACATCAGAAAGATGTCGGGTCTGGCACTGCTCCATTGGCAGTGTGGGCGGGATAAACGGTTGTCTTTCAAGTTCCCTCTGCACGCAATAGGATAGCGCTACAACCAATCAGAGCAACGAAGAAGGTGACGTAGTCAGAGCGACGTAAATGAGTCCATGGGGAAGTGTTGCGTACGGTGGATTGTGGAAGAATAGTGAAATAAAATGTTAACTTCAAGTCTTGAAGAGTCGCGGCCAAAGCCGAGTCGAAAGACAGCCGTTCGCCAGCAGCAGCAGCCATTGTTTCCCTCTAACTCGGAACCGTCGCAACTCTGTCGTCATGGTAGCCCGGCTTCCGACTCCGCCCCTCACGCTGTGATTGGCCTGACAGATTTTCTGTTTCCAGCACAGAAACCCGACGGAGAAGTGCTAGACCCCCCTGGCTGCAAATTAAATTTGCTGCCGCTAGGGGCGTCTAGATTTCTAGGCTAGAGGATTACAATATCTGCGGCAGCAACAGAAGACGGTACAGACCCGCTGTGTACAGACTTGTTGTTTTGTTGTAGTTAATATAATGAAAGCGACCTGGAATAATCTCTGTTATCAACTGTAACCGATCATTGGATATATGCAAACATGGACATGATTGAATTGTGCCATGAATTACACATAATTTTTTTAAATTTAAAAGACAATTTTGCAAGTCAAAAGGTCACAGTTTGTTTTAAAACGGTAAATAACATTTAGTTTTTTGCGAAACTGTTCAGTGCCGTTCAAACCATCTTGTCTTACCTAATGGGTTTTATCCAGGAACACCCGGGATGTAGATGTAGCATGGCTACATCCCGGTACGAAACACACCGGCATTGCGTTAACGTTAGCTTCAACAGCTCTGGCTAGCTTGTGGAGAGAGAAAGTTATGACGTCACTTACACAACCTTTCGGTGTGTAGTCTTTCTTATTACGTATTTTCCCAATACTGTCTTATACGTCAAGAGTTTTATGACAAACTGAGATTTTCTTGACTTGCAAAATTATCTTTGAAATTGACAAACATCATATGTGTAATTCATGGCACAATTGCCGGTATATGTTTCCCAAAATGAGGTCCCATGGTGGTCCACCGAAACAGGAGGTACTTAGGCTCTCTGTACTTTGAGTTTGTCGCTATGGTTCATAGTAAGATTATTTGAAGGAGGCGTGGCTAGGTAGATGTCAATCAAGCGTGTCACCACCAGACACTCCCACACAGTCCAAATCACAGCGCTGATCAGAGAAAACTGTTGACACAAATCTTGATATTTGCACAATTAGACACTTAAAGCTGCTCTAAGTAACTTTTGCTAGTTGACCAAGAGCTAGCTTGAATTAAGAAAAAAAATTTCAGCCATCCATGGATTTGAACATATACAACAAACTCCGCCTCCTCCTTGATGTCACCGCCCCCCCGCCCAGTCCCGTTGTACACCATCTACACGAACAGGCAGTAGTTAGCCTGGTTCCGCCCGCCTCCGTACTTCCGCTCAATTTGCATTTCACTTCAGTACTAAGGTCTGGCGGTGCTGTATGTTAGAACGATTTATTTTCCCTGAAATGTGCCTTCCAATCAGCGAACAGGAGGCGCGGCCTGAGAACAGTGACGTAGAGGTCGTGCGCGAATTTCAGTGATTGAGCGGAAGTACGGAGGCGGGCGGAGGCTAATGCTAATGCTCACTGCATCTGCCGTTTGTATACTGCGCGCAACGTGGTTTCTGGCGCATGAAATACGTCACGACCAAACGTTAGCGATTGGTTAAGGCAGATCCAGAGTGGCACTGGGCAGAGCCAATAGGTTTGAAACTTCAACAGCACCCGCCTTCAAGTGAGACATCATTTGTCTCTACAGCACTGCTAGACCTTTAGTATGAATGAAATGAGTACCAAGGTCTAGTTAGGACTAGGCTAGGCAGTAGTGGCCTCAGAGCTCGCCTGATTGGTCACAGGCTACAGGAAGCAGCAAACTAACTGTTTCCTATTTAGCCACCTACAGAGGCAGGGACGGACACCAGCGTGAGATATTCTCACAGACCACTCGACTCACTCATACCTGAATGGGGACGATTTTGGCATATTTGACCATAAAAAAGTTACATAGAGCAGCTTTAACTTTAACATATGCGTTTTTGATATTTTTGGACTGGTTCTCAGAGGCTTTAAGCTATTATGCTAAAGTTTTTGTCAGGAGTTTTTGGGGGATTTGGGTCCAAAGTGATCTTTGAAATGCACCTGTATCATACATACTGGTACACTGTGTGACCCCCTAACATGTTACAGTGGAATCTTAACATGTGATATGTGATACAGGGACATGCAACTAGACGGGATGTATCAAACCGATTGGTTGGCGCAAAGCTACATGCCAGCAAGGGACAACTAGACGGCTAACATTGATGAGACCGGATCTTCTGGAGCTGGCAGCTTAGCTGCAGGTTAGGTGTCTTGCTCGAAGGCAACTCGGCACTAGATGACCTCAAACTGACATTTATTTTTTAATATGCGTATCGTCTTTCTTCAACACTCCCAGCCCTGTCCAGAAGCCAGGAGATGAAAACATTTGAGAGAGAAACCAGCCTGTTCGACAGAGCTGGAATAAGAGGTGCAGAATGATGTTGAAGATCATATTAGAGCTGCTCAGATGTAACAAGGCA
>JAOPHQ010002396.1:0-2500 GCA_030340625.1 Merluccius polli | reverse complement strand
CTTTTTATTTTTTTGCACGTAACCTTTATTTAACTTATTTATTCACGTCATTTAGCACAAACTCTTATTTACAACGCGGCCTGGCGCAGTGGCAGAGTCCGCTTGGGGGGGAATGGAGGCTGAAATATATTTTTATCGTTTTGGTTTCCATCCCGTTGGATACATTTATTATAGTTTATTGGGTTTAGTCAAACAAATAATGCTGTGTGAATGTAGTATATGTACACCACAGGCTTTATTGTCCATTAAACAGCTAGTTAAAGTTCAGTATTTCCTCACTCTGGAGAAGTCAGTATTGCATTCATCCGCGATGAAGCTGCATTATTTATATTTCTTATTTGCCTTTAAGACAGTGCCATTTACTAATAATTTAACACTCATTATCATTAACAGTCTTGCATGGAGTTACATTATTATAAATCTTTCCCCCCCGGCTGATAAACAACCTCACACCTCCAAACAGAGGTTCCTGTCACACACTGGCACACAGACATCTGCCATGTATCTGTCTGATAGTACAGACTCCAGGAAATGTGTGAAGCATGCACACACACACACACACACACACACACACACGGACAGACACACACACACATACAGCAGGAGGTGACGGGCTGATGGCAGATCCTCTTACCCTGGTGATGTCCAACAAGCAGAGTGCTTATTGGAGGTTCACGTCGGAGCGGCTGGTGACTGAGTGGTGTGGGAAACCAGGAGGTTAAACCAGTTCAGTTCAGAGACCGTCCAAACGGTCCTTTAAAGAATGGGGAAGTGAGGAGATTGGAGAGATCACCATCAGCTTTCTGGAGATGGTGGGACTTCCCAACCTGAATAAATACAGCACAAATAAACACAAAAAAACGCATTGTTAGCTTGTTGTAACTAAGATATTTGCAGACATATGCAAATATTTTGCAACTACGAATTTCAGATGCGTTTTTTTAAGCCGGTAACACCGTGTTATGGGTCAACTCAATGGTGGAATAATATTTATAGTGATGAGTCATTTCTCATTTGATCACGGCTATGTGTGCTGTCGTGCTCATCTGATCACGTTATGAAGGTCGTGTTGACCAATCAGGTCGCTCGGCCGAAACAACCTGTGGTATAATCAATACAGCAGTATAATCCGATTTTTGCCAACATTTATAGCTAAGGAATCTGAAAGACCCGTGAAACGGAGGTGTTATTTGATTCTGCATATTTAGCCTACGTATTTCTGGCAAAAAACATGAAGCTAGGGATGGGCTTGTCTGGGATATTGATCTGTGTTTTTAGTAGCTAATTGCGCTGAATAGCTCAAAATGGAAAGCCGTGACGACAGCCCGCTCTCTGTTATGGAGGACAACTCCAGAAAGTATTTTCATTGGACACAAAATTAGTAAATGCCCCTGAGTGCAGGATGAAACCATTTTACTGGAAGAGAAAAGACGATTTTGACTTAAAAATACTCCAAAATGTTTTTTTTACATATATATATATATATATAACTCGGCTAGAAATATGGCTGGAAATTCCTCTGCCGCTCCCTGTGCACATTGTAAATTATTTCTTGGATGATTGTTGCTTCATCCAGTTTACTACAGGAGAAATGCTTGCAAACTACTGGTGGGATTGTTCGGATCAGCTTGTGTGGCCATCAGAGTCGAAAGTCTCCCTCGTCGGGTGTGATCAAAGGTATGCAGGTGTTATATAAATGCACTGTATATACCGTTCATCGTAGGTTTAATACACTGTCTGTAATTAGTGAAATCAGCTTTTGCGGTAAATGGAAAGACAGGTCTACAGGTTATAATTGCAGATGATGTGATACAGTTTAAAACCTGTACTGTATCACCTGGAAGAAGCCATTCGAGACTACACATTGTGATTAAAGGTGCTGTAGGTAAAATTTAAGAGCAATAATTTGAGTGTAATTTGTGCCGCAGCCATCCATCAGCCATTGGTGAGTGAAATGTAAGAGCCTATTTAGATTTTGAAACCGCTCCCGGCTCAGTTCTGACCAATCAGAGCATCTCTTCCGTGTTTGGTTGAGGGTGTCTATCTTGGCCGTCAATCACAGGTGTGTGAAATGCAACACGTCTTAATGGTGGAGAATAGGGAGGGAGGGAGAAGAGAGGGAGGGAGGGGGGGGGGGACGTTTTTTTTCTCATCTGCTCTTTTCTGCTCTCTGCTGCGTGTGTGTGTGTGCTGCGTGTGTGTGTGTGTGTGTGTGTGTGTGTGTGTGTGTGTGTGTGAAGGAGCATGATGCTGAGACGCCTGCTAGATGCCAGTGTGACGCCGGGCATATCGCTGCACAGGCCTCTATCTCCCCCCGAGGAAGATCGGCGAGGAAGCCACAAACATGCCCCGGCTCTTATCTGGCATTGGCTGGCTCCTCGGAAGCTTATCTTTTATTGGCTGGCTCCTCTGCTGAGCGTTATCTTTATTGGCTGGTTCTTTCCGAGGACAGCCTGTAAGCTGTGTGTGGGGGGGGGGGGGGGGGGGGGGGGGGGGGGGG
>JAOPHQ010002395.1:35000-62468 GCA_030340625.1 Merluccius polli | reverse complement strand
CTGTTCTGATTGATCAGAATTTCCCAGAAGCTGTGAGGACTTTTCACTACAGCAGAACCATCACCCTCACCTCGTTCAGAAACATCGGCATTCCAGAGTTTATTCCAGTTCTGATACTGGAAAGAGGACACAGTGACATACGGTCAAATGACTTTCATTCAAAACGACCAACTGATTCCTGAAATAAAGTATTGTTTTTATTTTAGCAGGGTTAAAATAGTTGAATCTTTCACATTATTTAGAGGACGTAAACTGGGAGGGAGGACTGGGTCTATCTCCACAAACCAGATGATAGAGGAATGAGGATTGAGGGCCTTAAAGCGGCTAAAACATTTTGACTGTATAACATACCTGAAGTTTGAAACGCTGTCTGCACATTCAGTCAATGTCTTGGTTTACAGAAGGTTTGAAGATCTGTTTCATGCTTCCATCATCCTTCTCCACTTTCAGGTGGTAGGTCACTTCAACATAACAAGGAAAGGCATTAGGAACATTAGTAGACATAGTGGACATCTTTACCCTCGTCATAGTATGAGTAATGAGTAAGCTGTTAATGTTTCTCAAAAGATCAGATGTTAAAAAGTGAGAGGTTGTGTATTTCTACCTTTAGCCATGTCTAGAAGTGATCTTCACTTGTTGAGCTCTTCTGCAGCGGTGGGAATCGTTGGTGAGGTTTCTGCTCTTGGTACACCTGCTTTCACAGTTCACATGTTGACTCACCTTGTCCAGGCATGAAGCCAGACAAGTCAAGTCAATTTTATTTGTATAGCCTTAATCACAGTTACAGTCTCAAAGGGCTTCACATGCCATATATTTACAAACCCCCCCCCCCCTAACCCAACAGATCAACAGATTCAGCTTCCCTGATGACAGGTGGCAGACTGGTCCACAGGTAGGGCGCTCGGTAAGACAACTCTCTGTGTCCTTGCTGATTTATTTTTAACTTTTGGGATTGATAAGGTCCTTCAGGTAGGATGGTGCTAGTCCATGCAGGGTTTTATAAGCAAGGAGTCGCACCTTAAAATCTGACCTGGCGGTAATTGGAAACCAGTGGAGGGAGGCGAGTATAGGAGTAATGTGGTCGTATTTTCTGATTCTAGTTAGGAGTGCAGCAGCGGCGTTCTGCACAAGCTGGAGACTTTTCGTAGTAGAGTTGGGTAAACCAGAGAATGGCTTTACCATGTTTGTGAAATATAATACGTTGTTTAAATATCATACATTGTTTGGGCAGTGGTGACCTAAAAGTTAGAGAAGCAAGTTTGTCACCGGTTCAATCCCCGGGCCGGCAGGATAATTCTGAGTGGGGGAAGTGAAAAAGCAACGCTTGCCCCTCCCTCATTACACCACTGAGCAAGGCCCTTAACCCCACCTGCTCCAGTGGAGCTGCTCCGTGGTCAGCAGGTCAGACTGTGGTTGTAATGGGCAACTTTCCAGGTGTGAAGGTGTAACTGTGTGAATGTGATCATGGCGTTCCTTCAAAAGAAAGCTTCCTCTCAGTGAAACTTCCCTGAATCAATAAAGGTGAAATAATAATCATCTCTCCCAAGAGATTGTGTTCTTTGGAACCACTCCCCTTTTTTATAGACTACAAAATCTGACCTATGTTCAGCATCTTGAAAGGCGGCATCTTTATGAAGGCGTTTAACCGCCTTAGGTCTAAGATGGGACGCAATCCACCATCTTTTTTTCGGCACGAAACTGAATTTTAAAAAGATGGTGGGGTGGCCCTGACTGCTGGACACTCCTTAGACATGATGATCATTTAGTCTGAAATCATCAAATGAAACAAATCTGTTGAATTGAACTCATATGGATATTAGTTGGACGTGAAACATATGATGAAATAAAGGATTGCAATTATCACATGTGTATCATTCGACTGTATTCACACACGCAAGCACACACACACACACACACACACATAACCAGAGTCAGGCCGCACTGCTGCTAACTTATCTATTAATTATATATTTGTATCATAACTTTTATTAATATAGTTCAGTGGACATATGTTGTATCAACATTCGTGCGCACGTGTGACTCCTATACACGCGCGTGCGTGTGTACATACATCTGCGTGTGCATTCCTTATGGGGGGGTGAGAAGGGTCACGGTGTACTAGTAACACATACGTACGTTCGTGTGACTATTTAGTACAAATCAGCGAATACTTTTTAGTACAAATCAGCCATGCAGACCGCACGTTCCTGCAGTTTTATCTGTTTTCGTCAATTATGTAGCCTTAAATGGACTAGATAGACCTTTCCAGGTAATCAACCAATAAAACTAGGCTAATAATAGGCCTGTTCATAATTATAGCCAGACTAATAATATTAGAACATTATTGATCGTTTTTTGTTTTAGCTGTATTGTCATTCATGTTCCTATAACACAGAGGAGCCTGAATGGATTTTAAAAAATAAAAACGAAAATGAAACAACATGAATGATAATACAGCTAAAACAAAAATCGAATGACGAAAACAGATAAAACCACACGAATGTGCGGTCTGCATGGCTGATTTGTGCTAAATAGTTTGCTGATTTGTACTAAATATTTTGCTGATTTGTACTAAATAGTCACAGAATGTACGTACGTGTTGCTAGTACACCATGACCCTTCTCACCCCCCCATAAAGAAATGCGCTATACACGCGCGTGTACACACGCACGCGCGTGTATAGGAGTCACCGTGCGCACGAAAGTGCGGTCTGCATGGCTGAGTTCAACTCACAGGTATAGGTAATATAAGTCATTATTTAAGTAAATAAGACATTATTTAGGAAATATAAGTCGTCATTTAGGTAGCAAACACATATTATGGATCATTCAAATGAGCCACGTTAATCTAGATTAACCTAGATCAAATATTTTAATCTATGCCCGTCTCTAGTGTGAATACAGTCGAATGATACACAAGTGATAATTGCAATCCTTTACTTCATCATATGTTTCACGTCCAACTAATTTCCATATGAGTTCAATTCAACAGATTTGTTTCATTTGATGATTTCAGACTAAATGATCATCATGTCTAAGGAGTGTCCAGCAGCACTCGGTGTAATTCAGGACTCTGCAGGAAGATGGCGCCACAGTCAGGGTGTGATGATGGTTTTGTAGTGCAGGATGATGATGTCATTGTCCCGGACCACGTAGTCATGGAGTCCTAACAAAACATCAAATGAAACATAACTAAACAGCATCCAATAAAATGTTGTCATGTGGATAGTTATCTGTTTAAAGTGTGTGTGTGTGTGTGTGTGTGTTGTATCATTTATGTTTTCCAGCTTACCAACAGGGGTCATGTCCTTGTTACTCTGATGAGACTAAATTGCCAGTGTGAAGGCCCCTTCGTCAACCTGTTGACTTGTCCAGTCATCGTACACGGTGGCTTTACCAGGTTGCCAAGTAATAGCGTTGTTATTGTTCAGACATGTCTCCTGATCCAATGGAATTAAGAAGAAAACAGTTTTTCTGTAAAGGTGTGGTTTCAGATCATCTTTAGATGACCTTCCTGCTCAGCAACTCAGCTCTCTTTGTAGGAGGTATTAATAGATAAGTTAGCAGGTAGTGCGGCCTGACTCTGGTTACTGTGTGTTGTGTGTGTGTGTGTGTGTGTGTGTGTGTGTGTGTGTGGAGCGGAGCGCACGCCAGTCTGACCTCCCAATGCACCAAAGGCCAAACAACACCCATCTTAACGGCCGTTAATGTAGAGAATTTTCCGACATGATTTTACGCACAGCACTCAATGGGCCTCATTCACCAATATCTTCTTAAGAATCTTCTTGGATTCTTTCTTAAGTCCTCCTTAAGAAGATTTCTAAGAAGACGCTACGTCAGATTCATCAACGTGTTCTTAAGCCGCTGAATTGTTCGTAGCTGTTTCTTAGATTGATGAATGCCATCTCCTATAAACTGAGTATGCATGCCAAATGAGTCTAATTAACATAGGATTAGCATAGGTAACCCATTAATGCCCATAAAAGGGCCCATAAAAGGGACTGCAGGGCCGTGTGCAGGGCCTCTGAAAAAGATCTACGTGGTCCTGAAAGATTTGTTCCCTACCGTAGGGCAGATCCCCAATCTCCTGTAGCAGCAACTATACAGTATATGCCGTTGTTCTGTAGGCCATGGATGGAGAAATGCCACCTATAAATAGGGTGGGATCACTAATGATGGCATGGTTTCCAATGTACTTGATTCATGTTAAAGCGGTTGACATTTAATGTAATTAAATGAAAATGAAAAAAAAAGTGAAAATTAATAAATAAATACATAAATATGACAAATTTCACTGTAATGTATTTTATTGAACTTAAAAAAAAGAAGACCACAACCATGCCAAACATGTCGGCACTGAATTGTGCTTAAGAGTACTCCTGAGTGTTCGTAGGATAGGACTTTGTTCTTACCTAAGAAAAATCCTGGATAAGAAAAACATACATGAATGCCACAATCTTTGTAAAATCTTCGTAAAGTAGGACTTAAGAGGTTTGTGAATGAGGCCCATTGTTATGTGTTTGATAACATCCATCAAAGTTGCATTTAGATTGTACTTGTCATGCATAACAATGTGCCTGATCTGTTTTAATCGGTTTGATCATTAAAAAAAATGGATTCCTAATGAAAATGACTCTGTAATGTGGAATTGAATAAAGTATCTAAACTGTGTGTGGGCATGCCGTGTGTGAACACAGCCTCGAATGATACACATGTGATCGTAGTCCACCCACGGTGACCCCATCCTGCCAGATATGCTCTCTACAACATCCGCCGGATCCGACCCTTCCTCACAAGGGACAGCAGCCGCCAGCTCTTGGTCCCAGCACTCGTTCCTCTCCGCCGCCTCGACTACTGCAACTCGCTCCCTGGCTGGACTCCCCTGCCTCTGCCCATCAAGCCTCTGCCAGCGCATCGGCCAGCGCGACTCGTGTTCAACCTGCTGAAGTTCTCATGTGACCCCTCTCACGGTTGGCTTTGCCAAGTTGCCAAGAAATCACCGTACGTTGTTGTTTTTCAGACATGTCTTCCTGGTTCAATGGACTCAAGAAGAGACACTGTTTGTTCTGTAAAGGTGTGGTTTCAGATAATCTTTAGATGATCTTCCTGCTCAGCAGCTCAGCTCTCTTTGTAGGAGGAAGACATGTCTGAAAAAAACGCTACGCTATTTCTTTTGAACGTGAATCCTGTTTAACCTGAACTCATATGAATATTAGTTGGAAGTGAAACATTTGATGAAATAAAGGATTGCAATTATCACATTTTTCTTCTTTTTTTTAGACATTTAGGGCATTTAGCAGATGCTTTTGTCCAAAGCGACATACAATAAGTACATTTGTTAGGAGAAAGTGCAAACAGTCTAACCGCTGTCAGTAAGTAAGGATTCCACAAGAACGAGTTTCAAGCCACACCCAATTGCTAAGTCAACCCGATTGCTAGAATACAACAGAGATAAGTGTGTGTTGTGTGTGTGTGTGTTTGTGTGTGTGTGTATGCGTGCTCAGGTGACCCAAAAGTCACCTGGGTCCAATAGGGTTGAAATCCCCACTTTGCTTCCAGTTTTGAAAATGCACAGAGGACGCAGACTGTTGCCATAGCAACCGTACTCTGATTGGGACTAACTGCCAGTGTGAAGGCCCCTTCGTCAACCTGTTGACTGACACCTTGTCAGTCATCGTACACGGTGGCTTTGCCAGGTTGCCAAGAAATACCGTACGTTGTTGTTCAGGACATGTCCTCCTGGTTCAATGGACTCAAGAAGAGAACTGTTTGTTCTGTAAGGTGTGGTTCTCGATCATCTTTAGATGACCCCTTCCTGTTCAGCAGCTCAGCCTCTCTTTGTAGGAGGAGGACATGTCTGAAAAATAACGTACGCTATTTCTTTTGAACCTGAAACTGTTTAACTGAACTCATGGAAGTGAAACATTTGATGAAATAAAGGATTGCAATTATACACTTTTTCTTCTTTTTTTTAGACATTTAGGGCATTTAGCAGATGCTTTTGTCCAAAGCGCCTTACAATAAGTATATTTGTTAGGAGAAAGTGCAACAGTTAAACGCTGTCAGTAAAGTAAGATTCCACCAGAACGAGTTTCAAGCACACCCAATTGCTAAGTCAACCCGATTGCTAGAATACAACAGAGATAAGTTAGAAAATACTAAGAGCAGAATTTCAAAGTAGCCAGGACATCCAGGTGAACTCTAACAGGTGGGTCTTGAGTCTCTTGCGGAAAGCAGGTGAAGGACTGTGCGGTCCTCACGTACAGCAGGGAGGTCGTTCCACCATAGCGGCGCCCAAGACAGAGAAGAGTTGAGACTCGGCTGTGTGACCTTTGCTCGCTCTCAGGGATGGCCGGGTACCGGCCAGCGGGCCCGAGGTAGTTCTAGCCGGGGCGTGGGGTCTGACTAGTGCCTGGAGGTGGGTTGGGGCGGTTCCGTTGACAGGCCTTGTAGGTCCGGTACCATCGTCTTGAATCTGATACGAGCTGCTACAGGGAGCCAGTGGAGGTCGCGGAAGGGAGGGGTCACGTGGGAGAACTTCGGCAGGTTGAACACGAGTCGCGCTGCCGGGTTCTGGATGCGCTGCAGAGGCTTGATGGCGGAGGCAGGGAGTCCAGCCAGGAGCGAGCTTGCAGTAGTCGAGGCGGCGGGAGAGGACGAGTGCTGGGACCCAAGAGCTGCGCTGCTATCCTCGTGAGGAAGGGTCGGATCCGGCGGATGTTGTAGAGGAGCAAATCTGCAGGATCACATGTGTATCATTCGACTGTGTTCACACACACACACCACACACACAGTAACCAGAGTCAGGCTGCACTGCCTGCTAACTTATCTATTAATTATCATACAATACAGCTTTATTTACAGGTTTTAAAACATTTCAACAAAACAGACGTCTGCAAGGGGAGTATCAAATACTGCAGCTTTTAAACAACTGGACTTAAGGGGATGTGTAGTGTGTGTGTGTGTGTGTGTGTGTGTGTGTGTGTGTGAGTTGTGTATGCGTGCTCAGGTGACCCAAAAGTCCCTGGGTCCAATTGGGTTAATATCCCCACTTTGCTTCCAGTTTTGAAAACTGCACAGAGGACGCAGGACTGTTGCCATAGCAACCGTACTCTGACTGGGACTAACCTGCCAGTGTGAAGGCCACTTCGTCAACCTGTTGACTGACACCCTTGTCCAGTCATCGTACACGGTGGCTTTGCCAAGTTGCCAAGAAATAGCGTACGTTGTTGTTCAGACATGTCCTCCTGGCTCAATGACTCAAGAAGATAACAGGTTGTTCTGCAACGGTTGTGGTTTCAGACCCATCTGTAGATAACAAGTTGGACAAGGTGTCAGTCAACAGGTGATGAAGGGGCCTTCACACTGGCAGGTTAGTCCCAATCAGAGTAAATAATCTACATCCTTCTGTACATTTTCAAACCTGGAAGCAAAGTGGGATTTCCCCCCTAGGGGACTTTTGGTGGGTCTAACGGCCCGTCTCCATAGGACGCTGGTGTGCACTCTGATCTCCACTCTCTTGTGGTGCGCCCCTCGCAAAAGTCCAACACAACGTACATAACACATATCTATTATATATATATATCTAGTACATTTCCAGAGCTCTCAGAATATTTAAGAAAATCATCGCTAGATGAGTTTCCACTTAAATACAATAGAAAATCGCATCCTTGAAATCAGCTCAAGCGGAGTGAAAATCTGATATCAACTTTGGGGGGACAACTACATGACATTTTCTCAAGAGCAACTCCTGAGGGGGACACCAAAAGTAGTGCTGTAACACATAGTTGTAATATGTTTAATGTAAATGTATTTTGAGGAACTATACTTACTGCTATAATTGATAGTTAACTGGAGGGTTGTCCCAACTTGTTTAAATGTGTAAATCATTATAATACTACTACTAATAACAGTGTGTGTTCTTTATCAGTCCAGTATGTATGCAGGTATTTGTACTTACAACCAGCATTACCAGCAAAGACCAGTAGGTTGCATCGGTACTGTACACTGTGTATAGGTGCAGTTTTCATAAATCCAACGAGCATGGTGCCATATCATCTCAAACAATCTCCATTGATCACAAAGTTGGTCTCCATATTAAATTGGACCTTTTTATTTTATTCTTTCTGATACATTTATATATTCATTAAATATGTGCCACTGGCCTGGAGTCTACTACAATATATTTACATGAACAAAAAGCTCAAAAATAAGTACGGTTCTGAAAGTGAAAGAACTACTTGATTTACACAACGTAAGCTGCAACCATTTGTAATTTTAATACAGGTTTATGTTTTCGCATCGCTAGCTCCTCTCATTGTCTTGAATTCAAACAGCTGCAAACTGGTTGATGTTACTTTAGCCGCAACTTCAGCTAACCGCTAGCTAACATAAAGAGTGACCTGTTCTTCAATGCAGCCAAAATGAAGACTGCTGCGATTATAAATGTGTTTTATTGTATTGAGTGGTAGAAGTAAGGAAATGTCTAAAATGTCCTTGTTTGAACGACCTTACTGGAGGACGTATTCCAACTTCCCACACACACACTGTACCAGCATGTGCACCTGCTGAGAGGAGGCAGTGGATCATCCTGTCTGGGCTTCATGCCTGGACAAGGTGAGTCAACATGTGGACCTATAAAAGCAGGTTGTACCAAGAGCAGAAACCTCACCAACGATTCCCATCGCTGCAGAAGAGCTCAACAAGTGAAGATCAACCTTCTCGACATGGCTAAAGGTAGGAAATACACAACCTCTCACTCTTTAACGTCTGATCTTTTGAGGAACATTAAGAGCTTGCTCATTACTCATAGTATGACTAGGCTATATATGTCTACTACATGTTCCTAATGCCTTTCCTTGTCCTGCTGAAGTGGACTTCCAGCTGATCATCATGGACGGTGATGAGGTGATAAAGAAGTTCCATCCTCAGATCAACAAAATTCAAAGACATCTTCGGGGCATTGGATGCATATGGAAAGATGAATTCAAACTTCGGGGTATGTTATGCAGTTAACATTTTTAGCCCCTTTTTGGCCCTCAGTCCTCAATCATCTGGTTTGTGGAGATGGACCCAGTCCTCCCTCCCAGTTTACGTCCTCTAAATAATTTGAAAGATTCAACTATTTTAACCCCCGCTAAAATAAAAACAATACTTTATTTCAGGAATCAGGTTGGTCGTTTTAAATGAAAGTCATTTGACCGTATGTCACTGTGTCCTCTTTGCAGTATCAGAACTGGACAAAAACCCTCACATGCCGATGTTTTTGGAGCAGGAGAGGGCTGATAGTTTTATTAAGGTGAAATGCGATAACCACTTCTGGGAACTTCTGATCAATCAGAACAAGGACCCTGACCCCCGTTGGTAAGCTGAAAAACACAATGATACACACACACACACACCACACCCACACACACACACACACACACACACATAGACACACACCCTTTAAATAGATAACTATCCATATGGCAACATTTTATTGGATGCTGTTTAGTTATGTTTCATTTGTTGTTTTGTTAGGACTCCATTACTACGGGATCCGGGACAATGACATCATCATCCTGCGCTACACAAACCATCGTCACACCCTGACTGTGGCGCCATCTTCCTGCAGAGTCCTGGAATTACACCTGCTGGAGTGCTGCTGGACACTCCTTAGACATGATGATCATTTAGTCTGAAATCATCAAATGAAACAAATCTGTTGAATTGACCCTCATATGGAAATTAGTTGGACGTGAAACATATGATGAAATAAAGGATTGCAATTATCACATGTGTATCATTCGACTGTATTCACACACACACGCAAGCACACACACACACACACACACACACACACACACACACATGCTCACATACTCTCACACACACACACATGCACACACAAAATGGCACCTGACCAGTCAGACGAGTTGTGTGTATTTCTGTGAGCAGCCGACGCAATAGGGCCTGTCAGATTTCATCAGCCTTGCCATCACAGGCCTTGCCATCACTTGGCATTGAATGTCCTTATTGTACTATATTAGTTGTTTAAATACTGTTTATAATAATTATAATGAGTATCCACTGGGACTGTGTGTAACATGGAGCGCCCTCTGCTGGGGGCCCCGTGCAGACTTGAGCGGGTGCAGGACTTGAGCGGTGCAGCCCGTGCATTGCCAGTCTGCACTATGCTGTCCGTGTGGTAAGTTGGGTGTAAATAAGCTCCACTAAAATACTATAAAATAGGTTTGTTTTTCTTGATGAAAGTAATATTTTTCAATTTAACCTGTTTGAGAGAATCTCTGAAATTATTTAAAAACTTTTCTGTGATTCTATTACTATGTTTTTGTGATTTAGGCTCACCGCGTGGTGTGTTTTGCTAGCTAAAATGTAACTTCTGATCTCGTGGTGTAGCTTGCTTAACAGTTAGCTCAATTATTTGTTTTTTGTATGTTTTAGCAATGTTGGAGCTTAGAGTGGCCTGTGAGAGATAGGGTGACAGATGCAGATTGGCTGTGAAATTCGGGACTTTTTTTTTTTTGTTCGGGGGGGGGGGGGGGGGGGGGGTGTAGGCAGTGACGGACTGGGAACAAAAATACTGGGGGGGGTGGGTGCGCGATTGTCAACAGGGGGGGGCCCCTGCGCGATTGACGATGGGGGGGTTCGAGTCGACTCAACCTCTCTACCGGACTGAGTATGGACAGATTTTTAATGTTTTATCAGAAAATAACTACTCAGTATTCTGCTTGAGTATCATTTTCGGGACAAATAGGGCTGGATTCGGGATTCGGGACAAACGGCTTAGATTTCGGGACTGTCCCGAATTTCTCAGGACGTCTGGTCACCCTAGTGAGAGACCATATATATGCTTCTGTTATCAGAATAAACGGCGTGCTGGTGCCAAGAGTGAAGGTGTTTGCCCGATTCATCACACAACGCAACAGAGAGTATACAACCGCTACACTGACAAATGTCAAATCTTTCAGCCATTGGCTGGTGGCAGGTGTTCATTTTGGACCCTGGCGAGGATCTACAAAACTCTTGTGTAGTACGCCGTGTTTACCTTACAAACGCGCAATTATGCCTGGCATTTACACAAGCACTGTGTTTTCCAAATTAAACAGACCGAGCCACCGCACAAATGAAATACAATTAAAAGACACACCCATATCCTATTTGATGGCTTAACTTGTGTAGCGTATCAATTTCCAAAAAGTAAAACAGAATACCAGGCTGTGAGATGTATTGATCCTGCTGGGTTTGATATATGAGTAATCATTTATGAGTACCTTGAGGACAGCTCTCATGGTGTGATTCATACTCCACCGAGTCGTGAATGCTCTGCATGCCCGCACACATTAAAGTGTTACAATCCCTCTTTAGGATTAGCCGACGAGATAAAAAAAAAAATCGGTTCCACCGTCGTCTTTAATGAATTTAATGGTTTCTGATTATCCCAGTAGCTTAACTTAACCGACTTCTGAAAATCCTTCATCCTCTTGCCCCCCCCCCACTCCATCTCTCCTCCAAAAAAACAACAGGGTTCATAAATCACTTTCCTGTAAACAGCGGGTGACATGGAGCCTGATGTGTACTTCGATTATATATACACTTTAGGAGACCCGCAAGGCCTGAAACACGAGCCCTGCTGTGTTTGGGGAGACCAACTGTAGCCGAGGTTGTGGCCTCACTCGCACATGTTTCGGGGCGCTAGCTCACTCCGGCGTTGTGGTTTCTTACGGGTGGCCGAGAAGGGTCACAACACATGCAAATGCCCAAAACACCTGCAAACTCAGAAAACACCTGCAAACTCAGAAAACACCTGCAAACTCAGAAAACACTTTCATCGATTACACAACACGTGCGCTGCAAATGCCAAAAACACATGCAACTCTCAGAAAAACACCTGCAAATTCAGAAAAACACCTGCAAATTCAGAAAACACCTGCATCGACTTCACAACACGCGCAAACTGTTAAGGTACAAGAACACTGGGACCCAAATGCTGGACACAGGGAGGCAGAGACAGGAAGAAAAGGCAAAGGAATTTATTGGGTGATCGTTCGGGGAGTCAGGCTAGCGGGGGTCTGGTACGGGGCAGGCAATCAGGTGGACAAGGGCTAGGCAGGGGACGGGTAAGTCAGGCAGGCGGGGGGGCTCGGCAACAGGGCTGGTAGTCGGACAGGCAGGGGTCGGCAACGGGCTGGTAGTCGGACAGGCAGGGGTCGGCAACGGGCTGGTAGTCGGACAGGCAGGGGTCGGCAACGGGCTGGTAGTCGGACAGGCAGGGGTCGGCAACGGGGCTGGTAGTCGGACAGGCAGGGGGTCGGCAACGGGGCTGGTAGTCGGACAGGCAGGGGTCGGCAACCAGGGCTGGAACAGGCGGGTCGTCAGGCAGGCAGGGGGTCGGCAACCAGGGCTGGACAGGTGGGTCGTCAGGCAGGCAGGGGTCGGCAACGAGGGCTGGACAGGTGGGTCGTCAGGCAGGCAGGGGTCGGCAACAAGGGCTGGACAGGTGGGTCGTCAGGCAGGCAGGGGTCGGCAACAAGGGCTGGACAGGTGGGTCGTCAGGCAGGCAGGGGTCGGCAACAAGGGCTGGAACAGGGGGGGTCGTCAGGCAGGCAGGGGTCGGCAACAAGGGCTGGAACAGGGGGGGTCGTCAGGCAGGCAGGGATCGGCAACAAGGGCTGGAACAGGCGTAGTCAGGCTGGGAATTACTAGTAGGTTAGGGAAACATCGAACTGGCGCCGGCTGCTTGACAATCCCCGGCTTAAATAGGGAAACAGTGATTATTAATTAGGAACAGGTGTGTGTGGGGAATGACTGGTAGAGACGACAAGCGTCCACTAGATGGAGGTATTGGACCGTGTAGCAGGACGTGGTGTAACAGTACCCCCCCCCTCTACGGACGCCTCTCGGCGGACGCCCTAGCACCGCCGGGTGATTGTCTGTGACCCGGGATGGGTGGAGGGGGCCTGGAGGCGGGAACCCTGTCGCAGGGTACTTCGGGTGGGGGGGACGGGTGATCCCGGTGAAAGTCCCGAATAAGGGAGGGATCCAGAATCCGCTTGCGGGGGAACCCAGGATCTCTCCTCAGGACCATACCCCCTCCCAATCGACCAGGTACTGATGTCCCCCGGCCGCGACGCCGCACATCCAGGAGTCGACGGACCGTCCAAGCTGGATGATTGTCAATCAGCCTTGGCGGAGGTGGAGGTGGGATGGGGGGGGACAACGGACTGGGAGAGACTGGCTTAATCTGCGAGACATGGAAAGTGGGGGTGGATGCGGCGGAGTGCAGGGGGGAGGTTCAAGCGAACCGCAGAGGGGTTGACCACCTTGGAGATGGTGTAGGGGCCGATGAAGCGTGGGGAGAGTTTGGGAGGAATCCCCTTCAAGGGAAGATCCTTAGCCCGCAACCAAACCCCTTGCCCGGGGGCGTACTCGGGTGCAGGTCGACGCCGCTTGTTAGCCTGAATTTGGGAGCGAGAGGATGCATGAAGTAGTGCAGTGCGTGTCCGTTTCCAGATGCGCCGGCACCTGCGCAGATGGGTTTTGGACCGAGGGGACTGCGATTTCTTCCTCCAGATCAGGGAACAGGGGAGGTTGGTAACCCAGGGAGGCCATGAATGGGGATAACCCAGTGGATGCATTTAACAGCGTGTTATGGGCGTATTCCACCCAGGGCAGCTGAGAGCTCCAGGTGGTGGGGCTGGCGTGGGTGATGCAGCGAAGTGCCGCCTCCATCTCCTGGTTGGCTCGTTCTGATTGGCCGTTAGACTGGGGGTGAAACCCAGAGGAGAGGCTGGAAGTGGCGCCAAGAGCCTTACAGAATGCCCGCCATACCTGTGAGGTGAACTGGGGGCCTCGGTCGGACACAATGTCCACGGGGATGCCATGCAGGCAGAATACATGCTTGACCAGGAGGTCGGCGGTCTCCCTTGAGGTGGGGAGCTTGGGGAGGGCGATGAAGTGGGCGGCCTTTGAGAAACGGTCAATCACGGTAAGGATGGTGGTATTGCCCTCTGACGTGGGTAGACCCAGTGACGAAGTCCAGGGCGATGTGTGACCAAGGGCGGCTAGGGATGGGTAGGGGCTGTAGTAAACCGGAATGGGGGCGGGTCGAGGTCTTGTTTCGGGCGCAAGTCGCACACGCCGAAATAAACGATCGAACGTCCTTGTCCATGGTGGACCACCAGAAACGCCGACGGATGAAATCCAAGGTGCGGGTGATGCCTGGGTGGCATGTAAGCCGGGAGGAGTGCGCCCAGGTCAATACTTGAGACCTTACTGCGTCAGGGACGAACATACGGTTGGGGGGGCCGAGACCGGGATCCGGCTGTTGCCTCTGCGCCAGACGAACCGCAGACTCCACCTCCCAGGTGAGAGTGGCAATGAGACAAGTGGGTGGCAGAATGGTCTCGGGGTCAGTGCCGGGGTCCTCAGGAGAATACAGGCGGGACAGAGCATCCGGCTTAACATTCTGGGAGCCGGGACGGTAGGTAAGGGAAAAGTTGAACCGGCCAAAGTATAAGGCCCACCTGGCCTGACGGGAATTTAGCCTCTTAGCCGTTTGGAGGTAAGCGAGATTGCGATGGTCGGTCCAAACAATAAAAGGAAGCTCTGCGCCCTCCAACCAATGTCGCCACTCCTCCAAGGCAAGCTTGACAGCTAAGAGCTCTCGGTTGCCCACGTCGTAATTGCGCTCCGGCGGGGGACAACCTTCGAGAGAAGAAGGCGCAGGGATGGAGCTTGTGGTCGGAGGAGGAACGCTGGGAGAGAACCGCGCCCACTCCGGTGTCCGAGGCGTCGACCTCCACCACGAACTGAAGTGAAGGATCAGGTTGGGTGAGGATGGGAGCAGATACGAACCGCTGTTTGAGGCCCTGAAAAGCGGGTCTCCGCCTCCGGCGTCCAAGCAAAGGGGCTCTTGGTGGAAGTCAAGGCCGTGAGGGGTGCCGCGATTTGGCTGTAACCGCGTATAAAGCGACGGTAAAAATTGGCAAAGCCAAGGAATTGTTGCAATCTCTTGCGGGTTAAGGGAGGGGGCCACTCGGCCACCGCAGAGACCTTAGAGGGATCCATTTCTACCTGGCCCTGGCTGATTATATACCCCAAGAAGGAAATGGATGGGACGTGAAACTCGCACTTCTCCGCCTTGACATACAGCCTGTTCTCCAACAGCCTCTGCAGAAACTGCCGGACATGGACCCTGTGCTCCACTATGGATCTTGAGAAGATTAGAATATCGTCGATGTAGACGAAAACGGTGTGATTCAACAGGTCCCGGAGGACATCGTTAACCAAAGCTTGAAACACTGCGGGGGCGTTGGTGAGGCCGAATGGCATCACCAGATACTCGTAGTGGCCCAAAGGAGTATTAAAAGCCGTCTTCCATTCGTCCCCCTCCCGAATGCGGACCAGATGATATGCATTACGCAGATCTAATTTTGAGAACACGGAGGCTCCATGAAGGGGGACGAAGGCGGAACTGATAAGCGGTAATGGGTATTTATTTTTCACCGTGATGTCATTCAGACCACGGTAGTCGATGCAGGGGCGAAGCGATTTGTCCTTCTTGGTAATAAAGAAGAAACCCGCTCCAACAGGTGACGAAGAAGGACGGATGATTCCAGCGGCGATGGATTCCCCGATGTACTCCTCCATCGACTCGCGTTCGGGGCGGGAGAGGTTGAACAGACGGCTGCTAGGAAGGGGGGCTCCGGGGAGGAGGTCTATGGCGCAGTCATAAGGGCGGTGGGGGGGCAAGGTCAAGGCGTGGGACTTGCTGAACACCGCTCCGAGGTCGTGGTACTCTTCCGGGACGGAGGACAGGTTAGGAGGTTCGGGTACGGACTCGAACTCTGTCGCCCGAGGAGCCGGGGCGGACCGCAAGCACTGGGACAGGCAATGGGTACTCCATGACAGGATGCGCCCGGTTCCCCAATCTATCTGAGGATTGTGAGTTTGCAACCAGGGGTAGCCCAGAACAACCGAGGAGAAGGGGCTGGCAATCACCAGGAGGGATATGGTCTCCTGATGATTCCCAGAAACTAGCAGGTTGAGCGGAACGGTGCGGCGTTCCACCCGTGTGAGGGACCTCCCATCTAGCGCCTGGGTCTCGATCGAAAGATCGAGAGGAATGGTGTCAATGCTCAGTCGCTTAACCAACTCCTGATCGATAAAGCTCTCATCCGCTCCGGAGTCCAGGAGAATGGAGAGCGGGAGGCTTTGATCTTGCCACATAAGGGTGGCCTCTAGGAGGGGGGCGGGAGACTGAGGGATTATGAGAGCGGCTCGCCAGTACCCCTCGAGTTACTGACGAGCCCGTTCTTTTCCCGAGAGGGCGGGGCATCCGGATCGAAAATGACCGGAAGTGCCGCAATACAAACAAGCTCCAGATCGAATACGCCGCTCCCTCTCCTCGGGAGTAAGGTGTGTGCGTCCGATCTGCATCGGCTCGGGGGAAGGGGGCCGCCCATAGCGGGGAGGAACGGTAACCGGGAGGGAGGACTGCGTTGCAGCCGGTGACTCAAAAGGGGGCGTGGCGAACGAGCGGGTGCCTCTCTCTCTGCGCCGCTCTCGCAAACGATTGTCCATGTGAATCGCGAGAGAAATGAGATGGTCTAAGTCCGCGGGTTCCTCCCAGGAGGTTAAGCGGTCCTTTAGCTCGCTACTGAGCGCATTTTGGAATACCCCCTGCAGCGCCTCCTCGTTCCAGCCGCTCTCAGCAGCGAGGGTCCGGAACTCCACTGCAAAAGAGGCTACGCTGCGTGATCCCTGGCGAAGCTGCAGGAGACGTTGGGAGGCCTCCCTGCCCCGGACAGGATGATCAAAGACCTTCCTCATATCATCCGTGAAGGCGCCGTAGTCATAACAAACCGAAGACCCACGTTCCCCACACCGCCACGGCCCACGCGAGAGCCTCGCCACTCAGCGAACCGATCAGGTAAGCTATCTTTGATCTCTCGGTGGGGTAAGTCTGGGGCTGCATCTCAAAAACAAGGGAACACTGGGTAAGGAATGACCGGCAGGATCCCAGATCCCCTCCATAACGTTGGGGGGCTGGGATGAATGGTTCCCGGGGAGAAACCAACGGACTCGGGGTGGGGGCTGGTGGTTCTGGGGGGGCGGGGAGCTGAGCGCCGACGGCTAGAGTCAGCTCCCGGAGGGCGGTGGCGATCTCCTGCAAGGCCTGATCGTGTTGGCCCAAGAGAGTCCCTTGGCGGGAGATCATTGCCCTGAACCCCTCTGCGTAATTAGGAACAGGTGTGTGTGGGGAATGACTGGTAGAGACGACAAGCGT
This sequence comes from Merluccius polli, assembly GCA_030340625.1. Classification (NCBI taxonomy): domain Eukaryota; kingdom Metazoa; phylum Chordata; class Actinopteri; order Gadiformes; family Merlucciidae; genus Merluccius; species Merluccius polli. The sequence goes on along the minus strand of JAOPHQ010002395.1, from coordinate 45,176 downwards.
CCACTAGATAGAGGTATTGGACCGTGTAGCAGGACGTGGTGTAACACAAACAGGGAAACGAACTGCAAGTAATGACAACGGAAATGTTTCCGGGGGGACCATAATCAGTGACGGACCCATATCCGGTCGGCGGTTCTATTCAATTACCGGTACGAACGTCTTCAGTCAAGATTGTGCTATAAGAGGTACGTGTTTCTCTTTTATTATGATAATGAAGTGGTTTTGTGTGTTTTCAGCATATTTAGTCATTATCCCCATAACGTATTAGACAGATAATTGTTAAAAGTTCTCCAAACGTTGTTAGCTGGAAGCTAGCTGGCAAGCTCGCTCCCGGTCACTAAATAGATGCATTATTTGTCGTCGTTTCTACATTGTTGTCATGACGTGGTAATGCAAGAGAAGGCCTGATGGTGGTCCATTTTCAGGAAACAGAGGTAAGTTTGAAGATGTTATAGAAGGTGCCAACAGAAGAAGGCAGACACGCACGCGCTCTCTTAATATTTAATTATTTTTGTTTGTGTTAGAAACATTTATACAACACTGAGGTAAATTACTTTGTATACTCTCATTCCATTATTAGAACACAGTTCTGGATGGATCTATTTAGTGACCTGAGAGACAGACACTACTTCAACGGCACCATGAACACAAGTGCCTTGTACGGTATGTCTTCCTGGGCATCTTTCAGAAAGAGCTTGATGAGCACCTTTAGATAACAAGGTGGACAAGGTGTCAGTCAACAGGTTGATGAATGGGCCTTCACACTGGCAGGTTAGTCCCAATCAGAGTAACAATCTACATCCTCTGTACATTTTCAAAACTGGAAGCAAAGTGGGATTTCCCCCCTAGGGGACTTTTGGTGGGTCGAACGGCCCGTCTCCATAGGACGTGGTGTGCACTCTGATCTCCACTCTCTTGTGGTGCGCCTCGCAAAAGTCCAACACAACGTACATAACACATATCTATTATATATATATATATCTAGTACATTTCCAGAGCTCTCAGAATATTTAAGAAAATCATCGCTAGATGAGTTTCCACTTAAATACAATAGAAAATCGCAACCTTGAAATCAGCTCAAGCGGAGTGAAAATCTGATATCAACTTTGGGGGGACAACTACATGACATTTTCTCAAGAGCAACTCCTGAGGGGGACACCAAAAGTAGTGCTGTAACACATAGTTGTAATATGTTTAATGTAAATGTATTTTGAGGAACTATACTTACTGCTATAATTGATAGTTAACTGGAGGGTTGTCCCAACTTGTTTAAATGTGTAAATCATTATAATACTACTACTAATAACAGTGTGTGTTCTTTATCAGTCCAGTATGTATGCAGGTATTTGTACTTACAACCAGCATTACCAGCAAAGACCAGTAGGTTGCATCGGTACTGTACACTGTGTATGGGTGCAGTTCTCGTAAATCCAACGAGCATGGTGCCATCTCATCTCAAACAATCTCCATTGAGAAACATCACAAAGTTGGTCTCCATATTAAATTGACCTTTTTATTTTATTCTTTCTGATACATTTATATATTCATTAAATATGTGCCACTGGCCTGAGTCTACTACAATATATTTACATGAACAAAAAGCTCAAAATAAGTACGGTTCTGAAAGTGAAAGAACTACTTGATTTACACAACGTAAGCTGCAACCTTTTGTAATTTTAATACAGTTTATGTTTTCGCATCGCTAGCTCCTCTCATTGTCTTGAATTCAAACAGCTGCAAACTGGTTGATGTTACTGTAGCCGCAAACGTCAGCTAACCGCTAGCTAACATAAAGAGTGACCTGTTCTTCAATGCAGCCAAAATGAAGACTGCTGACGATTATAAATGTGTTTTATTGTATTGAGTGGTAGAAGTAAGGAAATGTCTAACATGTCCTTGTTTGAATGACTTACTGGAGGACATATTCCAACTTCCCACCCACGCACTCTACCAGCATGTGCACCTGCTGTGAGGAGGCAGTGGATCATCCTGTCTGGCTTCATACCTGGACAAGGTGAGTCAACATGTGGACTATAAAAGCAGGTGTACCAAGAGCAGAAACCTCACCAACGATTCCCATCGCTGCAGAAGAGCTCAACAAGTGAAGATCAACCTTCTCGACATGGGTAAAGGTAGGAAATACACAATCTCTCACTCTTTAACATCTGATCTTTTGAGGAACATTAAGAGCTTGCTCATTACTCATAGTATGACTAGGCTATATATGTCTACTACATGTTCCTAATGCCTTTCCTTGTCCTGCTGAAGTGGACTTACACCTGACCGTGATGGACGGTGATGTGGAGAAAGGGACCTTCCAACCTCGTATCAGCAAGAACTGCAGCGTCGCAGATGCATTGACTGAATTTGCAGATGGACATTCAAACTTCAGGTATGTTATGCAGTTAACATTTTTAGCCCCTTTTAGGCCCTCAATCCTCATTCCTCTATCATCTGGTTCATGGAGATGGACCCAGTCCTCCCTCCCAGTTTACGTCCTCTAAATAATTTAAAAGATTCAACAATTTTAACCCCGCTAAAATAAAAACAATACTTTATTTCAGGAATCAGGTTGGTCGTTTTAAATGAAAGTAATTTGACCGTATATCACTGTGTCCTCTTTGCAGTTTCACAACTGGAAAAAACCCTCACATGCCGATGTTTTTGGAAGAGGTGAGGGTTGATAGTTTTGGAGAAGCGAAAACTGCTGGCAAATTCTGGGTAATTCTGGTCAATCAGAACAAGGACCTGACCCCTGTTGGTAAGCTGAAAAACACAAATGATACAAACACACTCACACACACACACACACACACACACACTTACACCTTTAAACAGATAACTATCCATATGGCAACATTTTATTGGATGCTGTTTAGTTATGTTTCATTTGATGCTTTGTTAGGACTCGGCTACACAATCCGGGACAATGACATCATCATCCTGCGCTTCATAACCACCAAAATCTGACTGTGACGCCATCTTCCTGCAGAGTCCTGAATTACACCGAGTGCTGCTGGACACTCCTTAGACATGATGATCATTTAGTCTGAAATCATCAAATGAAACAAATCTGTTGAATTGAACTCATATGGAAATTAGTTGGACGTGAAACATATGATGAAATAAAGGATTGCAATTATCACTTGAGTATCATTCGATTGTATTCACACACTCGCTAACTTATCTATTAATTATCATACAATACAGCTTTATTTGCTGTCAGGGGTGAGAGACAATTTCCTCAAGCGAAGGTCCGGAAAATCATAATGTCAAACATTATGACTTAGTGATATATATATATATATATATATATATATATATATATATATATATATATATATACTGAAGTAGCCTCATAGTTGTATCAACATCTGCAACTGACTGTTCAATTAAACAAAGTACAATTCAAAAATATTAATTCACTAAACATTGAAGTATATCAGGGCCGTACCCACCATTGAGGTCACCTCGGTATTTTTTCCGAGGTGTATATAATAAAAGTCAGGAAATAATTGCCTAAAAATGACTTCACTTTGTTGCGGCGAAGACATTGTACAACGCCAACATTACAACTTGCGCATCTGATCACCGCGTCATTGCGTGTGTGTGTGTGTGTGTGTGTGTGTGTGTGTGTGGGTGGGTGGGGGTGTGGGTGGGGAAGTGGATGATCTTGTCCTTACAAACTCTTTGATTATGTCAACCACTTGAGGCAGCGCCAGGACCAGGACCAGAACCAGGACCAGGACCAGAACCAGGACCAGCGTCAGGCAGCGCCTGAATCCATGTGAAGCGTGATCCAGGTAGAGAGCTGCACTAGTGGACTGCTGCTAGTTCAATGTCATTCATCCCCAGACATCATCTGACCAATAGCTGCTTGCGGTGGCGCTCCGTTAAACAGGCCATCCATCATGATGCCGGCTAGTTAGTTTCACTTGAGTCAATTAACTAGCTAGCTAGCCAGCAATGACTGCATTGGCGTTTAAGGAAAAGGTAACATCTATGCTAGATAACCTTTGAATCATGACTTATTTAAGGCCATTCATTTCCATGTTTTGTGGCAACCCGGCTCCGGCACAGCGCCCCAGGTGGCCGAGGGGAAAGGTGGTGGGTGGAGTGTACCGCCCATCACCCCCAGCCGGCGCCAGTGAGCACATTAGCGACTGCCCCACTCAGCTCAATGGGCAACAGCTGCGAGGGAGAAAGAAGGCAAACGAGGGACGCGGGGAGGTATACAAGAAAGCCACTTCTCCACACTAAGCCCCCGTGCGTGTTGCAGGAAGCACAACGCCTCCTGTACAGGGAGCGCTTCGAGAGGGATCGTGTGCGCCAGACGGCAGACCCCGATCGTACCGAGGAGGAGACCGGCGTGGCCGGGAACACTTACTGACAGTTCCTCGCGGCTCACGGAGCCAGCGGTTCTTTTTTCTTTTTGGTTGGTCACAGGCCAACGCGCATTATCCTTTCTGTTTAATACATTCGCCGACAAGGCTTGAATAGACCCTTTCTTGTTTTATTGGAACGTAAAACGGGAGTCTCTGGGAGTCTGGTTACCACAGTTTGGAGTATATGATGGTGTATTGTCAACAATCAACATTCATGTAGGGCCTGAATAAAGCTGTATTGTATGATAATTAATAGATAAGTTAGCAGGCAGTGCAGCCTGACTCTGGTTACTGTGTGTGTGTGTGTGTGTGTTTGTATCGTTTGTGTTTTCAGCTTCCCAACAGGGGACATGTCGTTGTTACTCTGATTGGGACTAACCTGCCAGTGTGAAGGCCCCTTCGTCAACCTGTTGACTGACACCTTGTCCAGTCATCGTACACGGTGGCTTTGCCAGGTTGCCAAGAAATAGCGTACGTTGTTGTTCAGACATGTCCTCCTCCTACAAAGAGAGCTGAGCTGCTGAGCAGGACGGTTATCTAAAAATGGTCTGAAACCACACCTTTACAGAATAAACTGTTTTCTTGTTGATTCCATTGAACCAGGAGATCATGTCTGAACAACAACGTACGGTATTTCTTGGCAACCTGGCAAAGCCACCGTGTACGATGACTGGAGAAGGTGTCAGTCAACAGGTTGATGAAGGGGCCTTCGCACTGGCAGGTTAGTCCCAATCAGAGTACGGTTGCTATGGCAACAGTCTGCATCCTCTGTGCAGTTTCAAAACTGGAAGCACAGTGGGATTTCAACCCAATTGGACCCAGGTGACTTTTGGGTCACCTGGGCACACACACACACACACACACACACACACCCTTAAGTCCAGTGTTTAAAAGCTGCAGTATTTGATACTCCCCTGCAGACGTCTGTTTTGTTGCCATGCTTTAACATGTACAGGGCCGGCGCTAGCCATTTGGGTGCCCTAAGCACAAATGCATTGTGGTGCCCCCCGAAAATGGACATCAATTCAGTAATTGTCAGTACGTTTCTCTTTATTTCCAAAATAACTTCTCAACATTAATGTTTTGCAACATGTAATGTTTGCAAATAAATAAGAGAAATTAAAATCTTTATAAAAGACTGCACTCATTTTGCATTAACAATAGCACCAAACATTAAAATAAATAAAATAAAATAATTTAACATAATAAATACCACCACCATTATTTTAAAAAGATATGTGCAATGACTGTAGAAGAACTGAACATTGTAAACACAGTACGAAGTATTAAAGTGATGATGCAAGTAATAATGTGCACATTTCTTCAGTAAATAACCGTAAATAACAGTACAAATACAAATAAAAATACAAATAACTGCACAATAGAATTTACATAGAATTTGCTCCCGGACAACCTCATACAGGAAGAGAAGGCTAGGTGTGTGCGTGTGTGTGCGTGTGTGTGCATGTGTGTGTGTGTGTGCGCTTGCATGTGTGTGTGTGTGTGTGTGTGCGTGTGTGCATGTGTATGGGGGGTGAAAAGCGTCTAGACACACGTACGTACGTTCGTGTGATTTTTTACTAAAAGTCCCACATGTACGTCTGTGATGAGCAGGGCTGGATTGGCCATCTGGCATACCGGCCAATGCCCGGTGGGCTGATGCACATCTTTGGGCCGGCCCAGGACTGTCATAATTTTTTTTTTTTTTTTAAAAAGAAGTCATTTGTCCTGACCAGAGGTGGTGTGTTACGATCGCGCAATCTAATGGAACATACCACTGGGATGTGGGGGAGGGGGGCACCAAGGGGAGAGAGAGAGGGCCGCACAGGAGACGCATTTTTTTCTAGAGCAAATTTTACTTTTGTATTGCTTATCTATGAACACGTTTTACACATGTTCATTTTAAATATATCGCGTTATTATGATTATTACTATGATGATGATTTTTTACGAGACAGATGTTGTTGGTACCGCCCCCAGGCACTTGGTGCCCTACGCGCAGTGCGTGTTCTGCGTGTGCGGAGCGCCGGCACTGAACGTAACTAAACAGCATCCAATAAAATGTTGCCATATGGATAGTTATCTATTTAAAGGTGTGTGTGTGTGTGTGTGTGTGTTGTGTGTGTTTGTATCATTTGTGTTTTCCAGCTTCCCAACAGGGGTCATGTCGTTGTTACTCTGATTGGGACTAACCTGCCAGTGTGAAGGCCCCTTCGTCAACCTGTTGACTGACACCTTCTCCAGTCATCGTACACGGTGGCTTTGCCAGGTTGCCAAGAAATACCGTACGTTGTTGTTCAGACATGATCTCCTGGTTCAATGGAATCAACAAGAAAACAGTTTATTCTGTAAAGGTGTGGTTTCAGACCATTTTTAGATAACCGTCCTGCTCAGCAGCTCAGCTCTCTTTGTAGGAGGAGGACATGTCTGAACAACAACGTACGCTATTTCTTGGCAACCTGGCAAAGCCACCGTGTACGATGACTGGAGAAGGTGTCAGTCAACAGGTTGATGAAGGGGCCTTCGCACTGGCAGGTTAGTCCCAATCAGAGTACGGTTGCTATGGCAACAGTCTGCATCCTCTGTGCAGTTTCAAAACTGGAAGCACAGTGGGATTTCAACCCAATTGGACCCAGGTGACTTTTGGGTCACCTGGGCACACACACACACACACACACACACACACACACACACACACACACATACACACACACACACACACACACACACACACACACACATGCCCTTACGTCCAGTTTTTAAAAGCTGCAGTATTTGATACTCCCCTGCAGACGTCTGTTTTGTTGACATGCTTTAACATGTACAGGGCCCAGTTTCCCGAAAGCGTCGTTAGCCTAAGTGGTTCGTTAAGTTCGTCGTACCATCAGACAGTTTTCACACCGTTTCCCGAAAGCATCGTTGCGTAACGACCGTCGTTAAGACGCTCGTAGCTAACGAGAGCTCCAGGGGTACTCGTAGCGCTACGAGCGTCTTAACACATCCAATACCACTGAGTGTCCAGCTGGTGGCGCTGAAGTTACGATAGGCTATACAGCTTAGTCTATGTTATACCATGGTCTGGGTGAATACTCGATTCTGATTGGCTGAAGATTATAGAGCGGAGCTCTATAATCTTATCTTTGATGTACACCTAGGAAAGACGTTGACGCTATGAAGACGCTATGGCCACGTTGCAGACAACGCCTGCATACGGGAGATATTAAATAGTCTGCTCGACTTGTAAAAAAAAACAAAAAACCTCACGATTTTAACTCTAAAACACATTCAAGTATTATTAATTGATTAAATATTTCTTTCTTTCGTAAGTGACCATGGTATAAGCGGGATAATGCCCTTCGAGGTGTCCATTAACAGAACCGTCCTCCGCGGTTCACGCCTCCGCGTCGTCCATTCATTTCTGTTAATATTTAATCAATTAATAATACTTTAATGTGTTTTAGAGTCACAATCGTGAGGGTTTTTTTATTGTTATAAGTCGCGCGGACTATTTCATATCTCCCGTATGCAGGCGTTGCCAAGCAACGTGGCCATAGCGTCTTCATAGCGTCAACGTCTTTCCTAGGTGTACTTTTCAACCTACACCCTCCAGCCAATCAGAATCGAGTATTCACCCAGACCACGGTATAATATGTATTTCAGCACCGTGTCAGTGGACAGGTACGAGGCTACGATCGATCGTTAGATCTGTGCACGCGCGTTCATGTTAAGAGGAGTTTCGGGAAACGCACGGAAAAAAATAACGATCGTTCGAAAGATGATTCGTAAGATGGCTCGTAAGATGGATCGTACATCGTTATCGGGAAACTGGGCCCAGGGCCGGCGCTAGCCATTTGGGTGCCCTAAGCACAAATGCATTGTGGTGCCCCCCCGAAAATGGACATCAATTCAGTAATTGTCATTACGTTTCTCTTTATTTCCAAAATAACTTCTCAACATTAATGTTTTGCAACATGTAATGTTTGCAAATAAATAAGAGAAATTAAAATCTTCATAAAAGACTACACTCATTTTGCATTAACAATAGCACCAAACATTAAAATAAATAAAATAAAATAATTTAACATAATAAATACCACCACCATTATTTAAAAAAGATATGTGCAATGACTGTAGAAGAACTGAACATTGTAAACACAGTACGAAGTATTAAAGTGATGATGCAAGTAATACTGTGCACATTTCTTCAGTAAATAACCGTAAATAACAGTACAAATACAAATACAAACACAAATAACTGCACAATAGAATTTACATAGAATTTGCTCCTGGACAACCTCATCCAGGAAGAGAAGGCTAGGTGTGTGCGTGTGTGTGCGTGTGTGTGCATGTGTGTGTGTGTGCGTGTGCATGGGGGGTAAAGGGTATAGACACACGTACGTGCGTTCGTGTGATTTTTTACTAAAAGTCCCACATGTACGTCTGTGATGAGCAGGGCTGGATTGGCCATCTGGCATACCGGCCAATGCCCGGTGGGCCGATGCACATCTTTGGGCCGGCCCAGGACTGTCATCATTTTTAAAAAATTTAAAAAAGAAGTCATTTGTCCTGACCAGAGGTGGTGTGTTACGATCGCGCAATCTAATGGAACATACCACTGGGATGTGGGGGAGGGGGGCACCAAGGGGAGAGAGAGAGGGCCGCACAGGAGACGCATCTTTTTCTAGAGCAAATTTTACTTTTGTATTGCTTATCTATGAACACGTTTTACACATGTTCATTTTAAATACAGTATATCGCGTTATTATGATTATTACTATGATGATGATTTTTTACGAGACAGATTTTGTTGGTGCCCCCCCCAGGCACTTGGTGCCCTATGCGCAGTGCGTGTTCTGCGTGTGCGGAGCGCCGGCACTGAACGTAACTAAACAGCATCCAATAAAATGTTGCCATATGGATACTTATCTATTTAAAGGTGTGTGTGTGTGTGTGTGTGTGTGTGTGTGTGTGTGTGTGTTTGTATCATTTGTGTTTTCCAGCTTACCAACAGGGGTCATGTCGTTGTTACCCTGATTGGGACTAACCTGCCAGTGTGAAGGCCCCTTCGTCAACCTGTTGACTGACACCTTCTCCAGTCATCGTACACGGTGGCTTTGCCAGGTTGCCAAGAAATAGCGTACGTTGTTGTTCAGACATGTCCTCCTCCTACAAAGAGAGCTGAGCTGCTGAGCAGGACGGTTATCTAAAGATGATCTGAAACCACACCTTTACAGAATAAACTGTTTTCTTCTTGATGCCATTGAACCAGGAGGACATGTCTGAACAACAACGTACGCTATTTCTTGGCAACCTGGCAAAGCCACCGTGTACGATGACTGGAGAAGGTGTCAGTCAACAGGTTGACGAAGGGGCCTTCACACTGGCAGGTTAGTCCCAATCAGAGTACGGTTGCTATGGCAATAGTCTGCATCCTCTGTGCAGTTTCAAAACTGGAAGCAAAGTGGGATTTCAACCCAATTGGACCCAGGTGACTTTTGGGTCACCTGGGCACACACACACACACACACACACACCTTTAAGTCCAGTGTTTAAAAGCTGCAGTATTTGATACTCCCCTGCAGACGTCTGTTTTGTTGCCATGCTTTAACATGTACAGGGCCGGCGCTAGCCATTTGGGTGCCCTAAGCACAAATGCATTGTGGTGCCCCCCGAAAATGGACATCAATTCAGTAATTGTCAGTACGTTTCTCTTTATTTCCAAAATAACTTCTCAACATTAATGTTTTGCAACATGTAATGTTTGCAAATAAATAAGAGAAATTAAAAACTT
>JAOPHQ010002395.1:0-32500 GCA_030340625.1 Merluccius polli | reverse complement strand
CTCTTCTTTTTTCTCTTATCCGCCCGCGACTCTTGATGCCTTTTCGAGGCCATGTCCAAACACAGGTGTCTGCCAAACTTGAGAATGATCTAATGGAACATACCACTGGGATGTGGGGGAGGGGGGCACCAAGGGGAGAGAGAGGGCCGCACAGGAGACGCATCTTTTTCTAGAGCAAATTTTACTTTTGTATTGCTTATCTATGAACACGTTTTACACATGTTCATTTTAAATATATCGCGTTATTATGATTATTACTATGATGATGATTTTTTACGAGACAGATTTTTTTGGTGCCCCCCCCAGGCACTTGGTGCCCTATGCGCAGTGCGTGTTCTGCGTGTGCAGAGCGCCGGCACTGAACGTAACTAAACAGCATCCAATAAAATGTTGCCATATGGATAGTTATCTATTTAAAGGTGTGTGTGTGTGTGTGTGTGTGTGTGTGTGTGTGTGTTTGTATCATTTGTGTTTTTCAGCTTCCCAACAGGGGTCATGTCGTTGTTACTCTGATTGGGACTAACCTGCCAGTGTGAAGGCCCCTTCGTCAACCTGTTGACTGACACCTTCTCCAGTCATCGTACACGGTGGCTTTGCCAGGTTGCCAAGAAATAGCGTACGTTGTTGTTCAGACATGTCTTCCTCCTACAAAGAGAGCTGAGCTGCTGAGCAGGACGGTTATCTAAAGATGATCTGAAACCACACCTTTAAAGAATAAACTGTTTTCTTGTTGATTCCATTGAACCAGGAGGACATGTCATACGTATGCAGGTATTTGTACTTACAACCAGCATTACCAACAAAGACCAGTAGGTTGCATCGGTACTGTACACTGTGTATGGGTGCAGTTCTCGTAAATCCAACGAGCATGGTGCCATCTCATCTCAAACAATCTCCATTGAGAAACATCACAAAGTTGGTCTCCATATTAAATTGACCTTTTTATTTTATTCTTTCTGATACATTTATATATTCATTAAATATGTGCCACTGGCCTGAGTCTACTACAATATATTTACATGAACAAAAAGCTCAAAATAAGTACGGTTCTGAAAGTGAAAGAACTACTTGATTTACACAACGTAAGCTGCAACCTTTTGTAATTTTAATACAGTTTGTTTTCGCATCGCTAGCTCCTCTCATTGTCTTGAATTCAAACAGCTGCAAACTGGTTGATGTTACTGTAGCCGCAAACATCAGCTAACCGCTAGCTAACATAAAGAGTGACCTGTTCTTCAATGCAGCCAAAATGAAGACTGCTGACGATTATAAATGTGTTTTATTGTATTGAGTGGTAGAAGTAAGGAAATGTCTAACATGTCCTTGTTTGAATGACTTACTGGAGGACATATTCCAACTTCCCACCCAAGCACTCTACCAGCATGTGCACCTGCTGAGAGGAGGCAGTGGATCATCCTGTCTGGCTTCATACCTGGACAAGGTGAGTCAACATGTGGACTATAAAAGCAGGTGTACCAAGAGCAGAAACCTCACCAACGATTCCCATCGCTGCAGAAGAGCTCAACAAGTGAAGACCAACCTTCTCGACATGGCTAAAGGTAGGAAATACACAACCTCTCGATTTTTAACATCTGATCTTTTGAGGAACATTAAGAGGTTGCTCATTACTCATAGTATGACTAGGCTATATATGTCTACTACATGTTCCTAATGCCTCTCCTTGTCCTGTTGAAGTGAACTTCAAGCTGATCATCATGGACGGTGATGAGGTGATGAAGAACTTCAATCCTCAGATCAACCAATGCAACAACATCGTCGGGGCATTGGCTGAATATGCAAAGATGAATTCAAACTTCAGGTATGTTATGCAGTTAACATTTTTAGCCCCTTTTTGGCCCTCAGTCCTCATTCCTCTATCATCTGGTTTGTGGAGATGGACCCAGTCCTCCCTCCCAGTTTACGTCCTCTAAATAATTTGAAAGATTCAACTATTTTAACCCTGCTAAAATAAAAACAATACTTTATTTCAGGAATCAGGTTGGTCGTTTTAAATGAAAGTAATTTGACCGTATGTCACTGTGTCCTCTTTGCAGTATCAGAACTGGACAAAACCCTCACATGCCGATGTTTTTGGAGCAGGTGATGGCTGATAGTTTTATTAAGGTGAAATGCGATAACCACTTCTGGGAACTTCTGATCAATCAGAACAAGAACCTGACCCCCGTTGGTAAGCTGAAAAACACAAATGATACACACACACACACACACACACACACACACACACACACACACACACACATAGACACACACCTTTAAATAGATAACTATCCATATGGCAACATTTTATTGGATGCTGTTTAGTTACGTTTCATTTGTTGTTTTGTTAGGACTCCATTACTACGCGATCCGGGACAATGACATCATCATCCTGCGCTACACAACCATCGTCACACCCTGACTGTGGCGCCATCTTCCTGCAGAGTCCTGAATTACACCGAGTGCTGCTGGACACTCCTTAGACATGATGATCATTTAGTCTGAAATCATCAAATGAAACAAATCTGTTGAATTGAACTCATATGGAAATTAGTTGGACGTGAAACATATGATGAAATAAAGGATTGCAATTATCACTTGTGTATCATTCGACTGTATTCACACACTCGCTAACTTATCTATTAATTATCATACAATACAGCTTTATTTACATCAGGGTTATTCAACTAAAATTTCAAGAGGTTCAGTGAGAGACAATTTCCTCAAGCGAAGGTCCGGAACATCATAATGTCAAACATTATGAATTAGTGTGATATATATATATATATATATATATATATATATATATATATATATATATATATATTGAAGTAGCCTCATAGTTGTATCAACATCTGCAACTGACTGTTCAATTAAACAAAGTACAATTCAAAAATATTAATTCACTAAACATTGAAGTATATGGGCCGTACCCACCATTGAGGTCACCTCGGTATTTTTTCCGAGGTGTATATAATAAAAGTCAGGAAATAATTGCTTAAAAATGACTTCACTTTGTTGGGGCAAAGACATTGTACAACGCCAAGATTACAACTTGCGCATCTGATCACCGCGTCATTGCGTGTGTGTGTGTGTGTGTGTGGGTGGGTGGGGAAGTGGATGATCTTGTCCTTACAAACTCTTTGATTATGTCAACCACTTGAGGCAGCGCCAGGACCAGGACCAGGACCAGGACCAGCGTCAGGCAGCGCCTGCATCCATGTGAAGCGTGATCCAGGTAGAGAGCTGCACTAGTGGACTGCTGCTAGTTCAATGTCATTCATCCCCAGACATCATCTGACCAATAGCTGCTTGCGGTGGCGCTCCGTTAAACAGGCCATCCATCATGATGCCGGCTAGTTAGTTTCACTTGAGTCAATTAACTAGCTAGCTAGCCAGCAATGACTGCATTGGCGTTTAAGGAAAAGGTAACATCTATGCTAGATAACCTTTGAAACATGACTTATTTAAGGCCATTCATTTCCATGTTTTGTGGCAACCCGGCTCCGGCACAGCGCCCCAGGTGGCCGAGGGGAAAGGTGGTGGGTGGAGTGTACCGCCCATCACCCCCAGCCGGCGCCAGTGAGCACATTAGCGACTGCCCCACTCAGCTCAATGGGCAACAGCTGCGAGGGAGAAAGAAGGCAAACGAGGGACGCGGGGGGCGAGTGGATAGTGCCAGGATTACCAGGAGAAGGATAACATCGTGTGAAATGCACGTGTGGAGAAGATACGTACGCCGTCGCCAATATATATATATATATATATATATATATATATATATATATATATATATATATATATATGTATATTATATATATGGTCATTGTCCATATATATATATATATATATATACATGTTGTGGTTAAGGTAATTGACTGTCACGCGAGAGACTGGGGTTCGATTCCCGGTCTATATATATTTTTAATTATTATTTTCTCTGGTATTAATATGTCCAAATACTTGTTGATTAATAAGTTGATGACATTTTTATAAAAAACGTTAGTTTTTATGTGTCAAAAAGACCAAAACTGTTTTAAAAACAGATCTCAAAAATGTTTTGATGATTGTATGGGCATGATGTCACTTCATAGGATAGGCCTATGACATTTTCTGTTTTCTATCTAGGCTATATTATTCACTTTCTTTTTCAAAAGTTGTATAGTTAATATATAAATCAATGTAACAATGTAAATGATCACAATGGAATTTCTTTGATGAAACAGAAAACATTTGTGAATTAACAACCGCATTTATCTGTGTTTCAAAGTAAATCTTAAGCATCCATCATTCAACAAAATCTGTGCTTTGACAGCAGATAATTAACCATACAAATGTTGAATTTGAGAAAGCAAGAAAGAAGAAAAACTTTATTGGGCGGATACAAGACTTGATTGTAGAGTCACTAGTTGTAAGCCAACATGTATTATTTTGGCAGACAGCCAAACAAAAGCTTTGATTGTAGTCATCCAATAAGGGTCTGGCAAAGCATAAAAACGTGGCACTGGAACATTCTTTATTTCAAGAAGATGCAAAACATTAGCAAGAAGATGCAAAAAAAAAGTGTCAGCTTACATTAAGCATACCCAGAACAGGGGGACTGGATGATTCCTGAAATCATGGAATCACTAAATGATTCATAGGTGGTGTGAAGAGGCAACTGCAGGTTTAGAACCGGAACCACAGGAACCAGAATCTGGGAGGCAGGCAGGAGAAGTGGAGGTGAGGGCAAGTGGTTGAAGAGCTGGTTTGGTTGACTGGAGAGGAAGCTCGGGAGCAGGCCTCAGAACAGAAGATGGAGCCTCTCTGGGCTCACGACAGTGGTTGTCCTGTGCTTGTTCCCCTGTGCAGTGCCTAAAAATATTCAAAGTATTGAATACTTTGGCACATGAAGGAAATCAGCTGCCAGGGGGGAGGAGGGATTATCAATGTGAATGTTCATATCGCCAAGTATGATGTTATTGGAGGATAGAGAGCAGAGCGAGGTGAGAAGGTCGTGAATCTCTGTGATGAAGGATGGGTGTGGTTTGGGCGGCCGGTAGATCAGTAGAGCATTGATCTTGGAAGGGGGTTTTGATTTGAAGGCCAGATATTCAAAAGAGGACACACCAGGTAGAGACAGAGGAGACAGATTGAGTGGCAAGATTGAGTGGCAGATGGCAACAGGGACTCTGACCAAGCCCTGAGGTCGAGGAGGGTTTGGCGATCGTATGCCAGCAGAGCGGAAACATATCCGAAGGAAAAAAGCAGTAAGAGCAGGAAAACATACATAATAGCGAAGGAGCGAGGCGGACGGCTTGCCATCACGGGCGCCATCTTGGACCCCACCTAGAGTGAGTGACCGGACCCCACCCTGCCAAGTGTTCCCTGCTGACCAGGGAAACGCTGTTCTTGGGGCACGTGGTGAGCGAGCGGGGCGTAGCCATGAACCCGGCGAAGCCGGCAGCAGTCCGGGACTGGCCGACCCCCACTGACGCCGGCGAACTGCAGAGTTTTCTGGGTCTGGCGGGGTACTACCGCCGGTTCGTCCGGGACTTCGCCACGATCGCCAGCCCTCTCCACCGCCTGACCGAGGCGGGCCGGCCGTACGTCTGGGACGACGCCTGCGCCACGGCCTTTGCCCGACTCCAGGCGGTCCTCACCGAGGCTCCGGTCCTGGCGTACCCCGACGCGGGTCAGGCCCTTCATCGTCGACACCGATGCCAGCAACGTGGGGGTGGGTGCGGTCCTCTCCCAGGGGGGGGGGATGGGGAGCATGCGATGGCCTACTTCAGCCGCACGCTTAGTCGGGCGGAGCGCAATTACTGCGTGACCCGACGGGAGCTGCTGGCTGTGGTTCTGGCCGTGCGGCATTTCAAACCGTACCTGCGCTTCCTGGTCCACACCGACCACGCGTCCCTCACCTGGCTCCTCAGTTTTAAGAACCCTGAGGGCCAGGTGGCTCGTTGGCTGGAGGCGCTGCAGGAATATGACTTTGAGATCCAGCATCGGGCGGGACGCCTCCACAGCAACGCCGATGCGCTTTCCCGACGGCCCTGTGCAGCCCTGGAGTGTCGCTACTTGCCGGCGGCAGGAGGAGCGGGCCGACGATCCTCCGGTGGTGGCGGCTGTCCAGACCGCCGGTGATGCTGAGGGGTGGCTGCCGCGGCTGGGGGTGCATAAGACGAGGACGACGCCGCTGGTGGAGCGGTTTAACCGCACCCTGGCCACCCAGCTCGCCATCCTCACCAGCCAGCACCAACGGGACTGGGACCGCCACCTTCCCCTGGTCCTGTGGTCCTATCGGACGGCGGTGCAGGAGACCAGCCACTGCACGCCAGCGGCCCTCATGTTCGGGCGGGAGCTCCGGACACCGGTGGACTTGGTGTTCGGGTCCCCGCCCGAACCTGAGATTGCCGGGGGTGCGGCGATGGAGTACTTCCGCCGACTGAGGGTTCGCCTGCTGGCGGTTCATGACTACACCCGCCAGGCTCAGGCTGCCTCTGGGGTGAGGCAGAAGAGGGGCTACGACACTCGCTGTAGGGGACGAGCGTTCATACCCGGGGACAGGGTGTGGGTGTACTGCCCCGTGCGAAAGAGGGGGGTCTGCCCTAAGCTGCGGAGCCACTGGCAGGGGCCTGGGGAGATCCTTGGCGTAGTGTCCGAGGTCGTCTACCGCCTGCGGATGCCGGGACGGGGCCGGGTGGTAGTGCTGCACCGGGACAGGCTCTCGCCGTACCGCCCCCCTCGCCCCAGCTGTTGCGGAGGAGGAGGGGGCCGGAACGGGGGGGCCCCCGGCCCCTGCTGGCTCCCCTGCCCCTGACGGGGCCGTTGGCCCCGCGGTTGCCACTCCCGGAAGGATCCAGCGGCCTACCCGGCGCCGCCGGCCGCCCGAACACTTGAGGGACTATGTGTCAGGTGAGGGGGTCATCGGGGACGACTGACCCCTCAGGGGGGGCTGTGTGGCGATCACGGCCATGCCCCCTATGGGCGCAAGGGGTTCTGGGGGTGCAACCTGGTGGGGGTTTGGACATTATCACATTGGACATTATTGGGGATTTATTTATTTATTTATAATTGTGTGTCATTGTGTGTGTGTTCCCGTATATGCAGTGTTTTTTATGACCGTGAGTGAGAGTGTTCGTTGTGGTTGTCAGGTGTGCCGTGTTTCTGTCTGTGTGGGTGTGTCTAAATAAAGGTGACTCCCGGGGCCGTGCGGTGTATGGGGCACGGGAGTTGCGTGCGCACCTAAACCTGGGCTCCTGTCTCACTCCTTCCTTGCCGTCGCCACAATATGTCCACTGAACTATATTAATAAAAGTTATGATACAAATAGATAATTAATAGATAAGTTAGCAGGCAGTGCGGCCTGAGTCTGGTTACTGTGTGTGTGTGTGTGTGTGTGTGTGCTTGCGTGTGTGAATTGTGACGAATGGATAACCGCACATATGTATCAACAGACTGTAATATCCTCACATAGCTAATAAGGACTATAAACATAAATATAAGTTGTATTTACCCAACCTGATCACTAGATGGCGGCACACATAATACACTGGGGGCGGACGCTCAACACTAGTCAATCAGAGCATATTATGCGTCATAGAGGCCACGCCTGCCCAGATACTACCAAACAACACATCCGGGGGGGGAGGGCAGAAACCCTATAGAGCGTAACAGTGACCGCCCCCTTTTTAACAGCTCCGGTGCCGGAAGTAAATTTCCCATGCATTTATCTCGTCCACTTTTCGTAGAATCCTTATAAAAAGAGTATTAAGCCTTTAACCAAGCCAATCGTTCGTTATGGTAGTGGTGACCATATTATGTTTGATTCGGGCATAAAAAGAATTTGGAAAACGGAAGAAAAGGCAAAGGTACATTATTTTGTTGACCGAGTGAGGAACTACTCATCCCGAATCAAACATAATATGGTCACGACTACCATAACGAACGATTGGCTTGGTTCAAGTCTTAATACTCTTTTTATAAGGATTCTACGAAAAGTGGACGAGATAAATGCATGGGGAATTTACTTTCGGCACCGAAGCTGTTAAAAAGGGGGCGGTCACTGTTACGCTCTATAGGCAGCGTATCTGGATAGATGCCCAGCTAAGGGGAGCTCCACGCGCGTGAGTTTTACAATTCCCCTCCATTTGCTTGATAGATTAATATAACTAAAGTTAAACAAATAAAGTGAGTTAAAGCGATCCTGTGTCGGCAGCCTTCTTCCTCAAAGAACACACTACAGAATACAGTCGAATGATACACATGTGATAATTGCAATCCTTTATTTCATCATATGTTTTATGTCCAACTAATTTCCATATGAGTTCAATTCAACAGATTTGTTTCATTTGATGATTTCAGACTAAATGATCATCATGTCTAAGGAGTGTCCAGCAGCACTCGGTGTAATTCAGGACTCTGCAGGAAGATGGCGCCACAGTCAGATTTTGATGGTTGTGTGGCGCAGGATGATGTTGTCATTGTCCTGAAACACATAGTTTTGGAGTCCTAACAAAACATCAAATAAAAAGTAACTAAACAGCATCCAATAAAATGTTGCCATATGGATAGTTATCTGTTTAAAGGTGTGTGTGTGTGTGTGTGTGTGTGTGTTTGTATCCTTTGTGTTTTTCAGCTTACCAACAGGGGTCAGGTTTCTGTTCTGATTGATCAGAATTTCCCAGAAGCTGTGAGGACTTTTCACTACAGCAGAACCATCAACCCTCACCTCGTTCAGAAACATCGGCATTCCAGAGTTTATTCCAGTTCTGATACTGGAAAGAGGGCACAGTGACATACGGTCAAATGACTTTCATTCAAAACGACCAACCTGATTCCTGAAATAAAGTATTGTTTTTTAGCAGATTCAACTTAAAATAGTTGAATCTTTCACATTATTTAGAGGACGTAAACTGGGAGGGAGGACTGGGTCCATCTCCACAAACCAGATGATAGAGGAATGAGGATTGAGGGCCTTAAAGCGGCTAAAACATTTTGACTGTATAACATACCTGAAGTTTGAAACTCTGTCTGCACATTCAGTCAATGAACTGGTCTTAGTTTACAGAAGGTTTGAAGATCTGTCTCATGCTTCCATCATCCTTCTCCACTTTCAGGTGGTAGGTCACTTCAACATAACAAGGAAAGGCATTAGGAACATATAGTAGACATAGTGGACATCTTTACCCTCGTCATAGTATGAGTAATGAGTAAGCTGTTAATGTTTCTCAAAAGATCAGATGTTAAAAAGTGAGAGGTTGTGTATTTCCTACCTTTAGCCATGTCTAGAAGGTTGATCTTCACTTGTTGAGCTCTTCTGCAGCGGTGGGAATCGTTGGTGAGGTTTCTGCTCTTGGTACACCTGCTTTCATAGTTCACATGTTGACTCACCTTGTCCAGGCATGAAGCAAGACAAGTCAAGTCAATTTTATTTGTATAGCCCTTAATCACAGTTACAGTCTCAAAGGGCTTCACATGCCATATATTTACAAACCCCCCCCCCCCCCCCCCTAACCCAACAGATCAACAGATTCAGCTTCCCTGATGACAGGTGGCAGACTGGTCCACAGGTAGGGCGCTCGGTAAGACAACTCTCTGTGTCCTTGCTGATTTATTTTTAACTTTTGGGATTGATAAGGTCCTTCAGGTAGGATGGTGCTAGTCCATGCAGGGTTTTATAAGCAAGGAGTCGCACCTTAAAATCTGACCTGGCGGTAATTGGAAACCAGTGGAGGGAGGCGAGTATAGGAGTAATGTGGTCGTATTTTCTGATTCTAGTTAGGAGTGCAGCAGCGGCGTTCTGCACAAGCTGGAGACTTTTCGTAGTAGAGTTGGGTAAACCAGAGAATGGCTTTACCATGTTTGTGAAATATAATACGTTGTTTAAATATCATACATTGTTTGGGCAGTGGTGGCCTAAAAGTTAGAGAAGCAAGTTTGTCGCCGGTTCAATCCCCGGGCCGGCAGGATAATTCTGAGTGTGGGAAGTGAAAAAGCAACGCTTGCCCCTCCCTCATTACACCACTGAGCAAGGCCCTTAACCCCACCTGCTCCAGTGGAGCTGCTCCGTGGTCAGCAGGTCAGACTGTGGTTGTAATGGGCCGCTTTCCAGGTGTGAAGGTGTAACTGTGTGAATGTGATCAGGGCGTTCCTTCAAAAGAAAAGCTTCCTCTCAGTGAAACTTCCCTGAATCAATAAAGGTGAAATAATAATAATCTTTTCCAAGAGATTGTGTTCTTTGGAACCACTCCCCTTTTTATAGACTACAAAATCTGACCTGTGTTCAGCATCTTGAAAGGCGGCATCTTTATGAAGGCGTTTAAACCGCCTTAGGTCTAAGATGGGACGCAATCCACCATCTTTTTTCGGCACGAAACTGAATTTTAAAAAGATGGTGGGGCGGCCCTGAGTGGTGGGGTGGGGCGGATGTGTTTTATTGAGTGAGTTTATTATTGAGTGGTAGAAGTAAAGAAATGTCTAACTTATCCTTCTTTTAAGTACTTACTGGCGGACAGCCAATGTGAGTCAACATGTGGACTATAAAAGCAGGTGTACCAAGAGCAGAAACCTCACCAACGATTCCCATCGCTGCAGAAGAGCTCAACAAGTGAAGATCAAACTTCTAGACATGGCTAAAGGTAGGAAATACACAACCTCGCACTCTTTAACATCTGATCTTTTGAGAAACATTAAGAGCTTGCTCATTACTCATAGTATGACTAGGCTATATACTGTATGTCTACTACATGTTCCTAATGCATCTCCTTGTCCTGTTGAAGTGAACTTCCAGCTGAAAGTGGAGACGGATGATGGAAGCATGAGACAGATCTTCAATCCTTCTGTCAACACAGGCCAGACTGTCCATGTGGCATTGACTGAATTTGTTTCAGAAACCTTCAGGTATGTTATGCAGTTAACATTTTTAGCCCCTTTAAGGCCCTCAATCCTCATTCCTCTATCATCTGGTTCGTGGAGATGGACCCAGTCCTCCCTCCCAGTTTACGTCCTCTAAATAATGTTCAACTATTCAACTCAACTATTTTAACCCTGCTAAAAAACAATACTTTATTTCAGAACCAGGTTGGTCGTTATGAATGGAAGTAATTTGACCGTATATCACTGTGTCCTCTTTGCAGTTTCAGAACTGGAAGCAAACCTGGATTGCCAGACTTTTTGACCGAGGTGGTCTATGGTAGTACTGTTTTGAACAAAACAACTAACAACTTCTTAGATATTTTATTAAATCTGAACAGTGACCCCTATTGGTAAGCTGAAAAACACAAATGACACACACACACACCTTTAAACAGATAACTATTCATATGGTAACATTGGATGCTGTTATTTACAGTTTTTTCTGAATGCTTAAGCACAGTTTTTGCAACATTGGCTATTTTTGCTAAACTCTACACACAAATGAGAAAACCTTTCACCAAATTATCAAAACGTTATAGTTCTCTTGCAAAAGCGAACACAGCTTGATTAACTCTTCACACCTTAGTAAAAATGGTGTTTTCGTATCAAACAGTAAACACATGCCATCATTTACTAAGCACATAATGTGCCAACTACACACTGATGGTATGAATACAAAACACATCTGGCTTTTGCTTTCTCTGTGCACAAGGTAGGCTAGGTCAGTTTGAGGTCATACTTTTGTCATAGTTCTGTAAACACACAGGGATCCAAACTTCAAGTATTGGTGTTTATTCACACTCGTCAAAACAAAGACACAGCACAGAACACAAAATAATAAATTCACAAAAAAAGACAATCAGCCTACATCATGCCGTCTCTCTGGGTCCGGCCACAAAATCTCATCTACATCGCATGCGATGTCCTCCAGTCCAAGGCACCGGGGAAAATACCTCCTTGCATGCCGTATCCAGGCCTGACATGATGCCTGCTCAATATCTCCACATGCCTCCTCCATTGCCTGTAAAAGGGCTGCGTGTTGATGGGGATGGCGGTCGTGGACTTTCCAGCGCCAGGCAGAAAATAACTATTCAATCGGATTTAAGAATGGAGAGTATGGGGGGAGGTTGAGTGCCATGAAGAGTGGGTGATCGGTAAACCAGTTGCGGACCAAAGCAGCCCTATGGAAACTAACATTGTCCCATATGATGACATATCGGGTCTGCTCTGGTCTCTGAACAGTGAGAATGTCGTGTAAGGTGTCCAGGAATGCAATCATGTGTGCAGAGTTATATGGGCCAATGGTTGCATGATGGTGAACAACACCATTTTGGCTGATAGCTGCACACATGGTGATGTTACCACCACGTTGTCCTGGGACATTGATTATTGCACGGTGTCCAATAATGTTCCTACCACGCCTCCTTGTTTTACTGAGGTTAAAACCTGCCTCATCGACAAAGAGCAGCTCGTGTCCCATGGCATCTGCCTCCAGCTCCATTACTCTCTGGACAAGACAAAACAAATGCAACACATCAGGCCCATACACAGCACTACAGTAGCCTATGCACTTCGAAATTCAGAACCAATGACACTATAGCTTACCTGCACATACTCATATCGCAGTTGCTTCACACGTTCACTATTTCTTTCGAAAGGAACTCTGTAAATTTGTTTCATCCTTATTCTGTTGCGGGCAAGTACACGACTTAGTACTGACATGCTCACACTGCGTATATTTTCATCGCCAATATTAACGTGAACCGAAATCCTCCGGTAGCGCCCTGCGTTCAACAAAAAGCTCCGGTAGCCCCCCCCCCCCCCCCCCCCCCCCCCCCTCCCGCTCAACAATCTCGCTGACCCACTTTTAGTCATTATTTAGGCAATATTAGTCATTATATAGGTAATATAAGTCATTATATAGGTAATATAAGTCATTATTTAAGTAAAATAAGACATTATTTAGGAAATGTAAGTCGTCATTTAGGTAGCAAACATATTATGGATCATTCGAATGAGCCACGTTAATCTAGATTAACCTATATCAAATATTTTAATCTATGCCCGTCTCTAGTGTGAATACAGTCGAATGATACACAAGTGATAATTGCAATCCTTTATTTCATCATATGTTTCACGTCCAACTAATTTCCATATGAGTTCAATTCAACAGATTTGTTTCATTTGATGATTTCAGACTAAATTATCATCATGTCTAAGTGTCCAGCAGCACTCGATGTAATTCAGGACTCTGCAGGAAGATGGTGCCACAGTCAGGGTGTGATGATGGTTTTGTAGCGCAGGATGATGATGTCATTGTCCCGGACCACGTAGTCATGGAGTCCTAACAAAACATCAAATGAAACATAACTAAACAGCATCCAATAAAATGTTGCCATGTGGATAGTTATCTGTTTAAAGTGTGTGTGTGTGTGTGTGTGTGTGTGTGTGTGTGTGTGTGTGTTTGTATCATTTATGTTTTCCAGCTTACCAACAGGGGTCATGTCGTTGTTACTCTGATGAGACTAAATTGCCAGTGGGGAAGGCCCCTTCGTCAACCTGTTGACTTGTCCAGTCATCGTACACGGTGGCTTTACCAGGTTGCCAAGTAATAGCGTATGTTATTGTTCAGACATGTCCTCCTGATTCAATGGAATTAAGAAGAAAACAGTTTATTCTGTAAAGGTGTGGTTTCAGATCATCTTTAGATGACCTTCCTGCTCAGCAACTCAGCTCTCTTTGTAGGAGGTATTAATAGATAAGTTAGCAGGTAGTGCGGCCTGACTCTGGTTACTGTGTGTGTGTGTGTGTGTGTGTGTGTGTGTGTGTGTGGAGCGGAGCGCACGCCAGTCTGACCTCCCAATGCCACACTAGGCCAAACAACACCCATCTTAACTGCTGCCGTTAATGTAGAGAATTTTCCGACATGATTTTACGCACAGCACTCAATGGGCCTCATTCACCAATATCTTCTTAAGAATCTTCTTGGATTCTTTCTTAAGTCCTCCATCCCAGAAGATTTCTAAGAAGACGCTACGTCAGATTCATCAACGTGTTCTTAAGCCGCTGAATTGTTCGTAGCTGTTTCTTAGATTGATGAACGCCATCTCCTCGTAAACTGAGCGTGCATGCCAAATGAGTCTAATTAACATAGGATTAGCATAGGTAACTGCCCATTAATGCCCATAAAAGGGCCCACAAAAGGGACTGCAGGGCCGTGTGCAAGGGCCTCTGAAAAAAGATCTACGTGGTCCTGAAAGATTTGTTCCCTCCGTAGGGCAGATCCCCAATCTCCTGTAGCAGCAATATATATGCCGTTGTTCTGTAGGCCATGGATGGAGAAATGCCACCTATAAATAGGGTGGGATCACTAATTGATGGCATGGTTTCCAATGTACTTGATTCATGTTAAAGCGTTGGCACATTTAATGTAATTAAAATGAAAAATGAAAAAAAAGTGAAATTAATAAATAAATACATAAATATGACAAATTTCACTGTAATGTATTTTATTGAACTTAAAAAAAAAGAAGACACAACCATGCCAACATGTCGGCACTGAATTGTGCTTAAGAGTACTCCTGAGTGTTCGTAGGATTTGTTCTTACCTAAGAAAAATCCTGGATAAGAAAAACATTCATGAATGCCACAATCTTTGTAAAATCTTCGGAAGTAGGACTTAAGAACAAATTTGTTCTTAAGAACGGTTTGTGAATGAGGCCCATTGTTATGTGTTTGATAACATCCATCAAAGTTGCATTTAAGATTGTATTGTCATACATAACAATGTGCTGATCTGTTTTAATCGGTTTGATCATTAAAAAAAATGGATTCCTAATGAAAATTGACTTGTAATGTGGAATTGAATAAAGTATCTAAACTGTGTGTGGGCATGCGTGTGTGAACACAGTCGAATGATACACATGTGATCGTAGTCACCACGGTGACCCCATCCTGCAGATATGCTCTCTACAACATCCGCCGGATCCGACCCTTCCTCACAAGGGAAGCAGTGCAGCTCTTGGTCCCAGCACTCGTCCTCTCCCGCCTCGACTACTGCAACTCGCTCCTGGCTGGACTCCCTGCCTCCGCCATCAAGCCTCTGCAGCGCATCGGCAGCGCGACTCGTGTTCAACCTGCCGAAGTTCTCCCACGTGACCCCTCTCACGGTGGCTTTGCCAAGTTGCCAAGAAATACCGTACGTTGTTGTTTTTCAGACATGTCTTCCTGGTTCAATGGACTCAAGAAGAGAACTGTTTGTTCTGTAAAGGTGTGGTTTCAGATCATCTTTAGATGATCTTCCTGCTCAGCAGCTCAGCTCTCTTTGTAGGAGGAAGACATGTCTGAAAAACAACGTACGCTATTTCTTTTGAACGTGAATCTGTTTAACTGAACTCATATGAATATTAGTTGGAAGTGAAACATTTGATGAAATAAAGGATTGCAATTATCACATTTTTCTTCTTTTTTTTAGACATTTAGGGCATTTAGCAGATGCTTTTGTCCAAAGCGACTTACAATAAGTACATTTGTTAGGAGAAAGTGCAACAGTTAACCGCTGTCAGTAAAGTAAGGATTCCACAAGAACGAGTTTCAAGCACACCCAATTGCTAAGTCAACCGATTGCTAGAATACAACAGAGATAAGTGTGTGTGTTTGTGTGTGTGTGTGTTTGTGTGTGTGTGTATGCGTGCTCAGGTGACCCAAAAGTCACCTGGGTCCAATAGGGTTGAAATCCCACTTTGCTTCCAGTTTTGAAACTGCACAGAGGACGCAGACTGTTGCCATAGCAACCGTACTCTGATTGGGACTAACCTGCCAGTGTGAAGGCCCCTTCGTCAACCTGTTGACTGACACCTTGTCCAGTCATCGTACACGGTGGCTTTGCCAGGTTGCCAAGAAATACCGTACGTTGTTGTTCAGACATGTCCTCCTGGTTCAATGGACTCAAGAAGAGAACTGTTTGTTCTGTAAAGGTGTGGTTTCCGATCATCTTTAGATGACCTTCCTGTTCAGCAGCTCAGCTCTCTTTGTAGGAGGAGGACATGTCTGAAAAATAACGTACGCTATTTCTTTTGAACCTGAAACTGTTTAACTGAACTCATGGAAGTGAAACATTTGATGAAATAAAGGATTGCAATTATCACATTTTTCTTCTTTTTTTTAGACATTTAGGGCATTTAGCAGATGCTTTTGTCCAAAGCGCCTTACAATAAGTATATTTGTTAGGAGAAAGTGCAACAGTTAACCGCTGTCAGTAAAGTAAGGATTCCACCAGAACGAGTTTCAAGCACACCCAATTGCTAAGTCAACCGATTGCTAGAATACAACAGAGATAAGTTAGAAAATACTAAGAGCAGAATTTCAAAGTAGCCAGGACATCCAGGTGAACTCTCAACAGGTGGGTCTTGAGTCTCTTGCGGAAGCAGGTGATGGACTGTGCGGTCCTCACGTCAGCAGGGAGGTCGTTCCACCATAGCGGCGCCAAGACAGAGAAGAGTTGAGACTCGGCTGTGTGACCTTTGCTCGCTCTCAGGGATGGCGGGGTACCGGCCAGCGGGCCGAGGGTAGTTCTAGCCGGGGCGTGGGGTCTGACTAGTGCCTGGAGGTGGGTTGGGGGCGGTTCCGTTGACAGCCTTGTAGGTCGGTACCATCGTCTTGAATCTGATACGAGCTGCTACAGGGAGCCAGTGGAGGTCGCGGAAGGGAGGGGTCACGTGGGAGAACTTCGGCAGGTTGAACACGAGTCGCGCTGCCGGGTTCTGGATGCGCTGCAGAGGCTTGATGGCGGAGGCAGGGGAGTCCAGCCAGGAGCGAGCTGCAGTAGTCGAGGCGGGAGAGGACGAGTGCTGGGACCAAGAGCTGCGCTGCTATCCTCGTGAGGAAGGGTCGGATCCGGCGGATGTTGTAGAGAGCAAATCTGCAGGATCACATGTGTATCATTCGACTGTGTTCACACACACACACACACACACAGTAACCAGAGTCAGGCTGCACTGCCTGCTAACTTATCTATTAATTATCATACAATACAGCTTTATTTACAGGTTAAAACATTTCAACAAAACAGACGTCTGCAAGGGGAGTATCAAATACTGCAGCTTTTAAACACTGGACTTAAGGGGATGTGTGTGTGTGTGTGTGTGTGTGTGTGTGTGTGTGTGTGTATGCGTGCTCAGGTGACCCAAAAGTCACCTGGGTCCAATTGGGTTAATATCCCACTTTGCTTCCAGTTTTGAAACTGCACAGAGGACGCAGACTGTTGCCATAGCAACCGTACTCTGACTGGGACTAACCTGCCAGTGTGAAGGCCCCTTCGTCAACCTGTTGACAGACACCTTCTCCAGTCATCGTACACGGTGGCTTTGCCAAGTTGCCAAGAAATAGCGTACGTTGTTGTTCAGACATGTCCTCCTGGTTCAATGGACTCAAGAAGATAACAGGTTGTTCTGCAAAGGTGTGGTTTCAGACCATCTTTAGATAACAAGTTGGACAAGGTGTCAGTCAACAGGTTGATGAAGGGGCCTTCACACTGGCAGGTTAGTCCCAATCAGAGTAACAATCTACATCCTCTGTACATTTTCAAACTGGAAGCAAAGTGGAATTTCCCCCCTAGGTGACTTTTGGTGGGTCTAACGGCCCGTCTCCATAGGACGTGGTGTGCACTCTGATCTCCACTCTCTTGTGGTGCGCCTCGCAAAAGTCCAACACAACGTACATAACACATATCTATTATATATATATATCTAGTACATTTCCAGAGCTCTCAGAATATTTAAGAAAATCATCGCTAGATGAGTTTCCACTTAAATACAATAGAAAATCGCATCCTTGAAATCAGCTCAAGCGGAGTGAAAATCTGATATCAACTTTGGGGGGACAACTACATGACATTTTCTCAAGAGCAACTCCTGAGGGGGACACCAAAAGTAGTGCTGTAACACATAGTTGTAATATGTTTAATGTAAATGTATTTTGAGGAACTATACTTACTGCTATAATTGATAGTTAACTGGAGGGTTGTCCCAACTTGTTTAAATGTGTAAATCATTATAATACTACTACTAATAACAGTGTGTGTTCT
Organism: Merluccius polli; assembly: GCA_030340625.1. Classification (NCBI taxonomy): domain Eukaryota; kingdom Metazoa; phylum Chordata; class Actinopteri; order Gadiformes; family Merlucciidae; genus Merluccius; species Merluccius polli. Next base: position 14,520 of record JAOPHQ010002395.1, on the reverse strand, counting down.
TTATCAGTCCAGTATGTATGCAGGTATTTGTACTTACAACCAGCATTACCAGCAAAGACCAGTAGGTTGCATCGGTACTGTACACTGTGTATGGGTGCAGTTTTCATAAATCCAACGAGCATGGTGCCATCTCATCTCAAACAATCTCCATTGATCACAAAGTTGGTCTCCATATTAAATTGACCTTTTTATTTTATTCTTTCTGATACATTTATATATTCATTAAATATGTGCCACTGGCCTGAGTCTACTACAATATATTTACATGAACAAAAAGCTCAAAATAAGTACGGTTCTGAAAGTGAAAGAACTACTTGATTTACACAACGTAAGCTGCAACCTTTTGTATTTTAATACAGTTTTATGTTTTCGCATCGCTAGCTCCTCTCATTGTCTTGAATTCAAACAGCTGCAAACTGGTTGATGTTACTTTAGCCGCAAACATCAGCTAACCGCTAGCTAACATAAAGAGTGACCTGTTCTTCAATGCAGCCAAAATGAAGACTGCTGACGATTATAAATGTGTTTTATTGTATTGAGTGGTAGAAGTAAGGAAATGTCTAACATGTCCTTGTTTGAACGACTTACTGGAGGACGTATTCCAACTTCCCACACACACACTGTACCAGCATGTGCACCTGCTGAGAGGAGGCAGTGGATCATCCTGTCTGGCTTCATGCCTGGACAAGGTGAGTCAACATGTGGACTATAAAAGCAGGTGTACCAAGAGCAGAAACCTCACCAACGATTCCCATCGCTGCAGAAGAGCTCAACAAGTGAAGATCAACCTTCTCGACATGGCTAAAGGTAGGAAATACACAACCTCTCACTCTTTAACGTCTGATCTTTTGAGGAACATTAAGAGCTTGCTCATTACTCATAGTATGACTAGGCTATATATGTCTACTACATGTTCCTAATGCCTTTCCTTGTCCTGCTGAAGTGGACTTCCAGCTGATCATCATGGACGGTGATGAGGTGATAAAGAAGTTCCATCCTCAGATCAACAAATTCAAAGACATCTTCGGGGCATTGGATGCATATGGAAAGATGAATTCAAACTTCGGGTATGTTATGCAGTTAACATTTTTTAGCCCCTTTTTGGCCCTCAGTCCTCAATCATCTGGTTTGTGGAGATGGACCCAGTCCTCCCTCCCAGTTTACGTCCTCTAAATAATTTGAAAGATTCAACTATTTTAACCCCGCTAAAATAAAAACAATACTTTATTTCAGGAATCAGGTTGGTCGTTTTAAATGAAAGTCATTTGACCGTATGTCACTGTGTCCTCTTTGCAGTATCAGAACTGGACAAAACCCTCACATGCCGATGTTTTTGGAGCAGGTGAGGGCTGATAGTTTTATTAAGGTGAAATGCGATAACCACTTCTGGGAACTTCTGATCAATCAGAACAAGGACCTGACCCCCGTTGGTAAGCTGAAAAACACAAATGATACACACACACACACACACACACACACACACACACACACACACACACACATAGACACACACCTTTAAATAGATAACTATCCATATGGCAACATTTTATTGGATGCTGTTTAGTTATGTTTCATTTGTTGTTTTGTTAGGACTCCATTACTACGGGATCCGGGACAATGACATCATCATCCTGCGCTACACAACCATCGTCACACCCCTGACTGTGGCGCCATCTTCCTGCAGAGTCCTGAATTACACCTGCTGGAGTGCTGCTGGACACTCCTTAGACATGATGATCATTTAGTCTGAAATCATCAAATGAAACAAATCTGTTGAATTGACCTCATATGGAAATTAGTTGGACGTGAAACATATGATGAAATAAAGGATTGCAATTATCACATGTGTATCATTCGACTGTATTCACACACACACGCAAGCACACACACACACACACACACACACACACACACACATGCTCACATACTCTCACACACACACACATGCACACACAAAATGGCACCTGACCAGTCAGACGAGTTGTGTGTATTTCTGTGAGCAGCCGACGCAATAGGGCCTGTCAGATTTCATCAGCCTTGCCATCACAGCCTTGCCATCACTTGGCATTGAATGTCCTTATTGTACTATATTAGTTGTTTAAATACTGTTTATAATTAATTATAATGAGTATCCACTGGGACTGTGTGTAACATGAGCGCCCTCTGCTGGGGCCCGTGCAGACTTGAGCGGTGCAGACTTGAGCGGTGCAGCCCGTGCATTGCCAGTCTGCACTATGCTGTCCGTGTGGTAAGTTGGGTGTAAATAAGCTCCACTAAAATACTATAAAATAGGTTTGTTTTTCTTGATGAAAGTAATATTTTTCAATTTAACATGTTTGAGAGAATCTCTGAAATTATTTAAAAACTTTTCTGTGATTCTATTACTATGTTTTTGTGATTTAGGCTCACCGCGTGGTGTGTTTTGCTAGCTAAAATGTAACTTCTGATCTCCGTGGTGTAGCTTGCTTAACAGTTAGCTCAATTATTTGTTTTTGTATGTTTTAGCAATGTTGGAGCTTAGAGTGGGCTGTGAGAGATAGGGTGACCAGATGAGATTGGCTGAAATTCGGGACTTTTTTTTTTTGTTCGGGGGGGGGGGGGGGGGGGGGGGGGGCGGGGGGGGGGGGGGGGGGGGGGGGGGGGGGGGGGGGGGAGGGGGGGGGGTGTGGGTTGTAGGCAGTGACGGACCTGGGAACAAAATTCTGGGGGGGTTGGTGCGCGATTGTCAAACAGGGGGGGGCTGCGCGATTGACGATGGGGGGGTTCGAGGTCGACTTCAACCTCTCTACGGACTGAGTATGGGACGTTTTTAATGTTTATCAGAAAATAACTACTCATATTCGCATGAGGATATCATTTTTCGGGAACCAAATAGGGGGCTGGAATTCGGGATTCGGGACAAACGCTTTGATTTCGGGGACTGTCCCGAATTTCTCAGAGACGTCTGGTCACCCTCGTGAGAGGACCATATATATGCTTCTGTTATCAGAAATAAACGGCGTGCTGGTGCCAAGAGTGAAGGTGTATGGCCCGATTCATCACACAACGCAACAGAGAGTATACAACCCGCTACACTGACAAATGTCAAATCTTTCAGCCATTGGCTGGTGGCAGGTGTTCATTTTGGACCCTGGCAGGGATCTACAAACTCTTGTGTAGTACGCCGTGTTTACCTTACAAACCGCGCAATTATGCCTGGCATTTACCACAAGCACTGTGTTTACCAACATAAAACAGACCGAGCCACCGCACAAATGAAATACAATTAAAAGACACACCCATATCCTATTTGATGGCTTAACTTGTGTAGCGTATCAATTTCCAAAAAAGTAAAAACAGAATACCAGGCTGTGAGATGTATTGATCCTGCTGGGTTTGTATATGAGGGTAATCATTTATGAGTACCTTGAGGACAGCTCTCATGGTGTGATTCATACTCACCGAGTGTGAATGCTCTGCATGCCCGCACACATTAAAGTGTTACAATCCCTCTTTAGGATTAGCCGACGAGATAAAAAAAAAATCGGGTCCACCGTCGTCTTTAATGAATTTAATGGTTTTCTTGATTATCCCAGTAGCTAAACTTAACCGACCTTCTGAAATTCCCTTCATCCTCTTGCCCCCCCCCCACTCCCATCTCTCTCCAAAAAACAACAGGGTTCATAAATCACATTCCCTGTAAACAGCGGGAGACATGGAGCCTGATGTGTACTTCGATATATATACACTTTAGGGAGACCGCAAGGCCTGAAACACGAGCCCTGCTGTGTTTGGGGGGGAGACCAACGTAGCCGAGGGTTGTGGCCTCCACTCGCACATGTTTCGGGGCGCTAGCTCACTCCGGCGTGTGGTTTCTTACGGTGGCCGAGAAGGGTCACAACACATGCAAATGCCAAAACACCCTGCAAACTCAGAAAACACCTGCAAACTCAGAGAAAAAACACCTGCAAACTTCAGAAAACACTTTCATCGATTACACAACACGTGCGCTGCAAATGCCAAACCACATTGCAAACTCAGAAAACACCTGCAAATTCAGAGAAAAACACCCTGCAAATTCAGAAAACACCTGCATCGACTTCAACACACACGCGCAAACTGTTAAGGTACAGAACACTGGGACCCAAATGCTGGACACAGGGAGGCAGAGACAGGAGAAAAGAGGCAAAGGAAATTTATTGGGTGATCGTTCGGGGAGTCAGGCTAGCGGGGGTCTGGGTACGGGGCAGGCAAATCAGGTGGACAAGGGCGTAGGCAGGGGACGGGTAGTCAGGCAGGCCGGGGGGGCTCGGGCAAACAGGGCTGGTAGTCGGACAGGCAGGGGTCGGCCAACGGGCTGGGTAGTCGGACAGGCAGGGGTCGGCAACGGGCTGGTAGTCGGACAGGCAGGCGGTCGGCACACGGGGCTGGTAGTCGGACAGGCAGGGGTCGGCAACGGGGCTGGTAGTCGGACAGGCAGGGGTCGGCAACCAGGGCTGGAACAGGCGGGTCGTCAGGCAGGCAGGGGGTCGGCAACCCAGGGGCAGGACAGGTGGGTCGTCAGGCAGGCAGGGGTCGGCAACAGGGCTGGACAGGTGGGTCGTCAGGCAGGCAGGGGTCGGCAACAAGGGCTGGACAGGTGGGTCGTCAGGCAGGCAGGGGTCGGCAACAAGGGCTGGACAGGTGGGTCGTCAGGCAGGCAGGGGTCGGCAACAAGGGCTGGACAGGGGGTCGTCAGGCAGGCAGGGGTCGGCAACAAGGGCTGGAACAGGGGGGGTCGTCAGGCAGGCAGGGATCGGCAACAAGGGCTGGAACAGGCGTAGTCAGGCTGGGAATTACTAGTAGGTTAGGGAAACAACGAACTGGCGCCGGCTGCTTGACAATCCCCGGCTTAAATAGGGAAACAGTGATTATTAATTAGGAACAGGTGTGTGTGGGGAATGACTGGTAGAGACGACAAGCGTCCACTAGATGGAGGTATTGGACCGTGTAGCAGGACGTGGTGTAACAGTACCCCCCCTCTACGGACGCCTCTCGGCGGACGCCCTAGCACCGCCGGGTGATTGTCTGTGACCGGGATGGGTGGGGGCCTGGAGGCGGGAACCCTGTCGCAGGGTACTTCGGGTGGGGGGGACGGGTGATCCCGGTGAAAGTCCCGAATAAGGGAGGGATCCAGAATCCGCTTGCGGGGAACCCAGGATCTCTCCTCAGGACCATACCCCTCCCAATCGACCAGGTACTGATGTCCCCGGCCGCGACGCCGCACATCCAGGAGTCGACGGACCGTCCAAGCTGGATGATTGTCAATCAGCCTTGGCGGAGGTGGAGGTGGGATGGGGGGGGACAACGGACTGGTAGAGACTGGCTTAATCTGCGAGACATGGAAAGTGGGGTGGATGCGGCGGAGTGCAGGGGGGAGGTTCAAGCGAACCGCAGAGGGGTTGACCACCTTGGAGATGGTGTAGGGGCCGATGAAGCGTGGGGAGAGTTTGGGAGGAATCCCCTTCAAGGGAAGATCCTTAGCCCGCAACCAAACCCCTTGCCCGGGGGCGTACTCGGGTGCAGGTCGACGCCGCTTGTTAGCCTGAATTTGGGAGCGAGAGGATGCATGAAGTAGTGCAGTGCGTGTCCGTTTCCAGATGCGCCGGCACCTGCGCAGATGGGTTTGGACCGAGGGGACTGCGATTTCTTCCTCCAGATCAGGGAACAGGGGAGGTTGGTAACCCAGGGAGGCCATGAATGGGGATAACCCAGTGGATGCATTTAACAGCGTGTTATGGGCGTATTCCACCCAGGGCAGCTGAGAGCTCCAGGTGGTGGGGCTGGCGTGGGTGATGCAGCGAAGTGCCGCCTCCATCTCCTGGTTGGCTCGTTCTGATTGGCCGTTAGACTGGGGGTGAAACCCAGAGGAGAGGCTGGAAGTGGCGCCAAGAGCCTTACAGAATGCCCGCCATACCTGTGAGGTGAACTGGGGGCCTCGGTCGGACACAATGTCCGGGGATGCCATGCAGGCAGAATACATGCTTGACCAGGAGGTCGGCGGTCTCCCTTGAGGTGGGGAGCTTGGGGAGGGCGATGAAGTGGGCGGCCTTTGAGAAACGGTCAATCACGGTAAGGATGGTGGTATTGCCCTCTGACGTGGGTAGACCAGTGACGAAGTCCAGGGCGATGTGTGACCAAGGGCGGCTAGGGATGGGTAGGGGCTGTAGTAAACCGGAATGGGGGCGGGTCGAGGTCTTGTTTCGGGCGCAAGTCGCACACGCCGAAATAAACGATCGAACGTCCTTGTCCATGGTGGACCACCAGAAACGCCGACGGATGAAATCCAAGGTGCGGGTGATGCCTGGGTGGCATGTAAGCCGGGAGGAGTGCGCCCAGGTCAATACTTGAGACCTTACTGCGTCAGGGACGAACATACGGTTGGGGGGGCCGAGACCGGGATCCGGCTGTTGCCTCTGCGCCAGACGAACCGCAGACTCCACCTCCCAGGTGAGAGTGGCAATGACAAGTGGGTGGCAGAATGGTCTCGGGGTCAGTGGGGGTCCTCAGGAGAATACAGGCGGGACAGAGCATCCGGCTTAACATTCTGGGAGCCGGGACGGTAGGTAAGGGAAAAGTTGAACCGGCCAAAGTATAAGGCCCACCTGGCCTGACGGGAATTTAGCCTCTTAGCCGTTTGGAGGTAAGCGAGATTGCGATGGTCGGTCCAAACAATAAAAGGAAGCTCTGCGCCCTCCAACCAATGTCGCCACTCCTCCAAGGCAAGCTTGACAGCTAAGAGCTCTCGGTTGCCCACGTCGTAATTGCGCTCCGGCGGGGACAACCTTCGAGAGAAGAAGGCGCAGGGATGGAGCTTGTGGTCGGAGGAGGAACGCTGGGAGAGAACCGCGCCCACTCCGGTGTCCGAGGCGTCGACCTCCACCACGAACTGAAGTGAAGGATCAGGTTGGGTGAGGATGGGAGCAGATACGAACCGCTGTTTGAGGCCCTGAAAAGCGGTCTCCGCCTCCGGCGTCCAAGCAAAGGGCTCTTGGTGGAAGTCAAGGCCGTGAGGGGTGCCGCGATTTGGCTGTAACCGCGTATAAAGCGACGGTAAAAATTGGCAAAGCCAAGGAATTGTTGCAATCTCTTGCGGGTTAAGAGGAGGGGGCCACTCGGCCACCGCAGAGACCTTAGAGGGATCCATTTCTACCTGGCCCTGGCTGATTATATACCCCAAGAAGGAAATGGATGGGACGTGAAACTCGCACTTCTCCGCCTTGACATACAGCCTGTTCTCCAACAGCCTCTGCAGAAACTGCCGGACATGGACCCTGTGCTCCACTATGGATCTTGAGAAGATTAGAATATCGTCGATGTAGACGAAAACGGTGTGATTCAACAGGTCCCGGAGGACATCGTTAACCAAAGCTTGAAACACTGCGGGGGCGTTGGTGAGGCCGAATGGCATCACCAGATACTCGTAGTGGCCCAAAGGAGTATTAAAAGCCGTCTTCCATTCGTCCCCCTCCCGAATGCGGACCAGATGATATGCATTACGCAGATCTAATTTTGAGAACACGGAGGCTCCATGAAGGGGGACGAAGGCGGAACTGATAAGCGGTAATGGGTATTTATTTTTCACCGTGATGTCATTCAGACCACGGTAGTCGATGCAGGGGCGAAGCGATTTATCCTTCTTGGTAATAAAGAAGAAACCCGCTCCAACAGGTGACGAAGAAGGACGGATGATTCCAGCGGCGATGGATTCCCCGATGTACTCCTCCATCGACTCGCGTTGGGCGGGAGAGGTTGAACAGACGGCTGCTAGGAAGGGGGGCTCCGGGGAGGAGGTCTATGGCGCAGTCATAAGGGCGGTGGGGGGGCAAGGTCAAGGCGTGGGACTTGCTGAACACCGCTCCGAGGTCGTGGTACTCTTCCGGGACGGAGGACAGGTTAGGAGGTTCGGGTACGGACTCGAACTCTGTCGCCCGAGGAGCCGGGGCGGACCGCAAGCACTGGGACAGGCAATGGGTACTCCATGACAGGATGCGCCCGGTTCCCCAATCTATCTGAGGATTGTGAGTTTGCAACCAGGGGTAGCCCAGAACAACCGAGGAGAAGGGGCTGGCAATCACCAGGAGGGATATGGTCTCCTGATGATTCCCAGAAACTAGCAGGTTGAGCGGAACGGTGCGGCGTTCCACCCGTGTGAGGGACCTCCCATCTAGCGCCTGGGTCTCGATCGAAAGATCGAGAGGAATGGTGTCAATGCTCAGTCGCTTAACCAACTCCTGATCGATAAAGCTCTCATCCGCTCCGGAGTCCAGGAGAATGGAGAGCGGGAGGCTTTGATCTTGCCACATAAGGGTGGCCTCTAGGGGGCGGGAGACTGAGGGATTATGAGAGCGGCTCGCCAGTACCCCTCGAGTTACTGACGAGCCCGTTCTTTTCCCGAGAGGGCGGGCATCCGGATCGAAAATGACCGGAAGTGCCGCAATACAAACAAGCTCCAGATCGAATACGCCGCTCCCTCTCCTCGGGAGTAAGGTGTGTGCGTCCGATCTGCATCGGCTCGGGGGAAGGGGGCCGCCCATAGCGGGGAGGAACGGTAACCGGGAGGGAGGACTGCGTTGCAGCCGGTGACTCAAAAGGGGGCGTGGCGAACGAGCGGGTGCCTCTCTCTCTGCGCCGCTCTCGCAAACGATTGTCCATGTGAATCGCGAGAGAAATGAGATGGTCTAAGTCGCGGGTTCCTCCCAGGAGGTTAAGCGGTCCTTTAGCTCGCTACTGAGCGCATTTTGGAATACCCCCTGCAGCGCCTCCTCGTTCCAGCCGCTCTCAGCAGCGAGGGTCCGGAACTCCACTGCAAAAGAGGCTACGCTGCGTGATCCCTGGCGAAGCTGCAGGAGACGTTGGGAGGCCTCCCTGCCCCGGACAGGATGATCAAAGACCTTCCTCATATCATCCGTGAAGGCGCCGTAGTTATAACAAACCGAAGACCCACGTTCCCACACCGCCGCGGCCCACGCGAGAGCCTCGCCACTCAGCGAACCGATCAGGTAAGCTATCTTTGATCTCGGTGGGGTAAGTCTGGGGCTGCATCTCAAAAACAAGGGAACACTGGGTAAGGAATGACCGGCAGGATCCCAGATCCCCTCCATAACGTTGGGGGGCTGGGATGAATGGTTCCCGGGGAGAAACCAACGGACTCGGGGTGGGGGCTGGTGGTTCTGGGGGGGCGGGGAGCTGAGCGCCGACGGCTAGAGTCAGCTCCCGGAGGGCGGTGGCGATCTCCTGCAAGGCCTGATCGTGTTGGCCCAAGAGAGTCCCTTGGCGGGAGATCATTGCCCTGAACCCCTCTGCGTCAGCTGGGTCCATGTTTGGCCAGTTCGTACTGTTAAGGTACAAGAACACTGGGACCCAAATGCTGGACACAGGGAGGCAGAGACAGGAAAAGGCAAAGGAATTTATTGGGTGATCGTTCGGGGAGTCAGGCTAGCGGGGTCTGGTACGGGGCAGGCAATCAGGTGGACAAGGGCTAGGCAGGGGACGGGTAGTCAGGCAGGGGGGGGGCTCGGCAACAGGGCTGGTAGTCGGACAGGCAGGGGTCGGCAACGGGCTGGTAGTCGGACAGGCAGGGGTCGGCAACGGGCTGGTAGTCGGACAGGCAGGGGTCGGCAACGGGGCTGGTAGTCGGACAGGCAGGGGTCGGCAACGGGGCTGGTAGTCGGACAGGCAGGGGTCGGCAACAGGGCTGGAACAGGCGGGTCGTCAGGCAGGCAGGGGTCGGCAACAGGGCTGGACAGGTGGGTCGTCAGGCAGGCAGGGGTCGGCAACAGGGCTGGACAGGTGGGTCGTCAGGCAGGCAGGGGTCGGCAACAAGGGCTGGACAGGTGGGTCGTCAGGCAGGCAGGGGTCGGCAACAAGGGCTGGACAGGTGGGTCGTCAGGCAGGCAGGGGTCGGCAACAAGGGCTGGACAGGGGGTCGTCAGGCAGGCAGGGGTCGGCAACAAGGGCTGGAACAGGGGGGTCGTCAGGCAGGCAGGGATCGGCAACAAGGGCTGGAACAGGCGTAGTCAGGCTGGGAATTACTAGTAGGTTAGGGAAACAACGAACTGGCGCCGGCTGCTTGACAATCCCCGGCTTAAATAGGGAAACAGTGATTATTAATTAGGAACAGGTGTGTGTGGGGAATGACTGGTAGAGACGACAAGCGTCCACTAGAGAGGTATTGGACCGTGTAGCAGGACGTGGTGTAACACAAACAGGGAAACGAACTGCAAGTAATGACAACGGAAATGTTTCCGGGGGGACCATAATCAGTGACGGACCCATATCCGGTCGGCGGTTCTATTCAATTACCGGTACGAACGTCTTCAGTCAAGATTGTGCTATAAGAGGTACGTGTTTCTCTTTTATTATGATAATGAAGTGGTTTTGTGTGTTTTCAGCATATTTAGTCATTATCCCCATAACGTATTAGACAGATAATTGTTAAAAGTTCTCCAAACGTTGTTAGCTGGAAGCTAGCTGGCAAGCTCGCTCCCGGTCACTAAATAGATGCATTATTTGTCGTCGTTTCTACATTGTTGTCATGACGTGGTAATGCAAGAGAAGGCCTGATGGTGGTCCATTTTCAGGAAACAGAGGTAAGTTTGAAGATGTTATAGAAGGTGCCAACAGAAGAAGGCAGACACGCACGCGCTCTCTTAATATTTAATTATTTTTGTTTGTGTTAGAAACATTTATACAACACTGAGGTAAATTACTTTGTATACTCTCATTCCATTATTAGAACACAGTTCTGGATGGATCTATTTAGTGACCTGAGAGACAGACACTACTTCAACGGCACCATGAACACAAGTGCCTTGTACGGTATGTCTTCCTGGGCATCTTTCAGAAAGAGCTTGATGAGCACCTTTAGATAACAAGGTGGACAAGGTGTCAGTCAACAGGTTGATGAATGGGCCTTCACACTGGCAGGTTAGTCCCAATCAGAGTAACAATCTACATCCTCTGTACATTTTCAAAACTGGAAGCAAAGTGGGATTTCCCCCTAGGGGACTTTTGGTGGGTCGAACGGCCCGTCTCCATAGGACGTGGTGTGCACTCTGATCTCCACTCTCTTGTGGTGCGCCTCGCAAAAGTCCAACACAACGTACATAACACATATCTATTATATATATATATATATCTAGTACATTTCCAGAGCTCTCAGAATATTTAAGAAAATCATCGCTAGATGAGTTTCCACTTAAATACAATAGAAAATCGCAACCTTGAAATCAGCTCAAGCGGAGTGAAAATCTGATATCAACTTTGGGGGACAACTACATGACATTTTCTCAAGAGCAACTCCTGAGGGGGACACCAAAAGTAGTGCTGTAACACATAGTTGTAATATGTTTAATGTAAATGTATTTTGAGGAACTATACTTACTGCTATAATTGATAGTTAACTGGAGGGTTGTCCCAACTTGTTTAAATGTGTAAATCATTATAATACTACTACTAATAACAGTGTGTGTTCTTTATCAGTCCAGTATGTATGCAGGTATTTGTACTTACAACCAGCATTACCAGCAAAGACCAGTAGGTTGCATCGGTACTGTACACTGTGTATGGGTGCAGTTCTCGTAAATCCAACGAGCATGGTGCCATCTCATCTCAAACAATCTCCATTGAGAAACATCACAAAGTTGGTCTCCATATTAAATTGACCTTTTTATTTTATTCTTTCTGATACATTTATATATTCATTAAATATGTGCCACTGGCCTGAGTCTACTACAATATATTTACATGAACAAAAAGCTCAAAATAAGTACGGTTCTGAAAGTGAAAGAACTACTTGATTTACACAACGTAAGCGCAACCTTTTGTAATTTTAATACAGTTTATGTTTTCGCATCGCTAGCTCCTCTCATTGTCTTGAATTCAAACAGCTGCAAACTGGTTGATGTTACTGTAGCCGCAAACGTCAGCTAACCGCTAGCTAACATAAAGAGTGACCTGTTCTTCAATGCAGCCAAAATGAAGACTGCTGACGATTATAAATGTGTTTTATTGTATTGAGTGGTAGAAGTAAGGAAATGTCTAACATGTCCTTGTTTGAATGACTTACTGGAGGACATATTCCAACTTCCCACCCACGCACTCTACCAGCATGTGCACCTGCTGTGAGGAGGCAGTGGATCATCCTGTCTGGCTTCATACCTGGACAAGGTGAGTCAACATGTGGACTATAAAAGCAGGTGTACCAAGAGCAGAAACCTCACCAACGATTCCCATCGCTGCAGAAGAGCTCAACAAGTGAAGATCAACCTTCTCGACATGGGTAAAGGTAGGAAATACACAATCTCTCACTCTTTAACATCTGATCTTTTGAGGAACATTAAGAGCTTGCTCATTACTCATAGTATGACTAGGCTATATATGTCTACTACATGTTCTAATGCCTTCCTTGTCCTGCTGAAGTGGACTTACACCTGACCGTGATGGACGGTGATGTGGAGAAAGGGACCTTCCAACCTCGTATCAGCAAGAACTGCAGCGTCGCAGATGCATTGACTGAATTTGCAGATGGACATTCAAACTTCAGGTATGTTATGCAGTTAACATTTTTAGCCCCTTTTAGGCCCTCAATCCTCATCCTCTATCATCTGGTTCATGGAGATGGACCCAGTCCTCCCTCCCAGTTTACGTCCTCTAAATAATTTAAAAGATTCAACAATTTTAACCCGCTAAAATAAAAACAATACTTTATTTCAGGAATCAGGTTGGTCGTTTTAAATGAAAGTAATTTGACCGTATATCACTGTGTCCTCTTTGCAGTTTCACAACTGGAAAAAACCCTCACATGCCGATGTTTTTGGAAGAGGTGAGGGTTGATAGTTTTGGAGAAGCGAAAACTGCTGGCAAATTCTGGGTAATTCTGGTCAATCAGAACAAGGACCTGACCCCTGTTGGTAAGCTGAAAAACACAAATGATACAAACACACACACACACACACACCACACACACTTACACCTTTAAACAGATAACTATCCATATGGCAACATTTTATTGGATGCTGTTTAGTTATGTTTCATTTGATGCTTTGTTAGGACTCGGCTACACAATCCGGGACAATGACATCATCATCCTGCGCTTCATAACCACCAAAATCTGACTGTGCGCCATCTTCCTGCAGAGTCCTGAATTACACCGAGTGCTGCTGGACACTCCTTAGACATGATGATCATTTAGTCTGAAATCATCAAATGAAACAAATCTGTTGAATTGAACTCATATGGAAATTAGTTGGACGTGAAACATATGATGAAATAAAGGATTGCAATTATCACTTGAGTATCATTCGATTGTATTCACACACTCGCTAACTTATCTATTAATTATCATACAATACAGCTTTATTTGCTCAGGGGTGAGAGAAATTTCCTCAAGCGAAGGTCCGGAAAATCATAATGTCAAACATTATGAATTAGTGATATATATATATATATATTATATATATATATTATATATAATATATATATATATATATATATATATACTGAAGTAGCCTCATAGTTGTATCAACATCTGCAACTGACTGTTCAATTAAACAAAGTACAATTCAAAATTAATTCGCACTAAACATTGAAGTATACCAGGGCCGTACCCACCATTGAGGTCACCTCGGTATTTTTCCGAGGTGTATATAATAAAAGTCAGGAAATAATTGCCTAAAAATGACTTCACTTTGTTGCGGCGAAGACATTGTACAACGCCAAGATTACAACTTGCGCATCTGATCACCGCGTCATTGCGTGTGTGTGTGTGTGTGTGTGTGTGTGTGTGTGGGTGGGTGGGGTGTGGGTGGGGAAGTGGATGATCTTGTCCTTACAAACTCTTTGATTATGTCAACCACTTGAGGCAGCGCCAGGACCAGGACCAGAACCAGGACCAGGACCAGAACCGGACCAGCGTCAGGGCGCCTGAATCCATGTGAAGCGTGATCCAGGTAGAGAGCTGCACTAGTGGACTGCTGCTAGTTCAATGTCATTCATCCCCAGACATCATCTGACCAATAGCTGCTTGCGGTGGCGCTCCGTTAAACAGGCCATCCATCATGATGCCGGCTAGTTAGTTTCACTTGAGTCAATTAACTAGCTAGCTAGCCAGCAATGACTGCATTGGCGTTTAAGGAAAAGGTAACATCTATGCTAGATAACCTTTGAAACATGACTTATTTAAGGCCATTCATTTCCATGTTTTGTGGCAACCCGCTCCGGCACAGCGCCCCAGGTGGCCGAGGGGAAAGGTGGTGGGTGGAGTGTACCGCCCATCACCCCCAGCCGGCGCCAGTGAGCACATTAGCGACTGCCCCACTCAGCTCAATGGGCAACAGCTGCGAGGGAGAAAGAAGGCAAACGAGGGACGCGGGGGTATACAAGAAAGCCACTTCTCCACACTAAGCCCCCGTGCGTGTTGCAGGAAGCACAACGCCTCCTGTACAGGGAGCGCTTCGAGAGGGATCGTGTGCGCCAGACGGCGACCCCGATCGTACCGAG
>JAOPHQ010002394.1:50000-52245 GCA_030340625.1 Merluccius polli | reverse complement strand
TCTTCTTCTTCTTCTTCTTCGCCGCCGCCGCCGCCGTCGTGTCGTCTCTCCCGCTACGTAACCGCATCATCGCCGAGGTGCTCTCACGTGGCCCATACAGTGTTAAGGATTTGTCGCGAGACTAGAATAGCCAGACCTCTGTCCCCTTACCTGAACCTTCTCCCCCCCCCCCCCCCCCCGCCCGCAAGCCATGCGCCCCTGCTACTGTATCCGCATGTCGGCCCAGGCTCTCCTGTGTTTCCTCCCTGCCCCTACAGCTCTGTCCTGCCAAGCTGTCACCAAGAGTCAACCAAGCGCTCAAAACGAAACCCTTGGGGGGTCGGCCGATGAACCGGCTGTTTCCGATTGGTTCGAACGAACGCAGAGTTTTTTAGCGCGACGATGAGTCACAGCGTACGCCTGCACGCCGTCGACGCGAGCCAATCGGAAAAAAGGGGGGAAACTGAAACGCCTGTCCTTAGGAGACGGCGCCGTCCCTGAGGTTTTTCGATTCGAGCGTCTCTTCGGTCCAACCTCCTTGTCCATCCTCTACCTCTCCGCACCTAAGCCCTGACCCCCCCCCCCACCCCCCACCCCTCCCAAAGCACCTGCCTACCAATGTCCTTTTCCCTATGCCCCCACCCCTCCCAAAGCACCTGCCTACCAATGTCCTTTTCCCTATGCCCCCACCCCTCCCAAAGCACCTGCCTACCAATGTCCTTTGGCCTATGCCCCCCCCCCCCCCCTGCACCCCATGCCTTTGGTTCCTGTCCCAGCGCCCTGCTCCTCTCTTACCTGCTCCTCACGCCTGTCTGTGGCGTGGCGTAGGACGAAGGGTGAGGTTCATTGAACCGGGCGCGCCCGGTGTGACCGGTCGGCTCTGCTGCTGCTTTACACTGCAGCCCCAAATCTTTCAAGCCCAAGCACAAGCACTTAAAGCACTTTAGCTGCATCGCTACTCACCAACGCATGCAGTTAAAGACAACGGCTGTGTCCCAAACGTCTAAACGCCTATTCGGGCAGCATTCGGAGGCAAGGGAGGCATCAAGTCATGTCCCACATATCCCACAATCCCGTGCGCCCGCTCCACCGCTTCCGACAAGAAGAAAAAAAACAATGGCGAGCAACAGCCGACGAGTTCATATACACATATACATTTTATACAAGTTTAATAGAAGTATAAATATAAGTTTACTTTTTTAACCTCCGATTTTTCTTTCTTTCTACCGAGACATCGATAGTTTAGTCACTGAATATCCATTCTATTTAGATGTATAATGCTTATTTAAGAAATCGGTCCCGATTTAGTATCGCGATGACCGACAGGTGGTCGTATAACCGTTAACGTAACTGACGGATGTCGACTGTCTGTATTTTGGTGACATCATGACGCATCGCTGCCTTGGAAGTCCATCCAGACTCCTCTACAGGTAACTTCATACAGAAACACTCCCTCCAAAGGATACTGCCTCGCTAGGCAGCAAGGCAGCTGCCTTTTCGTTTGGGACACAGCCCATAACTGGACCTGTCTGCATCTGCATACCTTTCCTCAGAGGTAACGCTTTGATGAGAATGTGTGATACTGAATAAAGAAAACAAAGCTAATACAAATAATAATACGAATAACAATAATGAAGCTACACCGAGATTTCTGACAGCAAAAAAAAAAGAAGCAAAAAAAAAAGGCCCCCTTTTTTTGTTTGTTGCCCCAGAATATCCGTTCAATGCAACTATTTTCTTCTTTTGTTGTTTTTGTTGTCCTTTGCCGTTGCGATTGTTGTTTTCCGTTCCTTTTGAAACGCTTGTATGATCTCATGCCAATAAAACTCCACGAGGTGGACGCAGCACCAAAAATGGATTCACACAAGCGGTCGGTGGGGGGGGGGGGGGTGAGGGGTGAGGTGGGGGGGGGGGTGGGGGGTCCGCCGAGGGGACCCTCCCGCTCGATGCTCTCCCACATCCTGTGTAAAGACTTGAAAAGTGGAGAGTCGCCGACGACAGAAATGCTGGCCCTGTCGCTTGGCAGTATGGGATCGGCGGCGCACTTTAAAAGACATGCAAAAAGAAAAAAAACAAAAAAACAAAAAAAACAACTTACAACCAACCTTTTGGTGCTATGCTCCATTCTACTCAAAGACTTGATGTAAGGGGACATGAACGTAGGTTTAAGCTATACCGCTCCCTAATATTTGAAAGTGTGTCTTTTTATATAGATATTATTATTATTAATATTATTATTATTATTATTATTACTATTATTATTATT
>JAOPHQ010002394.1:20000-45000 GCA_030340625.1 Merluccius polli | reverse complement strand
ACGCCAGGCAGCAGCCGCAGCCGGGCTCCCGCAGCGTCTCCTCGCAGCCGTGCGCCACCGCGGGACACTGGCTCAGCCGCTCCGGGGTGCAGGGGGCGCAGCGGATCGGCTCCGGACCCCCCGCAGGTCCCGCCGGCACCGGGGACCCCAGAGACACCGCCGCCGCCAGCACGCAGCACAGCGCGGCCACGGCGACGTGTCGTCTCACGTATAATCCACTCATTGCAGCAGCAGCACCAGCAAAAAAAATGAAATTTTCAAAAAAAAATGACAATTGTAAAATACAAAATATGGATGCACTAGAAATAAGGTGATTCAAGTCGGATGGTCGTTGATGCTTCTTCTTCTTCTTGTTCTTCTTGTTCTTCTTCTTGTTCTGCGGTGTTGTCTTCCCTTTGATTTTTTTGGGGGAAATGTCTAACTGTTGGTGGAGCACGGCCGTATTTATAGTCTGTTACCCGGTGAGTGTTTGACGCATTGGCTTATGAATGATTTCTGGAGAAGGTGTAATGATCCGCTGCTCTCTGATTGGCCCGCCGCACGTCCCCTCGCTCTCGGGGCGGCTCATTTGAATACAACACGCAAATCACGTCAATATTTATTTTGGACGGAGGCAGTGTGCCCTGCGGCGACGAGTGACGACACTAGCGTCTGATGTTGCAAGTACTCCCCCGCCCCCCCCCCCCCCCCCCACACACACACACACACACACACACATAAGCCCACGCACACACACACACATACGCGCAACAACGCACACACACACACACACACACACACACACACACGCGCAAGGACGCACACACATACGCGCAAGGACGCACGCACATACACACACATACGCACACACACATACGCGCAAGGACGCACACACACGCACGCACACACACACACACATTCCCCATCTCCGTGATTAAATACGAACTACATCAGATTCTACCCAGTTTAGTGACAGCCACACTTTAACTTGTTCCAAAGTTAAACAAAACTAAAACGTTTTTTGTGTGACAGGCGGCGCATGCGCACTGAAACAAGTAAGCGTTTATCAGCGGCGGACAATGCGGGCTATTCATGGAGGTTTTTTAATTGTCCGTTCAACAGTTCTTACACAACTTTGCGCAAAATCTAATAATGAGCGCCCATTACGCACGGCCACGAGACGCTTTACTGGGAAACGTTCAGATCTAATTTAAAATGTGAAGGCATCCATGCATTTCGGGAGATAATAAATCAACCTCAGAAATATAATTAGGGTCACGGTTAACGCCGCGGAGAGTCAGGGGCTTTGCTGTGTGTGTGTGTGTGTGTGTGTGTGTGTGTGTGGGGGGGGGTGCCCCTATGCAACGTCCCCGCAGACACACAAACACACACACACACACACACACCCACACACAGCCGTATGGAAAAGCGCCTTGGGCACGGAGCCCAAGGCGAAGGAGTCCCATTGTAATTACCCGTTTCCTGAGGTAATAATAGACCCAAAGTTTGACCTGGGGGGGGGGGGGGGGGGGGGGGGGGGTGGTAGAGGGGGAGTGGGAGGGGGGGGGGGAGGGGGGGCGTGCGCACATGACGAGAGACACGTCCCCCCGTTCACAAATGTTTCGTGTCCTCCATTGATTCCAGATCTGGATGCACGTTTGCGTCCCCCCCCCCCCACACACACACACACACACACACACGTTTTCATTTCATTTGGCCCGACTCCAGTCATGTCCTTATTGTTCCTAATGAGGACATGTTTAGCGACAGCTGTTCAATTGGGAACTTCTTCAAAAAAAAATTGTATTTTCTTTCACAAAATAATCCCTTGTTGAAAGGTAAGTTTAATAACTTGATCGGGTGTGACCAGATGGCGTGGAGCAGCCATGCAATGGCTCGGTGCGTTGCATCAGCTCACGGCTGTTGTCTGACGGTCACACGGTGTGTGTGTGTGTGTGTGTGTGTGTGTGTGTGTGCGTGCGTGTGTGTGTGTGTGTGTGTGTGTGTGTGTGTGATTCATACATCATTTGTCTCATTCAAGTGCTAAGCAAATATGACATTTATCAGTGGCACAGCACCTCTTAAAAGAAAAGTTATTTATTAAGGCCTATTTTCTTTGCGACTGTGGTTCATTTTGGGGTAAAGTAGCCTATGCCAAACATAGGGGACATAAAGTAGTAGCCTATATCTAGGTGCCAACCATAGGGGACATGAAGTAGTAGCCTATATCTAGGTGCCAACCATAGGGGACATAAAGTAGTAGCCTATATCTATGCCAACCATAGGGGACATAAAGTAGTAGCCTATATCTATGCCAACCATAGGGGACATAAAGTAGTAGCCTATATCTATGCCAACCATAGGGGACATAACGTAGTAGCCTATATCTATGCCAATCATAGGGGACATAACGTAGTAGCCTATATCTATGCCAATTATAGGGGACATAACGTAGTAGCCTATATCTATGCCAATTATAGGGGACATAACGTAGTAGCCTATATCTATGCCAATCATAGGGGACATAACGTAGTAGCCTATATCTATGCCAATCATAGGGGACATAACGTAGTAGCCTATATATATATGCCAATCATAGGGGACATAAAGTAGTAGCCTATATCGATGCCAATCATAGGGGACATAAAGTAGTAGCCTATATCTATGCCAATCACAGGTCATTGGAAGGTATGACGATTCCAAAAAAAACCCCAGTGTTGATATGAGGAGGAAGTGGTGACTCAACCATAAACTACATTTTCTTGTTCTTACTCTCACATGATGGGAATCTCCACATAGCCTCAGTGTGACTAATCACACTGATCCCTTTTTTTGTGGCCACCTTTATCTATACATCTTCCCTACGAATTTCCATAATTCATTTGAATTACAATATACAATTGAGTTCCACATGATTTAAACCGCTCGTGGTCACCGCTCATTCACCAGTTCACAAGATTGAATGACTTATCAAATATTATTGAAGAAAAAAAAAAGAGCCTGTTTTTTATCCACAATCGCTGTTGCGTGCGTCCTGGGCCCTAATAGGAGAGCACACGGTACCGACGGTGTCCGACGTTCAGAAGACTCTTAGCTCCCTGGAACTAAAAATAACTCAACATCTAAGGCATTTCAGGAACACGTTGATGTAAAGCGACGTCTGAGATGTGGGACCACTGGGGATTAGCGAGAACTTTAGCATACCTATACAGAGGGGGCCCCTTAAAGTCTTTCGGCCCCCTCGGATTAAGGACGTAGAATAACCAAACAACATTGAGTTATCTCAGGTCAGTGCCAGTGGAAAAACTTGGGACAAAAAAACACACATACACACACACACACACACACACACACACACTCACACACACACACACACACACACACACACACACACACTCACACACAACCGCCAGTGCCTGAGACCCCACTTGACCCAAAGAACTGCTCCGCTGTACCGCTGTTGTTCTCGCCTGGCAATAACGTGTTTCTCCGAGTGACGTCACGTGATGATGATGATGATGATGATGATGATGACGATGATGATGGAGATCCAGTGTTATTTGGCATTGAAAGTTTGTTTACCTTCGACGAGGGGAACACGGGTGGAAAACATTCCTGTCCTCAATTAAGCGGCCCACGCTGTGATGTTTGCGCACATAAACACCAGCGCACGCCCACGCACAATTACACGTACACTCATTCACCCCCTCCCCCCTCCCCCCCCTCACGCACACACACACACACACACGCACACAAACACATGCACAAACACGCACACAAACACACACACACACACACGCACACACACACACACGCACACAACACACACACACGCACACAAACACACACACACACACACACACACAAACACATACACGCACACGCCACACAAACAAAGACCGATGTGGAAGTGCCCATTTATGGTATTTTAAACTTTGCCCTTTCAGGGGCGGCTTTGATAGGGAGATCACATTTCTTTTCTTCTGCCGAAAATACACCTGACACTAATAACGCTAACACCCCATACACTTATACTGCCTGTAAATCAGGTGGACTTATGGGAAAGGAAACAACATTCGGTTTACAAGAATAATCCTTGTGTCGCTTACACTGAATGGGAGGTCAGGGCTTGAATTGAACTGAAACCGCCTGAAGAATTGGTTTTATTCTGGACGACAAAGAAAGATGACGTAAAACTATTTTTTTTCTTTTTTCTTCCTTTCCGTAAAACATGAATACAAATTCATCCCAATGTTTCTAACCCATGATATCAACGAGGGTGACGTTCTTTCTTTGTTCCCGGCAACGGTACTGCCTGCCGCTGTCCTCCGTCGACCTCTGACCTCCATTGTCAACTTCTACGTGCTTAACGACAGTCGCTGTTAGCTACCATTCACGCGTCACAGCATCGCACAACACATCCCGGAGCGTGGTGAGATGAGCGGGCACCGTGACTGTAGCGGTTCACGGATGTTCACAGGGGTGTCTGGGAGAGTAGTAACCTAGAGACGGAGGTCATCCATGGGAAACCGTCCCAAGTCCACCCCAGGCCACGACTTTATGGTCCTCGATGGGCAAGGCTTTTATTTTGAAATCTTCTAATTTCTTGGTATGGTTTGTGCCTGTGTGTGTATATGTGTGTGTGTGTGTGTGTGTGTGTGTGTGTGCATGTGTGTGTGTGTTTGAAAACTTTGTGTGGGAAACCCAGGAAATCCAGGCTCCCATGCGCCAACATCCATTGTTTTTAGCACACAGTGTGTGTTGTGTGTGTGTGTGTGTGTGTGTGTGTGTGTGTGTGTGTGTTTGCGTCTGCACGAATATGTGCACGTGAGAGTGCACGTGTGTGTGTGTCTGTGAGTGTGTGTGTGTGAGTGCGTGTGAGTGTTGAGCTGCAGCGCTTTCCTTTTCGGTTGCCGCTCTAATGAGAAGTAGGAGGAAGTCCGAGATAGAGGATTGCACTTGGCAACATTGACAGAAACAATTTCATGAATGGATGACAGGAACTGTGTGAGCACCATCTGCCAACATCAATGTCAAAATGAATGTCCCATTGACGTGCTATTTGTGGTTATAGATCTTAGGTACCGCCGCATAGGTTTCCCCCATATAGGGATTGTACATTAAGAATGCATCATGGGACTTTTTGTCGGCGATACGCCGCCATATTGAGAGGACTCCAGAGAGTTGTATAGTGCTGTAAAATCCTAAATCAACGTAAATATACCGTCGCCTAGGCGAATGAAAACTTTGTTTCGCCACTTCGTCTCACATGAGAACCGCTGTGACGGTTTCAAACACAACAACAACGTCTCCCCAACTCCCCAACTACTATAACTATGATTCCAGGGCTCGTATGCCTCCAAAATGGAGGCGGTCCTTGCGAGGAGACGGCCGACGTACGAGCCTTTATAGTAACATATGAGGACAAACCGGGGGCAGAGGTTGTTCAAGGGTGTAAAAAGAATGTAAACAAGGGAGGCCCCATGCGTTAGTTATAGCACCCAAAGTGCACGGCATTCCCTCAGTGTCTGTACACTGTTTACCGCCTGCCACTCGCCGATCCGGTCCGCGGGACAAAGCTGCTCCCTGTTGTCTATTTTCAGACGCGACGGGCGGTGCGCGATGGCTGGCCTCAGGTCAACCCTGGACGGATCTGTTTTGGACGTTATTATGACATAGGTTGTGACAGAGTCGGTCCTTGTTATGGTATTTGGGAGTCCGCGGCCCCCCGATCCTCCCCCTGTGGGGCTTACAGCGGACGTCGGAGGAATGAAGACAGCGAGACGTGGGAGAGGGATCTCACTTACGCAATCTGGAGGTCATTGACCCCCCCCCCCCCCTTTCACGGGAGTGTTTTTAAGGGAAAGAGAATAACATATTTACATTGAGGAGCTCCTTCGTAGGAAGCTCTCGGTCTAAGACTGTGTTTTTGTCCTAATCAAAAAGCACACGGCGTGCTAGGGTCCCGACGCCGACGACTTGTTTTCAACGGAAGACATGAGATACCCATCGAGACATCTTTGTCGTGCGGGATGTTTGTATGCAAGAATGACCCGGAAGCTTAATTTATTTGGAGCAGTGTCACTGTTTGGACGCCCCCCCAACGACCACCACCACCACTGCCACTGTTTTGGTCCTCAGGCATCGGATGCACATGTAACTTATGTTTCATTCGGAGCTCCAAGTCCACTGTTTTTGTCTTATCTCTCGTGTCCACAATGAATGTGCACAAAAATATGCTGACACACATACTTACGTACGCACACACACACAGCTACGACTCCCACGGGCACAACTCTTACGTACGTACATAACAAAAAAACGCTATCCCATGTGGACATACGCACTTGGTTGCAGACACACTGTGTGTGTGTGTGTGCGTGTGTGCGTGTGTGTATGTGTGCGTGTGTGCGTGTTTGTGTGCATGTGTGTGTGCGTGCATGTGCGTGTGTGTGCGTGTGTGTCTCACCTCCTGCAGGGTTTACAGTAAAGGATGTTATGACACACCAGGTCATTGGGTAAGTGGTTTAGGGAAAGTGGGGGGTGGGGAAGGGGAAGGGAGCGAAGAGGGGTGGGGGGCGGGGGGGTAAAACCATCCTTCACCCAACGCAGTGTCATGGACAGCTGCATCACTGGACTGATCGCCTCCCCACAGCCTGAGTCAGACGGCCGATGAAAGGCTGCACCTCCATGCTATTTAGCAACAAGTGAGGCCTGTGAAGGGTCGCGCTTCCTGCTGCTTATCTCGACATACTTGAGTGTTTGATTTGGCGCACCTTCCCTGCAGTTCTGAGTGCCGCGCTCTGAGCGGGGCTTGTGTGAACACATCCGCCCAGTAGACCCGTCGGAAGTGTAGACACACACACACACACACACACACACACAGTCAAGCATGCAGTTACATGTGTGTATATATATATATATATATATATATATATATATATATATATGGTTGGTATTCTTATTTTAATTTTCAGCACTTTTTAATTTCTATTAAAAAGAGAAGTGGATGTCCTGCTGTTTCTGGTGTGAAACCCACATTTATATATATTATATATGATTAATAGAAACACAATTGTATCACTTAAGTATCACATTTTTTTAAACAATTTTTTAAAAGATTTTTTTTTTTTCAAACAGTATGTTTATTGTTTTCACATTAAATCCATACAAGAAGAATAATACATCAACAGTAGCAAGTCGCCTTCCCTTAAACCCTTCCAGTATAGCAATGATGCTGCTGAAATAAGTCAGAAAGACTGACTGACATGTGATGTGCATTGTTTTAGGAAATATGCCTCATGATATACAGTCTCTAGAAGTGTACAATTCAACTTTTTCCCATGGTCTACTGTTAAAAAAGTTAACAAAAAATCCCAATAAATCGGAAAATTTAATCGTAATACTTAAAACTCGCAATACATATCAAAACGGCACCCAAGTATCGAATCAGGAGATAAGCATATGGTCCGAGCCTTAATGCTTGACATGACATACCCACCCAGGGGGCTCCCTGCTGGGTGGTGACTGACCCCAGCTGCATTACTAACCGCTTACGTTAGCCAAGTTGTTGTGTTTTCGACTTTATGTTATGCAACTTTATGACAGAGTTTGATGGCCTTTCCATACGCACAGGCTTGACCTGCAAATACCCACGACAACTGAGCACAGAAGGAGGGACACACACACGCATGCGCACAGACACAGTCACACACACACACACACACACACACACACACACACACACACACACACACACACTGTGAACACAAGCACAGAAAACATGCTTGCTCAAGAAGACCCATGTCCTTTTGCTTTATTTCATAATCAGACGTCAATAGTATAGCAGTGCAAACACGTAGTATAAAATATAATCTTAACAAAATGTACATTCAACATAAAACATCTCAATAAATACACCCTCAACTTAAGATTTTGACAAATATCTAATCATTCATAATATAGCTCTGTAAAACTCAATGTACAGTATACAATAATATCTATTAACACATAAAACAATTTAAACCCGTATCATACAGTATGAAAATATTCAATTCACAGGAAAAATAATTTACACAACCCTGTTTCCATCAACATCACTGACTTTTAAAAGCAAGTATATAAAAGTGAATTAAAGTTAATTTTCAGTTCTTTGAAACAGAAGATAATACATTGAGCCCAAGGCTATTATGAACTTGAAACATATTTTAATTCCAACTCCACTCAAAACAAAGCCAGTCAGGTTACACTTTTCAAAAGCCTTACCAAAGTCAACATTGGCCATCATTTCAATTACAAAATGTTTTTTTCCAGGGACAGCGAAAACAGTAAAAATACAGGCATTCAGTAAATTAACTCACAGAAAAGAACTGCAGCCAGCCATCCCTGGGACTGCAGCTCCAACACTAAACTTTGATATGTTTATGAAAATAGGTTGGCACATTTGAAAACCAGCTACCTGTTGTCAAGACTACGGCAAGTGGGAGGCAAAATCCCGACCTGCTGTCAATCGTTCCTGAAATGTCCCTTTAGAGGATCTGACCAGCAAGAAAAAGCTCATAGAGAAGACAAAAGGTAAAGAAGCACCTTACATTCAAGAGGACCGCTACCTTAAGCACATGCAAGAAAAACCTGTTCAAAGCAGTCTTTAGTCTTCAGCGCTTCCACTGCTTGGACTGTGTCGTTGTCATGCATGAGAGAGTCCCTGTCTAGGCAGAGCATGCCACACGAAGGTAGAGGACACAAGCGGCTGAGCCACCAAATATATCATTTGTATTTTGAGTAGTCCCATAGAGGTTATATTGTCTGGAAATCAGAAAGGAGTCATTATATCATATTTTGATATATGTATATATCAACATATGATATAATGACTAATTTCTGATTCAATAATGTAGTACTCTTGTGTCCCTTCACCCAAGCAGTTTTTTATAAGATTTCATAAAAATAGAAACTGTTCTAACAGGTATAGCAACAATAAAAATATGTCTTTCCAATCAAGCAGGCAGATATTTTTTTTCATCATAAAATCAAGGAAAGATTCACATTCACGCACCACAAAAAAACCGTCTCCAAATTCCATGCAATCATTTTCACAGATACACACTAGTTTGGCTATCGCCACTCACTCTATAGGCTACATACACAGGTCGAAAATGATCCGGATGGCTACAGCATGCAGGGGTGGTTTGGTTAAGAAGACAAACTTGCTTTATTGCTACACATAGACGTAGGATCAAGGAAGAGTCTCGAAGGTCAAGCGTTATAGGGAGACACACAGCAAACAGGACTGATTTGCAGCACTGGATCCATGCACTTAAAGACACTGAGCCGTCCATCCACCATGCCCAGAGAGTCAAAGGGTTTCTACCTCATGGTGCATCCACCATGCCAAGAGAGTCAAAGGGTTTCTACCTCATTGTCCATCCACCATGCCCAGAGAGTCAAAGGGTTTTTCTATCTCATGGTCAATCTACCATGCCCAGAGAGTCAAAGGGTTTTTCTATCTCATGGTCAATCTACCATGCCCAGAGAGTCAAAGGGTTTTTCTACCTCATGGTCAATCTACCATGCCAAGAGACTCAAAGGGATTTTCTACCTCATGGTCAATCTACCATGCCAAGAGACTCAAAGGGATTTTCTACCTCATGGTCAATCTACCATGCCAAGAGACTCAAAGGGATTTTCTACCTCATGGTCTATCCACCATGCCCAGAGAGTCAAAGGGTTTCTACCTCATGTGCCATTTGCAGTCAAGAGGAATATGCCACTACATATGAATCTATATGAACAAATGTGGCATACCATTTTTTTAAAAAGGCTTTACCCTGACGGCTTGGTGAGTGGATAGCATATTTCCCATTCATATTTATACACATCTGCCATAATTACATCTTAGAATGGACTCGTCTCTTAATAAATGAGGAAATCACTTGAAAGGGTATTTAGCGCTGCAACAAACTCATTTTGGATCGTGGTCCCTATAAGGCATCAGCACTGATTTGGTTTGACACTGAGTATATGGATCATAATATGCTACACTTTCAATACTGTGTAGTATTGTGTTCCTCTTTTAGGATCTCATAACGTGTGGATGCATAAGGGGGAGTCTATACTGAAACTCTGGAGACATCCTTCGCCTTTGAATTGGTCACAGACCGTGCGGCGGTGTCTTAGGACTACTAGTCACCTCCGGCGTGCCTCTGCAGGCAGGCAGTACTAAAATGCTGTGGGGGGAAGATCTGAAAGCGTGTCAGATTTCCAGCCCCTGTATGAGACACAGCCCAAAGAACCAACCCCTCCATTAGACAATAACTCTTTCTTTCTCTTCTCATTTCCAGTGCCACCGCAACCTTCCTCCTCTCGCTACTAGTCATACCCCTCTGTCAACCCACGACCTTGGTCACCATAGAGACTGTGTGTGTTTGTTTGTGTGTGTGTATGTGTGTGTGTGTGTGTGTGTGTATGTGTGTGTGTGTGCGCGTGTGCGCACGTGTGCGTGCGTCGATCACACCATTGCCGCCGGGGCAGAGGGTAGGTATCTGGTGATGCTGGTGGAAGTGGTGGGCTTGGCTGCGCCAGGGCTAGGGGTCCTGATCGCGGCATAGGTGGCCACTGTGGGTGCCGGACTCAGCCGGGTGCACACATTGCCGCGGGCAAAGTGGCTGGAGCGCCGCTCGTTGTTCCGGGACGGCTGGCTCTGGGAGGGTCTCCTCCTTTGGCTGCGCCTTTCCAGGAAGTACGTCAACATCTGACCCTTGCCCTTCACACTGACCTGTCCTCTGCATACAAAGTCATAGTAGTCCGTGATGAGGCGGTACACGTCCTCTGTCACCTGAAGATTAACAACAACAAAAAATGGATACACGTTACCTCATTAAGGCCCCCACGCACCAAAGCTCAAGCGCAGAGTGCAAACAGAAGCCAAACTTTTTTGCGTCCTGGTCTTCACACCGGAGGCACATTAAATCCCAATGCAGACTCACTCAATTGTGCCATTTAAATTGATCAGCTGAAAACCCTGTAACCCACCATAGATTTGGGTACTAAAGGCAATTTAAATATTAGTTGCTGCTCAAGTTGAAGATAATAAGTACAAAGGAATTAGATAGTTGATTAAATAGTTATAAAATGAAAAATAATGAAAGAACTAGAAGGCAACTGAAATGTATTTGTGATGGATTTATTTACTCCGGTGAGTACTGAGTAGTATAATATCCACTGGAAATGCATGGTGATTAGCATGCTTGCATAGAGATTGTTTGAAATGGTAATATGTCAACGTTATTTTTAGTACGTTATTTTTAGTTTTGTAACAGGAAGTAAATTTAAAACCAACACACTGGTTTGAAGAAAACAATTCACTCCTTGGATTTGAAGACGATCGGATTCTGCCCACCAGGATACAGATAAGCAACTCACTCAGTGATCAAACAAACACTAAATTACCCGGGTTGGCTACCTTTTTTTCTCATTGAAGTCAAAAAGTTGAATATCAATAATTTACATTCAAAATGAATGTGGTGACAGATCAGAATATCAAAATACCCAACTGTCGTAGTAAGTGGCTTAAGTGATAGTGATTCAGATGGGGACATTTTCAAGTTTCTAGAGGAACATTGGCTTATTTCTAGGCCTGGTGATCAAAGTTACTAGTTCTGATCCAGAACTACAAAACACAGTCATTAATGAGTTTGAGTCAGGGGTTGCCATACAAAATCTTGGTAATTTACCATGCAATAGACCCTCCCCAAATGATCCCAACACAGTTCACTGTATTAAGCTCCTTTCTAGTGTATACTCAAAGCATGTAGGCACTAGTTTAACTCAGACATAGCTGCACTCTCTGAGAGATATTGCTAAATTAAGCGGCATGGACTTGCAGTCAATCCTGAGTGATGAGCTCGCTCAAATTCAAGGTTCTCTAGAGAATGAAGCAACAACTTCATCTCCTTCCAACCCAATTGAAAAGTCAGGCATTGCAATAATGCAGAGTCCAGCAGCAACCTCTGATGAACATCAAGCATCTCCTTATCATACTAGCTCAGCCCCACCGTCAGTTGTAGCAGCTAAAATTTTTGATGGCACTCGCCCTCCAATTCTGCTTGATGCTGAAGTTCCTCCTCAAAGCAGGAGACTTATCTTTACACTCCCTGTGGATCAGCTTACTACTCCTGAAGTGCAAAAGGTGGTAGTGGAACACATCGTTATAAGCAATGACATGGGGTCTTCTCATAACAGTACTAAACTGAGATTTTTCTCTGGCAGACTGTCTACACCCAGTCATGAAGTTGACTACGAAACTTGGCAAAATCATCCTCCCTTCAGACCCAAGTGTAACTGCATGGCAGGTGGCTAGAAAAGTTGTGGAGAGCTTGTTACCTCCAGCTACGAATATCGTCAAGAACTTGAGCTATTTGCAAAATTTCTTAGCACCCATCAGGATGCTGATGAGAAGCCCTCCGCTTACTTGAGCCGACTACAGACAGATCTTAACCTTGTGTGAAGAGGAGGCATTGTAGCGAGTGACTTTGACCGGCAATTGCTGAAGCAATTCTGTAGAGGCTGCTGGATAACCATCTAATCACCAGCCTCAAGTTAGAGCATAAGAGAAATGCTCTGCCTCCCTTCTCTGACTTGTTGCTCCTGCTGAGAACTGAAGAGGATAGACAAGCTGCCAAATCTAGCCGAATGTCACAGCACTTCAAGGGCATTTCAAGGACCAAAGCCCAGTCTAAACGCCACCATGTGTGTGATGGCAGTGCAGATGAGCTTAATATGGACATCAGCCCACAGAAACACTCTGCTGGTGCCAAACAAATGAAGAAAGAAATTGCACAACTTAAAACTCAGCTTGCATCCCTGATAGCTTCCCAGTATGAGCCATTGGCTTATGCAACAGATGCCGCTAAAAAGAAGAAAAAAGTTAAGAATCAGAATCAAACCCAAGACTAACACTGACAAAGTAGTACCCACCCAAGATGAGAAGGTTCCCAAAAGACCGAAACCCTGGTATTGCTTCAATTGTGGGGAAGATGGCCACATTTCATCTGCATGCAGTGGCCAATCAGGCCTGGGACAAAGTCAAGAATTAGTTTCTGTTGTGGGACAAACAGAAACTGATAAAACCCACTGTTCTACACCATCAAAAGAGACCAAAGCAAAGATTAGCTATGCAGGTTCAGAACTTCAAAGCAGTCTATCAAAAGGGCTGGTTGGTCATAAGTCCACCGCTAATGTCACTGTCTCTGGGGTGGACTGCAACAGTTTACTTGATACAGGCTCTCAGGTGACCATAGTATCTTGGTCATTCTACAAAGACAACTTGTCCCACCAGCCCATTTGTCCCATGAGCCATCTCCTTGATGTTGAGGGAGCTAACGGACAGGCTGTCCCATGCTTAGGGTATGTAGAACTTAGTATAGCTTTCCCCAAGGAGTGAATCTGAACCTGAAATACATACTTTGGCTTTAGTTGTCCCTGACATTCACTCCAGCGAAAGCATACCTGTCCGGATTGGCACAAATACACTTGACGTGTTATATGATGAGCTCTGTGAACATGCTGGCATTTCGGAAGAAACAGCGTACCAGTGATATGCTAATGATGAAAGGGAAAAAACAAGTTATTCCTGCTGGATGGAAGGTCCCTCTTGAGGGTTATGTGAGCAAAAACAGCATCACCGCTGAGAGGTATGCACTGATCGAACAACCAGTCACATCATTCTTGCCAGGAGGAATCTTTGTGGATACTTGCCTCGTCACTTTGCCATTACAGTACTCATAGTACTCATCATACGGGAGTCTGAATCTCCATTCTCATCCCCTATCATTGTCATCAGGAAAAAGAGTGGGGATGTCAGACTGTGTGTGGATTACAGGAAATGAAATAACCAGACAATCAGAGATGCCTACGCACTGCCAAATGTGGAGGAAACCTTTTCTGCACTCTCCGGATCTAAATGGTTTTCAGTCATGGACCTAAAATCAGGATATTACCAGATAGAGATGGAAGAGTCAGATAATGCCAAAACTGCTTTTGTCTGTCTGTTAGGGTTTTGGGAATTTAATCGCATGCCCCAGGGGATAACGAATGCTCCCAGTACATTTCAAAGACTATTGGAGAAGTGTATAGGAGACATCAACTTGAAGGAGGTGTTGGTGTTTATTGATGACCTGATTGTGTTCTCTAGCTCTTCAGAGGAGCCAGATTGACCAATGTACTGAACATACTTAGGGAGAATAGCCTCAAATTATCCCCAGAGAAGTGTAAATTCTTCCAAACCTCTGTGCGCTATCTGGGACATATTGTCTCAAGGAATGGAGTTCACACGGATCCTGACAAGATAAGAGCCTTAACCACCTGGCCAGTGCCTAAAAACCTTAAAGAGCTTCAGTCATTCTTAGGGTTCTCCGGTTATTATCGCCATTTTGCCAGAAATTACTCTAAGACCATGAAGCCGCTAAATGCCCTCACCACCAGATATCCACCTATGTGTAAAAGGTATAGGCACAAGACAGACAGTGGGGGAAAACATTGCCATCCCAAAGAACCTTTTGCAGACTGCTGGACCCCTTTTTGTCTGCAGGCGTTCGAGACACTCATTGAAAAACTGACATCATCTCCAGTTCTTGGGTTTGCTGATTTGAAACTGCACTTTGTGCTCCACACAGATGCCAGCACCACTGGACTGGAAGCAGCTCTATGGACTGTCATTAAGTGAATCAAGATATCCGGCACACAAGTTTGAATTTTTAGACTTAAAGTGGGCTATTATCGAAAAATGTTACGATTACCCACACTTTCACTGTCATAACCGACAATAACCCTTTAACTTATATTCTTACCTCAGCAAAATTAGACGCAGCAAGCTACCGTTGGTTAGCTGCTCTTTCAACATTTTCTTTCAATATAAAGTACAGAGCTGGTAAACAAAATCAAGATGCTGACAGTTTCTCGAAGTCCTCAAGGTGAAGTGATAAGTGATCATGCATCACTGGAAGAAAGTCAGAGAATTAAGCAATTCACATCTCATAACTTGTCATCATCAGCAAATCAGGCAGACCTACCGCTGATGTGGTTTCAGCTGCTTGTCACAAACACCTCCTCTGTCATACAGACTCTGTGCCCATCACATTGGTTGAATCTCTCGCACTCCATCCTGAAGCTGTACCAGATGTCTTTAAAGAACACGATTATCTGGATGGACAAGCAACTATCCCCATGTTTTCTGAAGATGAGCTTAGGAGACACCAGAGGGCTGATCCCATCATAGGTTGTCTCGTCATAGTCATCTCCCTGATGGAATCTGGTGAACAGTTGACTCTCCTGACCTGAAATTAATGGCTAAAGAATGGAGTCGCTTGGACCTAAAAAATTGTGTCTTGTACAGGAACTGGTAATGTGACTCCCAACCTGTTTGTCAGCTGGTGCTGCCTGAAGAGTTAATATTGACTGTACTTAGAAGTTTCCATGATGACATGAGATTGAGCGCACTGTTGACTTGGCCATGTCCAGGTTTTACTGGCCAAGAATGGCTTCTGATGTTGAGAGGAAAGTCAAGTCCTGTGGTCGGTGCATCAGACGGAAGTCTCAGCCAGAAAAAGCTGCACCTCTTGTCAATATATAGACCATAAGGCCGATGGAATTGGTATGCATGGACTTCTTGTCCATAGAAGCTGACAGCAGAAACACCAAAGACATACTTGGAATTACTGACCATCAAGTATGCTGTAGCTATACCAACCAAAGATCAAAAGGCCTGTACAGTTGCCAAATGCTTGTGGGAGCAGTTCTTTGTACATTACGGATTTCCTGAAAGACTCCATAGCAACCAATGAGGAGATTTTGAATCGCACACAATCAAAGAGTTCTGTGCAATAACAGGAACTTGAAAGGTGAGGACCAGTCCTTATCACCCAAGAGGAAATCCTGAGATACAACCGGACCCTCTTAAGTATGTTGGGGACGCTGAAAGACAAACAGAAGGGCAGATGGCGTGACTTTGTGAAACCACTTACCCACATATACAACTGCACAAAACATGAAGTCACCGGTCTCTCCCCATATGAACTGATGTTTGGGAGACAACCCAGGCTACCCATTGACATTGCGTTTGGATTGCCAGTTCGAGGAATTCAGTCTACCTCTCACTCACAATATGTGAGAAATTTGATGTCTCACCTCAAAGAAAGTTATCAACTTGCCAAGAACGCTCAGAAGGTTGCTGCCAGAAATAAGAAGGGTTTTGATACATTTGTCCGGCGGTCTACTCTGGAGGAAGGAGGCCGGGTCCTGGTCCAAAACCTGCGGTTATGGAATAAACATAAACTTGCCGATCGGTGGGAATCCACTCTTTACACTTACTTACTGTTTTGACTTACCTGTCAAAAAAGGCCCAGTTCAGTCATCAGAGGTAGAAACTTTGGCATCAGAAGATGACAACTTTCCCTGTTGTTCAGAAAACCCTCTAACTCTTACTGACAAGAGATTTACCACAGCATTTGAGATCCCTAGGAGCCTGGATAACTCCACAGCTGTCCAGCCAGCCAGACAAAATAACTCAAAATGATCCTTTGCCTGTCCAATCCATTGATGACGACATCTCATCTGTCTCTGTTGATGAGGTGGAAAGTCCTGTTGAAGAAGCTGAAAGAGGAGTTGTTACTGGAATTGACCTGCCTGTACCTAAAGCAGCTTCTGAAGCTGTCGATGACTGTTTGCCCTAGATGGGAACTCTCTTATTTGAGCAAAGTGGAGAGGAAGGAGAGGGAAAGGAGCAACCTAGTAAGTAGTTACTGATTGCTAATTACATTTAGGATTAAACCGAGTAAAGGTGCTACAATCTGCAGCAAAAAAATGCCAGGCGGACCTTTAAATAGACCCCCACGCCAAAAAAAAGCAGTCCGCTCCGCAATGCGCTTCGGCGCCACCTGTGGTGTGGAAGTGCTCATTGATAAAGATGGGAGCTTGCGCTCTGCGCTTGAGCGTCGGAGTGTTTAGGGCAGTAATGCAAGAAGAAGAAGAAGAAGAAGAAGAAGAAGAAGAAGAAGAAGAAGAGGTATATCTACTCTGTGGTGTCAAACTGTACCTGTATCTTTCCTTGGACTCCTGTGCTGTCCATTCTGCTGGCCACATTGACCGTGTTTCCCCAGATGTCATACTGAGGTCTCCTGGCTCCGATCACACCCGCCACCACTGGGCCCGCGTTGATACCTGGAGGGATCAGCAGAGCAGGAGCGTAGTAAGAGGTACACCAAACGATAGTCACGGATATAGATTGTTAATGAGATGTACCCCACAACATAATTCACATTGAGAATGAACACGCATTGCGAAGCAGTAATATTTATTCATACCATCAATGAATGCTGATGATGGATCAATGATGACGGAGTCGCTCATCCAAATCTATACCCCGCTTTGCCCCCAAATACTTCACATGAAATAGAAAAGACTTTGGGTAGAAATGATAAAGTAAGGGGCCTAAACGTACATGCAACACACACGTAGAGGCACAAACACACACACACACAAACACACACACATACATACGTACAAACACACCCGCAGACACACAGGTTGGGAGTGTGCAGACAGGATGGCAGTGTGTACTCCAGGCAGTGCTGTGATTAAACAAGCTCCCCTCGTCTCAGCCTCCTCACAGGATACCCGACACAATGGAACCCAGAAACCTGAGGTCTCACCGTGACGAGCTTCCTGCAGGAACATGCTCTGTGATGCGTTTCCTGCCTTCACAGCTTCACCTCACTTACTGGCAGTGAGGCATGTGATGGACAGCTAGTTTGCTTTTTCTGGAACCCCCCCGGGGGGAAGGGTGGAAAAGGTACGTATACTGTGGACGTGTTTCCGCTCACCTACTCGCAGGACAAAGTCATTGTAGGACTGGTAGTTGATGGCGTCCAGGACGTCAAACATCTCGATGGCGAAGTCTGACACCGTGCACAGGTGTGAAGCGATGGACTTCTTCGCCTATCGATCAGAATGTGAGTGTGCGCATGCACACACAAGCACACACACACACACACACACATACACACACACACATGTGCACACACACATGCACACACACACACACACACACATATAGAAGCACACCCCCACACACACACACACACAGAAACACACACACATACACATGGGCAAAAGCAATAAAAGGCACCATTAGAAAGACATATCTATTGCACATAGAAAGCACATTCCATCTTTCTTTATTATCCACTATTTCCACAACTGCTTCCTGCCATCTCCCATTCAAAGCCCTCTGACTCCGTAAGTGTGTTAGAAAGGAACCTTTGGTTTGTCAGCTTTGCATGATTTAACGAAACGCTCTGAAGGCTGAATATGCTGACGCAACGGCAGTCTGTAATGCCCCCCCCCACCAGCCCCCCCAACCTAGAGGAAATAAGCGTGAAACGTGACAGTGCTGTAGGCCTACACAGAAATATCCGTGAGGAAAGCTACAAAAATATAAATAAATATAAAGCTGTCACGTAGTTAAATCTTTAAGAATGTTCATTGGTCAAAAACATATGTACAGAATGTACAGACAGAAATACACACACACACACACACACACATTAAATGCATGGGCTGAAAGGGCTTTTGCACAGGCACCTTGGATCCGGTGGTAGGAACCAGCCCCACTGCAGCCATGTAAGTGCTGCCGATGGTCTTGATTTTCTCAATGTCCCTGTAGCACTCTTTGTCCATCAGCTGGGCAGCGGAGGGAGACGGGCACATGGCACATTCCATTGTAGAACCGTGCAACGAACGACACATGTACTGTGCGACTGATCGAAAGGAAACAACGACTGACTCTGCATTTGAAAGGTGAAAATATTACAAAATGTGGCCATATTGTATTCAGTCTCCATCGCGATGGATATCAATATCACCATGTTCGATATTTTTAATTTGAAAGTAAGCAATCTTAATGACGTTCAGTGTTTTCAGTGCATCATTACATAATGCTTTTCAAGAAACCTGATATGTAAATGAGGTATGTTAAGCGAGTGTGGTTAGTAGCTGGTTTAACAGCCTCACCTGGCCCAACTCAGTGTCACTGATTAGCCTCTGGGGCCGGGTGGGGCTCACCTGTGGTACATGAACAATCATGACTCCCAGGATAAACCAGCTATCACCACACACACACACAGCTCTGTCTTGGCAGCACGTTGCATCAGCTCGGCTTGAATCATCTTTGCCTTCTCCAACAATTGAATATTTCAATTTATAGTAGATTTAGTGCAGTCTTGTCAGTTTGACTTGATGTTTTCAAACTCTAATATTTCCACAGCCGTATTAGCATGAACAACCTGTCCTTACGTTGATCAAACACAACCAGACTTATCCTAAACTGACCTCCCTCTGCTTTTTAACAATTCCCCGTCAGGACAGAAAACCCTTGGGGTTTGCAACGTAAAGCCCAACAATCTTTTCACAAACTTAGAACTCAAACTCACTTGACATCAATGTCTAAAAAACACATGTACCCATAAAACCCTCGGGACAGAGCTGTCAGATCACGCCCGGAGGTCACTGTATTAATGCAATCACGCTGATCACCATAATCGAGACAATTGCTTCTTCACCTCATCAAAGTCAGCGATGATCTCATTGAGCAGGCGGAGACACTCCACTCCCATGTTGTTGCCGTCCAGCTCGATGTAGAAGTCATTGAAGTTGGCGATGGACGCGAACAGCACGCCGACCTGCGCATAAGACTGGTAGTACAGGTCCTGGGGAAAACCACAGCATAGTATCACATTCAACATATATTTTATTTGTTAAAGAAAAATGTTCAGTAAACTGTAAACTGAAAATCCATGAATATCAGTGTCAAAAAAAGAGTAGGCCTATCACACTCAGATTGCTTCATTGATCAATAGGGAAATTGTTACTGTTGCAGATGCTCTGCTCAAAGATAGAAAGATAATGGTACAAATAGAGACAATAAATAAAATAAGCAAAGCGAGCCGTGCCGAACATGCATACAACATGTACTGGAGTTGTCGTTGACTAATATGACGTTTGGTCATATTACTCATATTTTGTAGTCAGGACATGACAAATATTTTGTAGACATGACAGGTTAATGGCAATGCCATCGGCAAGAAAGATTTTGTTTAGATGGATATATATATATTTTTTTATATCGCCGTCAATTTGCCGTCCTATAAAGTGGCGCATATGTCTTAGCTGTGAACACTTTAGACGGTAGCAGGTAGTCAGTACCACTAGCCAAGGTGCTTCTGAAAGGACCTCTGATGGAGTAAAACAGCATGTTCGCCGTGAAAGCAAAGCTCATATGTAGCACTAGGCCGTAGTATCAATACAGTGTGTACCGGTGACCTTTCACTTTGCCCAGAGGAAAAACTAACGGGGGGGCGGGGGGGGGGGTGTTGCGCTATACATTCACATGATTCTGAAGGATCCCCAGCATGCTGGAAACACACTTCCTGTCTGCAGTATTTACAAAACAAGAATGTCCTCACGAGGGACTACACACTTCCTGGTTCGCGGGGCCAAAGGAAGGTTGACTTAATCACTTCCTGGGATGGGGGGCCGGTGGGTCGGGGTGGGGAAGAGATCAATGGAGGGGATCAAGTGATCTCTGGGCGTCGGTGCACAGTCCCCCTGGCCAAAAAGGACACCTTTAAAAAGTCCTTTATTCACACTGCCATCTCCACGCATTTTTGTTGTTTTAATTGTTTTATGTTTGTACGGTGTGAGCCATGTGTGTCTCAAGATGATTTTCTGTCAAAGTCTTTTGATAGACAATTGCCGAAGAAGAAGAAAGAAGAAATCTGAATCTGAATTGCTTGACCAATTCAACTTGGACTTAAATGCAATCAGCTGCAGATCTGCAGCATTGCCGGTTGCTTGTGTGAGGGTAGTGGATTTAAATGTTTGTATCAGTGTATCAACAAAAGTATCAGTGCGTTTCTTTTATTAGGACACATGCGTGAGCACGGCGGGCGCTTTCAAATAACCAATTCGACATTGGAAAGATCAGTGTAGTTTTCATCCCCAGCCAGCAGCGGTGGTGACACACGGTTCGTACGGCACGCATGTGGGGCTACCTCTCACCATGTTCCTCGGGTTGGACATGAGGAAGTGCTGGGCCACGTGGGCCGGCAACAGGTTGAACAGGATTCTTTTATTGTCCAGTTTCACCTTCTCCATGTCTCCCCTCTCCTCCTCCGCCTGCTCAGATGGGATCAGCACAGCTACAGTCAGCATCACCGGCCACCACCATCACAAATAGACCCTTGTCACGTCGCAGGACAAACAAAAGTGTCACTCATAACACTAATTATGGGGCTGCTCCTTTAATGTAACTGCCCACTGTGAGTAGACTAATTAATGAAGATAAGTCTACTACCCGTGCCCTGGTACATAAAAGGAACGTAAATATGAGTGACACCTGTGTTTGTCCTATGATGAGGCCTCTGTGAAAAGGGTCTATAGCAGTATGAATGCTAGTTAGAGTTATAAAGCTTGCAAATTAAGCTATGATATTAAAACACTGTATACTAGTGTCTGTACAATATTTTTTTCTGCATATCATACATATATATTGTATACAATCTAGTTGTGATGCAGGTGTAATTGCATAACTTGGTCACTAGAGGGGGGTGATGGCTTACACACATGACCTAGCCATAGACTCATTGGCTGGATTTGACTGATTGGTAAGAAGACCATGTGATCTACATGTTGTGTGGCCGGAGTCTGCATGCACCCGTTTGTGTAGGGATCATGTGCATTTACCCATAAAGGCACAAAGGCCTGTAGGTCATGATCACAGACACACACACACACACAGACACACACAGACAAACAGACACAGACACACAAACACACACTCAAACAGGCATGGTGTTAGTTGTACGTCTAAAGTATATGTATAGAGCAAGAGTTGTATACACACAGTACACACCTGAGTGACCCAGAGATAGTCCAGTCGTAGTTTCAGATCTAGCTGTCTGGAGTGTAACGTCAGAGCTCCAGTAAACAGCAGGACAGCAAGCACAGGATCATAACCCCTGGTGTGAAGAAACCCTCCCCTGGAACACACACACATTAACACACGCAACAACACACACATTAACATACACACACACACACACACACATTACCATACATAAACACACACACACACACACACACACATTAACCAACATATACACACACATATACACACACACACAACACAAACATATAAACACACACGCACACAATACACACACACACACAAGGCACACACGCACATATACACCATCACACACACACACATTAACACACACACAAACACATAAACACACACATTACCATACATAAACACACACACATTAACCAACATATACACACACATACACACACACACACACACACACACAATACACACACACAAGGCACACACGCACATGTACACAATCACACACACTCATGCACGGCTCCACACACACACACACACACACACACACACACACACACATGCACTATATGATTTACCATATCAAACCCCCAAAGCCACACTCTGCATGACCCACGCTTACCCCACGGCTTGCCGATAGCCGCTAGTCTCCATGACAACCGTGTAGCTGGTGGAGAGCAGGAGGAGCAAGACGATCTTGGGCAGCGAGGAGACCCGGAGGTAAGGGACGATGGTGAGGCTGGCGGCCACACAGGACAAGAGGGCGTAGGACACATTGGGACACGCCCCCTCCGCCTCCGTCCCATTCCACGAGCCCAGGAGCGCCGCGTCCGTGGCGACGAACTCAATGGACAGAGCGGTCAGGTTGACACCCCCCCTCGGCCAAGGTACGCACACCACCTGGCCGAGAGGACGACACGAAACAACACGACGCAACGGTGTATTGTACTGTCTCATCATCATAGGCAGGAGGACCATGAGAGAGAGAGAGAGAGAGAGAGAGAGAGAGAGAGAGAGAGAGAGAGAGACACTACGTACCACACAGGCCTGTGTTATGGAGTAGGTGAGCAGAACCAGGATGATGCAGATGACCGTCCGGATCTGGATGGTGAGGCAGCCCGGCTGGCACTGAAGCCCAGGAGGATAAAGGTTAATTATTTAACCTTTACCCTTATTTACAGTATACAGTTTGTTACAAGGCTTTGTTGAATACTCGACATTTCTACAGTATGTTATTTCTGATTATACAGTTAGTTCTGACCGAGTCATTTGATTGGACAAGAGGCGTTCCATGAGTGCTGATTGAGACTATAACAGCACTGGGACTTTTAACTATACATGTATCCCTCCGCTTTACAGGTGCTATAATAATAACCGTTAATTACATCAACGATTGTTATCTATCATATTCTAACATATTCTTATTTCACTGGCGGCACAATAAATGGAAACATACAGATAAATGTACATGATACAAAGCAGCAAGCTTGTGTGCAGGAAGATGTTGATGTGTTGCTTGGCAACAATCCAGTCCCAGTCCAGTTGAGGAACTATTTGTGTTGGCGGAGCCAACAAAATGATTAAACAAACAAATCATAATCTGTTGTCGCTTATTACCGTCAACTAATAAATGGCGCTTGTAAAACTGTTGTATAAAAGCTTGAGGTCGTGCTGTTATACTGCATATCAGCACGGCTGTGATATTAGGCCGCAGTATAACGGCACTCCCTCTCGTGTGATATTGCTTAAAGACCGCTGCTATGAATAACAGACCGTTACTTTGGATGCAGTTCTCCAACCGTAGAATCGAACAGACTATTTTTTTAGCTGATGCAGTGAAATCATTTTTAAATCATTTTAAATCAAAATATATATATATTTTTTTTTTTTCGGTCAAATTATTGATTGGGGTTTATTTTCACAATAAAGACTGGCTTGCTGTACATTATCCCTTACATATAATATAATATACTATGTTTGTAATGTATGTAATAGGCATCAGCCATTAAATCAAGTGCAGATTTTTAAGCAACACTGATCAGTGCCCCCCCCCCCCCAACCCAGCCTCTGTAATGTGAGGTAATTGGAAGTAGGGAAACGAAAGGCATTGAAGATATGAAGGCGGGACAATGCATAGAAGTGGATGCAATTTCATAATTCAGTATGAGTTCTTATTCATATATTCATCGTATTTTTAACGATTTCAGGCCAGACCATGCAGCGCTATTACTGGTTGAAATGCCTTGCCTGCCCGTTGATGCTTGGCTGAATAGGCAGCACTTTTAATATGTAACGGATAATGTACAGCTCATTATTGCGAAATAACCGGCTCGTTGTACATTATTCCGCTTATCACATGGCTACTTGTTAAAGAAATCAATAATTTGACACAAAAAAACAACAAAAATGATTTTATTGATTTCAAAAATATTTTGTATTGCTTCCGCCCAAAAAAACAAAAAAAAAAAAAAGTCCGTTAGATTCTACGTTTGGAAATAGCGTCCATAGCAACGGCCTGTTATTCATAGCAACGGTATGTTACTCATAGCAATGGCCTGTTAGTCATAGCAACGGCCGGTTATTC
Source organism: Merluccius polli (assembly GCA_030340625.1). Classification (NCBI taxonomy): domain Eukaryota; kingdom Metazoa; phylum Chordata; class Actinopteri; order Gadiformes; family Merlucciidae; genus Merluccius; species Merluccius polli. The sequence continues at coordinate 20,476 of JAOPHQ010002394.1, read as the reverse complement.
ATAGCAACGGTCTGTTGTTCATAGCAACGGCCTGTTATTCATAGCAGCGGTCTGTTATTCATAGGAAAAGACCATAGTATGCAGTAGCTGATCAATCGGAATCAAGTGTTCAACCAGAGCCGTGTAACGTGAGGCAGTAACCAGGTTATGACATGTCCAGGTCCTACCTGGATGCTGGTCAGGTGCAGGTACATCACACAGGTCACGTGGAAACACACACACAGCAGCAGCAGCAGCAGAACCAGCATCCCCCTGCAGGGAGAAGAACGCCAACGCTTTGCTTCCTCACTTCTCCCCATGCTACCGTTCCTATGAGCGCTCCCACAGTCAGTTGTCGCACTCCATTTAATACCACATGAAGTGTGTGTGTGTATGTGTGTGTGTGTGTGTGCGCACCCCGTACGTGTGTGCGCGTGCATGTGTGTGTGTGTGTGAGCAAGCGTGCATTTGTGTGCATGCGCGTGCGTGCGTATTTC
>JAOPHQ010002394.1:2500-17500 GCA_030340625.1 Merluccius polli | reverse complement strand
GCGCAGCGCCCGCCTCTACAGTGTGTGTGTGTGTGTGTGTGTGTGTGTGTGCGTGCGAGGGGGGGCAAGAAAAACTAGTTTTAGTCCGATACCACACATTTCCATACAGTTCAATGTAATGATCGTCAGTTAAGACTGTTTAAGATGATGTTTAGAATTCATACGCATATCGTGATATCTTGTAATCATAGGAGCATTGGACCGTTAGTTATTATGTTGGTAGTCATGGTTTTTGGGTCATTGTTTAGCAATTCATCATGACAGGATTCGTCATTATGGGGAGACGTTGTTGTGTTTGGAACCGCCACAGCGTTTCTCATGCGAGACGTGGCGAAACACAGTTTTCATTAGCCTAGGCGACGGTATATTTATGTTGATTTTACAGCACAACAACTCTCTGGAGTCCTCTCAATATAACAGAGTATCGCCAACAAAAAGTCCCATGATGCATTATGATGTAGGCTACAAGCCCTATAGTGACATGCTACATGTCATGTCTCTCTTACAAATATATATATATATATATACTGTATATATATATATATGAATCATGAACATGCTTGCCTATATATTCTCCTCTTGAACTGAGATAACTAACCTATCGACAGGCACTGTGCCATTTTGTATAATAAATGATCCAATAATGATGCAATAAAAGCGCTAACAAGCGGCGGTTTGTTAGCAGTGGCGTTAGCGCGGCCCCATCAAAACCATTGCAGTTCAAATGCCCGGCCGAGCTCAAACAGCTAGGCGGATTACCGCTGGCCGGGCTATTTCTGATAGTCAGACCTAATGATGCCACGAACAATCACACACCACCGTGACTCACCGTTGAGTCATCATTAAAAAACAAACACATGCACCAAATAATATACAACTCTCACACACACACACACACACACACACACATTGGGTCATGAACCTCAACAATATCCATTGCACAAGCTTACTTTTAAACAAGCAGTTGCAAAAGAGGCTCACTGAGGTATTCATTATGTTGAGAGATGCTGACATACAGATTAGTGTTGCCGCGTATCTCGCTTGGCGTGTGCGTGTGTGTGCGTGTGTGTGTGTGTGTGTGTGTGTGTGTGTGTGTGCGGAGCAGATTAGGAGGCCGAGCTGGATTTCACTCCATCAGTCCTGGACATACAAGCCCATTAAGAGAGTATTTACTATGCAGCCTACCACATATTAATACCTATTATGTACAGTACAGTACCAGCGTTGCCCCTACCATTTTTTTTCCAGCTGCGGTGCTGAGGTGATTGTGGTGTGCACTATGTTGATGTGCGCGCGCAGGGTGCTGATGTGCGCGTGCATAACAATATTACATAACAAGAATTAGCATGCAAGCACACTATTTTCTATTATTAAGTTACTTATTCTCTCAGTTACTTTTTCTCTTCATGCTTCCTACATTCAGTCTAAAGCCATTCCTGAGCCGATGCCACCTACTGTGTCATCATGCAGTTTTTATTCTTCTATAGCACTGTTTTATTTTCTTCTAAACACTGTTTTGCTGTCAGTATTTTTCCACAATATTTATCAAATGATACAAATGACAGTGTAACAATTGAGTGGGTTGCAGTAGGGGGCATCTATGATATATATGCTTTTCTCCCAACATCATTTCTAGTTTTTCCGCCCGGCTGATTGCAGTGGCGCTACTAATCCAGTGGCAGCGCTGCGTCACTGCTGGATGCATGTAGGGGAAACACTGAATACTATCAACCATGTGCACATGGAGAAGGGGGCGCATTACTCACACACACACACACACACACACACACACACCTTGTCATCGTCCTCACACGTCATGACGTTGGAAAAGGGGATCTCTGCCTTGAACATCTTCCTGCAGTGCATGAGCTGCACCAGCAGATAGCACACCGTCTTGAACTTCATCCTCTTGGCCGGTTTAATGTCCGACAGGATCAGACCCGGAAAGATCTGGAGAAGAAATGCACAGGGATATGTGATGAACACACACATACACACACACACACACACACACAAGTAAATGTACACATAACAGGTCAGCTGACGCATTTGCGGTGGACTGCGGATTATGAGCTTCAGAATGCAATCAGTGTCTAAAGCGGGTTTATGAAGTAAGGCATATAGGTTTGTGTCCATCTGTGTGTGTCTGTTTGCACGTGTGTGTGTGTGTGTGTGTGTGTGTGTGTGTGTGTGTGCGGCTGTCTGTCACACACGACGACAGTGCGGCAGACGTTCCACTCTGGTGCAAATGTGAAGTCAGTGTGAGATAGTGAGACAAGACGAGCGTGTCAGCTTAACGCCGGCGTCCGCCTGCCTCTCCGCATCACGGAATCAGGCGGCGCCGACGCCACTGACATGTGTCGCGTGTGAGCGGTACGCTATCTGACACGGGCCGGAGAAGAATGACACACAAATAAAGAAACAAGGAGGGAGACGGAGAGAAGGGAGGAAAGAATGGGAGCGAGAAAGGGACAACACACAGACAAATAACAGGATGAAAAACAACACAGATACATAGAAAGAAAGAAAGAAAGAAAGAAAGAAAGAAAGAAAGAAAGAAAGAAAGAAAAAAAAAGAAAGAAAGAAAGAAAGAAAGAAAGAAAGAAAGAAATGGATATACAGTATAATGCAAACAAGAAACAAAAATGAAAGAACGAAATAGATAAATGATAAAAACAAGAAAAAAACAGACACACAAGCATTGAAAGAAAGAAAGAAAGAAAGAAAGAAAGACAGAAAGAAAGAGAGAAAGAATGACAGACAGACAGACAGACAGACAGAAAGAAAGAAAGAAAGAAAGAAAGAAAGAAAGAAAGAAAGAAAGAAAGAAAGAAAGAAAGAAAGAAAGAAAGAATTTAAAAAAAATAAGCGAGACCAGAGAGACGAGGGGGGCTCACCTTGCGTCTGTGCGAAGGAACGATGAAGAAGGTTTCGATGTGGTGCTTCTGGAGGAAGGCGTGCCGCTCGTGTCCGAAGCCCGGCTCCACCTCATAGTCTCCGTTCAGACACTCCAGTGTGGTTCTGGTGATGTGCACCTTGCTGCTGAGAGGCACGTGAACAACACAGACCGCCGACACACAGAGAAATAAGGAAAGCTTAATGCTAAGGTCGTTGTCATTTCTACTGCTGTGCACCGAGCAACGGTCATGTATCTTCTGGGGATACATGTGCTGCCATTGCGTTTTAGAGTTTACATGATGGAAAGTACTACTACTACGATTTACTTCATTCTATTAAGGTGTTATTCAGATTCAAGTGTTATTCAGATTCAATTCATTGTATAAAGGTGGATTTTCTTTTACAATTGTTGACAAAAAAAAAGTGGTTTTGCAATATTAAAACCACTAAAAAGACACATTTTTTAGAAATGTTCCCCCCACCCTGCAGTCCTTCAAAGTACCCCTAGGGGTACTCAGCCCCATGCGCAGCCCCATTTGAGAACCAGGGATCTAGTGTACATGCAGACCAACCGCAGCACTACTCACCCAGGCAGGCCGCCCGCCTCCATCACATTGGCCAGCGTCACGTCGTTGGACCACACGTCGTACTGCCACTTCCTCAGGCCCAGCACGCCGCAGAGCACGCGGCCCGTGTGCAGACCCACACGCATGTTCAGGTCCACCTCGGTGGCCTCCACCACCGACCTGCAAAGAGGGAGTGGGGGCGTTCAGGGCTGGGCCATACGGGTCAATATCTTCTACCCCGATGCGGCTAGGTTATTTGCTATATATCACGGTATATAGCATGTTTTTAATGTTAATTCAATATGTGAATCAAATCATATTCAATACGTAATTGAATTCATTTAAAGAGACATTGAAGTCACATTGTTTTCATCACTTCATTATGTCAATCTAATACGATATCTGGTTTCATATCATGTTATAAGCGGTATAATATCGATATATTGCCCAGCTGTTAGGCTTCAGCGCTTTTATCCAATAGAATATGAGAATTCATTATTAAACACTGTGTAAAGAAAATTCTGAGATTTGTTTCTAAACAAATTAGAAAGTCATTGCTGAAAACATGTGAAAAGACTATATAACCATTTAATGTTGAATTGTGGAGTTAGAACATTTTTCTATTTTTCAAATTCGAAGGTGCATGATGACGTAACGCGCCACCCCTTAGTATTGCCCCGCCCCTAACAACCAGAGCGCAGTTGCGTCAAATAGCTGTCAAACCGCGAGTTTGACAGCTATTAGTTTGACAGTTATGAGTTTGACAATTATTAGTTTGACAGTTATTATTTGAGAGTTGAGAGAGCCCCCCCCCCCCCCCCGTGTGCAAATGGCCGTGGTTTAGCGCCTTCAGCGGACACGCTTCCAGCGTCTCAGAGCTGAGAATAATGCTTATTTTTTCACAATTTTGAATCCTAATTTTATATACTTGCCGACTTTTTTAATCATTCAAATTTGGCTGGGTGGTTAATAACACATGTTTATATAGTGTGACAAACTCAAAACACATATTTCCTTTTGGTTTACATGGACTTTATACGTTTTTTTTAAGTAAAGAGTCCAGAATTCTGGTCCAACAGTCCTACTATGTTATAGCATAACTACTGATCCAGCAGTCCTACTAAGTTATTGCAGAATTTTTTACTGCTTGCCTCCAGTAACATGATTGGTCGATACAAATATGAAGCAAAAAAAATTGAAATTCCCCTTTAACCCAGATTTGAGTCTGCTCGTCTGACTTTAGATATTAATCTACAGTTTGTGAGACTAGGAATCTCATAAGGTTACGGCGGATGTGGTGGATGTTGACGATAGAATGGAGATGGGAAGGGAACACAAAAGCCATCCTGCACCTGCAATCAACACATATCAGTCCTCTACACATCCCTCATGTCCATTAAAGGGCCCCTATGTTACCACCAGGTGTGAGCGTAATTAGCCATACACGCCGTTTCAAAACTGTGATGTCACAACCCTCTAGTGACATCAGAAGTGGGAGTGTCCAACCAGACATATGATGACTAGATCAGTCTACCAGCCTACCCAGTGGACTGTACCAACTGGTACGATTATCTTTCCATCATACCTCTGGGCCCTTTAAAGGATCTTTGTTCAGATTTAAATGTGCTTTAGACAATGAACCTATGCCTATGATTGCCTATGATACAGTCTGACAATGTCATGTTTCGGTTTTTTTCAAATTATTTTACGTTTATTTCAAATGTAATGCTGGCAGCACGCCAACGGTTAAGCATATCCAGCATTGCATACATAACGTATCTCACATAAAAAATCAAAGCCAGTTACACTGCCAACACTGCAAATCTATCTATTCACAGTGTGAGTTAGGGGGCCTTTATTTTGAAGGAGACCAAGTGCTTCTCCTGTGGACCAACACAAATGTAATATTCTGAAGCAGGTTGGTTTCGTTCCTCCGGGGCGCGACGTCCCAAACCCCGGCGAGACGGTGGTAGGAGGAGCCGCTGATGCGTAGCGTCGTTGTACCTGACAAGGTAGATGGCTAAATATAGCTCTCCGCTTGTATAATAGGGCGGTTTTTATGCTGGTGTTATGCTACCTTCACCACCACCAAACAGTCTGCTTGTCACGCTTTTATTTTGAATGGCGACAGAGTCTGCATTCTATATTTGAGACAAAAACACCCCACGGCCAATATGTGCACGTGTGTCTGTGTGTGTGTGGGCGCGTGCGTGTGCGCGTGCGTGCATACGTGCATGTGCGTGTGTGTGTGCTGTAGGCCTACTATGGCTGGGAGTAGATAAAGTGGGACATTTCCAAAGCCGTTCCTCTCCAGTAAATCACTATACAGAGCTTCTCGACAGTGGGAAGTGTGCCACTTCAGACACGAGAGAGAGAGAGAGAGAGAGAGAGAGAGAGAGAGAGAGAGAGAGAGAGAGAGAGACAGACAGACAGACAGACAGACACAGAGAGACAGACACAGAGAGTGGGAGCAAACATGGAGTCAGGGGTGGTAAAGCAATATGGGGGGGGTTAAGAAATGGAGAGCAGGAGCGGTGAAATATGTCACAGTGGGGGAGAAGAAAATGGAGGGAGGAAGAGAGCGAGAGGGGACAAGAGGCAGGGGGGTAAATGCAGCCACACACACACACACACACACACACACAGGAGGATGAAGGTGTATGGCAGCACCTGTCCTGACAGATAAAGGACTCCTACAGTCACATCCATCAGCTCAGACAGAGCCGCAGCAAAACAACATGACAGGGCAACACTTGCCTAGGAGAATGAGCTAAAGGTGTGTGTGTGTGTGTGTGTGTGTGTGTGTGTGTCTGTGTGTGTGTGTGTGTGTGTGTGCGTGCGTGTGCGTGTGTGCGTGTGTGCGAATGTGCATGCGTGCGTGTAAGCATGTGTGTGTATGTATGTGTGTGTGTGCGTGCGAATGTGCATGCGTGCGTGTAAGCATGTGTGTGTGTGTGTGTGTGTGCGTGTGCTATAGGCATTGATGTGGATATGCATGTATGTGCAGGTATGAGTGCCTGTTAGCAATAGATCATTTTAACAGTATAGGAAAATCCCAGGTGTAGCCCATAACATGAATTATAGGTCTGTTTGATTTAGGTGTGGCAGTGCACCGGTACAGACACAACTACTAAATATATACGTCGACCATGCTGGCGCTGCTGGACTTATTGTCGAAATTACAGGAACTGGAAGTTACTGTCTTGTCTCACCACTCTTCCATTTGTAATAACTTTAGCTCAACACCAATGACACACTATCAGAATTGATGGTAAATGTATTCATGTTAAACAGAAAAACAAGGCGCATATGTTCCTTATAATCAATACAAAGTGTGTGTCTGTGTATACGTCTGTGTGTGTGTGTGTGTGTTTCTAGTTGTCTCACAAATCAGACTTTAGATTCATATCTGAAGTCTCCGACGGGCAGACGAGAAACGGGCGTTTCGCTTTTAATTCGAAACAGGAAACGCGGCGTAACTCCGCCCCTTTGCGTTCTCTGTTGTCCGGCCCAGGCTACTCTAACATAGCAGGACTGAGATCCGTTTCTAGTCCTTTCTTTTAGTTGTGTCTATGTATGTGTGCAATACATGTGTACACATATGTAGGGCGTGCGGTGCGGGTGTTCATGTATGTACATGTGTTCTGACACAAGTGTTTCTGAGCGTGCGTCTCATCTCTTACGCGATGGTATCGATCATGTCCAGGCCCATCTCCACGCAGCAGTGGGCGTGGTCTGCTTTGGGTTGGGTCAGGCCCGACACGCAGTAGTAACAGTCGCCCAGGATCTTGATCCGCCTGCAGTGGTTCTCCTGGCAGTCACAGGGAGAGAGAGAGAGAGAGAGAGAGAGAGAGACGTTCATGGCCAGTGTTCTTGTCTGCCAAACTTGGTTGGACATTTCAATGTACACTTGACATCAAACTCATCGCTGCGTTTTGCACCAAGTCCCAGTACAGCATGTGCAGTAGATACTGAATGGAAGTTATGCTTTTGTTTGTCAGATGTGTGTGTGTGTTAGTGTGTGTCAGTGCGTGTGTGTGTGCGTGCGTGTGTGTGTGTGTGAGTGTGTGTGTTGATGCCAACTCTAATTGCTCCGACATGCTCTTGAAGTAGAATCCCTCCCACACATTCCCAGAGAGATCAGCCATTTGTCACAGTGCACATTTATCACTGACTACACACGCACACACACGCACGCGCACACACGCACACACGCACATACACACGCAGAAAAACACAGACATACCGACTACAAACCATACAGGGGAATGTGTAGAAACACTATAGCAAATGTGGAATATGCTTCCATTTCAACCGCACATAGGCTTTCCATTTGGCAGCGAAGCGCTACGCTAGACATACAAAGCTTAGCTCACAGGCACAAACACACACACACACACACACACATGCACACACGCACACACATGCACATGCACAAAAACAGAGAACACACCTGTAACTAATCACACACATGCGACCATACACACAGACATAATGAGGATGCATGGCAGCAGCAGGATGATGAGAGACGGAGAGGTGGAGCTGGAGAGAGCAGAAGAAGAGAGAGGAGGAGAGAGAGTAGAGGAGGTGGCGAGAGGAGGAGAGAGGAGAGAGAAAGAGAGAGGAGAGGGAAGACAGGAGAGAGGAGGTGAGAGAGGAGAGAGAGAAGAGAGGAGAAAGGGGAGAGAAGAGAGGAGAGAGAAGACAGGAGAGAGAAGACAGGAGGAGAGAGAGAAGAAGAGAGAGGAGGAGGAGAGAGAGTAGAGAGATGGCGAGAGGAGGAGAGAGGAGAGAGAAAGAGAGAGGAGAGGGAAGACAGGAGAGAGGAGGTGAGAGAGGAGAGAGAGAAGAGAGGAGAAAGGGGAGAGACGAGAGGAGAGAGAAGACAGGAGGAGAGAGAGAAGAAGAGAGAGGAGGAGAGAGAGTAGAGGAGGTGGCGAGAGGAGGAGAGAGGAGAGAGAAAGAGAGAGGAGAGGGAAGACAGGAGAGAGGAGGTGAGAGAGGAGAGAGAGAAGAGAGGAGAAAGGGGAGAGAAGAGAGGAGAGAGAAGACAGGAGGAGAGAGAGAAGAAGAGAGAGGAGGAGAGAGAGTAGAGGAGATGGCGAGAGGAGGAGAGAGGAGAGAGAGAGAGAGAGAGAGAGAGAGAGAGAGAGAGAGGAGAGGGAAGACAAGAAGGGGGGGTGAGAGAGGAGAGAGAGAAGAGAGGAGAAGGGGGAGAGAAGAGAGGAGAGAGAAGACAGGAGGAGAGAGAGAAGAAGAGAGAGGAGGAGGAGAGAGAGTAGAGGACATGGCGAGAGGAGGAGAGAGAAAGAGAGAGGAGAGGGAAGACAGGAGAGAGGAGGTGAGAGAGGAGAGAGAGAAGAGAGGAGAAAGGGGAGAGAAGAGAGGAGAGAGAATACAGGAGGAGAGAGAGAAGAAGAGAGAGGAGGAGAGAGAGTAGAGGAGATGGCGAGAGGAGGAGAGAGGAGAGAGAAAGAGAGGAGAGGGAAGACAGGAGAGAGGAGGGGAGAGAGGAGAGAGAGAAGAGAGAGGAGAAAGGGGAGAGAAGAGAGGAGAGAGAATATAGGAGGAGAGTGAGGGGAAGAGAGAGGAGAGAGAAGACAGGAGGCGAGAGGAGAAGAGAGAGAAGAGAGAGAAGAGAGAAGAGAGGAGGAGGCGAGAGGAGAAGAGAGAGAAGAGAGAAGAGAGGAGGAGAGAGAGAAAAGGGAGAAGAGAGGAGAAAAGGAGATCAGAAGCGAGAGGAGGGAGAATTGAGAGGAGGAGAAGAACAGAGATCAGAATAGAGGAGAAGAGAGAGAGGACAGGAGGTGAGAAGGAGAAGACAGAGATGGGTAGGAAAGGAGAGGAGGGGATGTGAGGAGAGGGGATGTGAGGAGAGGTGTTGGGGTGCTTTTGGTTTTCTGCTCACAGAACCAGCAAGATTCAGAATGTGGCTGATTATCCCTGAGCTCAGAACTGCAACACACACAAGTGGAGATGACGGTGTGTGTGTGTGTGTGTGTGTGTGTGTGTGTGTGTGTGTGTGTGTGTGTGTGTGTGTGCGTGTATGTGCGTGTGTGAGTACATGTGTGTGCGTGTGTGTGTGTGCGTGTGTGTGTGTGTGTGTGTGCGTGTATGTGTGCGTGTATTTGCGTGTGTGTGTGTGTGTGTGTGCGTGTGTGTGCGTGTATGTGTGCGTGTGTGTGTGTGTGTGAGTGTATGTGTGCGTGTGTGTGTGTGTGTGTGCGTGTGTGTGTGTGTGTGTACACACTGCAGTCAGACGGGCTGAGCAGCTGTGACAGACCTGGTTAGAGAGTGAGTTTCCCCTCACCAATATGACAGGACACAAATCTCAATCAGGCCACAGCTGCAGTCGCGCGCACGCATACACACAGGAAATCACTCTCATACACAGACTTACAATCTATCTTCACACCCATGTCATATTTATCTGGAAATATTTCCATATAATGGATCTCTGGGCACGCATAGCAGGCCGCATATTGCATTGTATCGTGTTCTCTCTCCCTCTCTCCCTCTCTCTCTCTCTCTCTCTCTCTCTCTTTCTCTCTCTCTAAGCCATAGCTGATTGCCGAGACACAGTGTTGAACTCAAGAGGGATAATCCTGATTATCATCATTTGTGTATATGTGTGTATATATGTATGTATGCATGCATGCATGTATGTATGTATGTATGTATGTGTGTGTGTGTGTGTGTGTGTATGTATGTATGTGTGTGTGTGTATGTACGGTATGTATGCATGCATGTATGTATGTATGTATGTATGTATGTATGTATGTATGTATGAATGTATGTGTGTGTATACATGTATGCAGGGGTTAAATTGGGATTTGTTATGTGGGGGGGGCTCTACCTAGGGGGGTCCGGGGCTATGCCCCCCCGGGAGAAAATTTTGAAAAATAAACCATTAAATGGCACTTTCTGGAGAGTTTTGTGCAAAGAAATGGAGAAATTGAGTCTTACATGATATGTGCAAAACTGCAAGGTTTAGCGCCTATACTGTGCATTGTTGAAATTATAATTTTTTTAATTTTTTGTTATTAAATAACTTTAATATTTTAGCAATTGATTCGAGGGGATAAATTCATTGGATGAAGGTTCTGTCGTTCTGGTTGCCTTTTCTTGGTAGCCAATGTTGTGCACTTGCGTTGGGAATGCATGCGGTGCGAGGTCGACTGACAATGAGAAGCAGCTGAACAAGAATAGTAGGCCACTCGTGTTCCGATTGTTCTCATCTCAGCTCCGCTGAGCCAAATAGAAATTCCATTTGAAAAACAACGTTCATTTATTGTCGGAAATATCATATTTTCAAAAGCATTACTTTCATCCAAAGCATTACTTTCATCAAATTGTATGTGACATTTCCAGTACGCAACTGACTGCAGGCAGGCTTAGGCTATGTGCCGGGGCTGAGCCCCGGCTAGCCCCGGCCCAATTTAACCACTGCATGTATGTATGTATGTATGCATGTATGTATGTATGTGTGTGTATGAATTAATGTGTGTGTGTATACAGTATATGTATGTATGTATGTATGTATGTATGTGTGTATGTATGAATGTATGCATGTATGTATGTATGTATGTATGTATGTATGTATGTATGTATGTGTGTATGTGTGTATGCGTGTATGTGTGTATATATGTATGTATGTATGTATGTATGTATGTAAGTATGTATGTATGTATGTATGTATGTATGTGTGTATGTATGAATGTATGTATGTATGTATGTATGTATGTATGTATGTATGTATGTGTGTATGTATGTATGTATGTATGTATGTATGTATGTATGTATGTATGTGTGTGTATGTATGTATGTATGTACTGTATGTATGTATGTGTGTGTATGTATGTATGTATGTATGTATGTATGTGTGTGTATGTATGTATGTACTGTATGTATGTATGTATGTATGTATGTATGTATGTATGTATGTATGTATGTAAGACAATATCTAGTCTCATCACAATAATCGATATAATATTGATATATCGCAATTATTTTACTTGGGACACCTTATGGGGCCTAATATCCTGCAATAAATGAAGGCGGGAGGAGGTAACATGGAGGATGGAGGTACCGCAGGATGAAGAGGGACTTTCCGGAGGAAAGTGAGTGATGGGGATATAAAAACATAGCATTTGAAACAGAGATATGGCTGAAACTGATTTTCTATAGATAAGGCTCACGGTTTAGGAGGTTCTCCTGTGTGTGTGTGTGTGTGTGTGTGTGTGTGTGTGTGTGTGTGTGTGTGTGTGTGTGTGTGTGTGTAAGAGAGAGAGAACAAGAGAGAGCAAGAGACATCAAGCTTATCTGTAGACAGTAGGCCTCATAAGATGATCATTACGCACTAAGGAATGGCAGGGCACCAGCAGAACGTTTATGTCGCGTGGCGGCGGCGTAAGGCCGTCTTGCTTTGTTTTCCGGTTAAGGAGGATAGATTATCTCCACCGGACAACTCCACTTACCACGTCAACACTGAAAGTGTGCTGCAAAAAAAACAATGGATGTGTTCTGTTATCCTGTTGGATAAGCAACTGTGTACCGAGTCTTCACAGGCAGCTAAACCCCTCTTATCCCCAAAGAACAGGCCTTGTGTTGTCATTGGCAGATTTAAACAGATCATGTGTTGTCCAGTAGGATGGCTCAGAAACCTCTACACTGTGTAAAAGCGTGTGGTTTGTGGCGGAGGATACATATTTGCTTCCCTTGTTTGGTTTTATTTTGTACTCGGTTGAGACATTGGTTTTGTGTGTGGACAATAGTGTCTTTAGTGCTTGTGTTTTCCCTTCGGGACTCTTTTTTTCCCGGGTTTTGACGTTGTAAGATGAGCAATATTAAAGTGTGGGTCATTGCGCGCCCTAGCCTTCTTTCTCACAAACTCTGCAAAGAAGGTAAAAGGCGGGAAGGAAACTCGGAATTGCTAGTCATTGTGGAACGGAATAAACATCCATATTTCTTGCAGACGGAAAGGCAACTTTTCAACTATAGGGCCTACCCCTCTGCCTGTATCTAAGTACCTTAGCCCTGGCAAGTGCAGCCGTCAGTCTTTGCTCTTTCCAACTCCATCACCATGTCTCCCAATTCTCTGAGCTTAAGGTGATCTTTACCTGACAGCTTGGGGAAATTCTCTATCTTGGAGAATAAAGCTGTTTCAATGACTTCTGGTGAGCCATAGCATTCATTAAGTCTTGACCATGTCATGTCCAGGCCCTCTGATGGATGAAGAATATTTACAGATTTACTCCTCTGAGCACGTTGAGCAGATTCTGGAGCGAGCCACTTAATAAGCAGAGACAACTCTTCGCTGGCTGTGAGATACGAACCAGAGATGGTGCTGAGGAATTTCGACTTCCAGCTTCAAAACTGACCTCCAGATACAAGGTGGCTTCTGGCCAAAAACTTGGCCAATTCAGAGGTAGCACTGGAAGCTGTGAGTCGGGGTCTTCCTCGGTTGTTGGTAATGTGAGATGTGAGGCTTTGGTGATAATTCTCGTTCTTATGCACGACGGACTGGTGATCGTCTCTCACAAAATGGTCGTGCATCCCGGGAAATGCTTTTTGAGCTGCGGTTCTGAGCGCTTCAGATGTACAGACGCCGGTGTGATCTGTTCTGGATCGGTTCCTCGTGGGATTTCTTTCTCCTCAGCCTTAGATACGACGTAGTCGTCCCTTGGATGTCGTTCCGCATAGTCCCTGGCCATTTCAGCTGAAGACTGTGGTGAAGGTAAGAAGTCTATATCTCTAGGATCCTCTTGCATCTCGAGCTTGAGTGCAAAACTCCTCCATGACTTTAGCTGTGGCCAGGGCAGCGTCGGCTTCCTTCGATAGTCCGGTCTCGAGGGCGGCCTCCTCTAATTTAATTCCTATCTCTCTTTGTGCATACAGTGACCCGCCCACTAAAGGCGAAACTGAGAACTGCACCTAAAAAATACACAATCCAATAGAGGATATGTACACACATGAGCAATAGTTTACCTTCATCTGGAGCCCCGTTGGAAAGCTCCATGCTCAAGGCTCAGCGGACCGGAGTTTTATTTCAGTCAACATCCAGAGCAGCTCAAATTTGACAGATTAGTATGACACTAGATAAGCCTCGACCACAATGTGATTGGTTGCAATGGAAACCTGGTGGAGAATCTCCACAGCACTTAATTTACAGCCATTACCACAGTCCATCATGCTTGCACACACACACACAACACACACACAAGCACGCACACACACGCACACACACAAGCATTCGGTCAGGGCGGCTTACTACTTACTGTTGCCAGCTCATCAAATTTCCCAAATAGTTCGTTGAGCAATTTCACGAGTTCCTGGGCAGTGCACTGGGATGCCAGGCTGGTGAAACCAACGATGTCAGCAAACAGAATGCTGTCGGGAGAAAGACAGACGAGAGAGGGAGGGATAGGAGACGGGGAACAGAGAGAGACAGAGAGAGAGAGAGAGAGAGAGGTGGAGACAGATAGGAAGACAGAGGGAGGGAGAGGGACACAAAAAGAGAACGAGAGTCGTAGGACGATGCGATGGCTTTGGAAAGAAAAAAATTATAATTGTCTGAAGTACAACACTTGATCCCGAATGACAATCAAGAGGACTGCAGAATGGACGGGTTCATTGGGCAGTTTATCTGCTCTGTGCTGTTCATATAAAAGAGCTGATGAAAGCGCACTTAATTGACACACACACACACACACACATGCATACCCTCCCCCCTCTCCACACACGCACTCACACACACACACAAACACACACACACACACACATAGTAAGCATGGGCACAGGCCATCGTTGTCCTTCTGAAACTATGTTGTTGACTGCTGCTTCCCAGTAACCAGATAAGAGTGTTCTCTGGTTAAATAAAGGCTACATGACAATGTAAAGAATTACAACATTTAAAAGTAGAAAGAAAGTGTCGCACACTTCATAGCTCCATATTTCTCATTAATTTGGATGACGTTTCGGCCCTTTTTCGGCCCCCCATATGTATTTCTCATTAATTTGGATGACGTTTCGGTCCGCGGGCCCTTCTTCCGGATCGACTTAGAAGAATGGCCGGAGGGCCGAAACGTCATCCAAATTAAAGAGAAGCACATCCAACATATCCAGAGTGTGCGACACTTTCCTGTCCTGCTTTTAAGTCTACTTCCAGCGACCCTACAACCCTTGGTGTGCATTACGATTCCATGATATGAGAAATAAAACATTAACAACAAAATTGGAAAAAAACGCCCAATGATTATCGCTATGGGAAGAAGAAGATTTGAGATTTGAGACGACCCTACCCTGTCGAAATTCACGCACTATGCAAGTGAGTACATAGTGAACTACGTGGAAGTGTACTTATACGGAAGTATATGAATTGAGACGCGCCGCTCCGCCCGGTTCACACCCGTTTAAACAACAACCACAACAACAAATAGCCTGTGGTTCATAATCAAGTCCCTGATAAGTAACTGCGTGTCTTTGGCTACTCTCTCAATAAATTGAAGTGCTAAATTGCCTGCTGCCGACTCGAGGA
>JAOPHQ010002393.1:60000-62839 GCA_030340625.1 Merluccius polli | reverse complement strand
GGCCTTGGTTGTTAGGGGGGCCTTGGTTGCTAGGGGGGCCTTGGTTGCTAGGGGGGCCTTGGTTCCTAGGGGGGCCTTGGTTCCTAGGGGGGCTAGGTTCCTAGGGGGCCTTGGTTCCTAGGGGGCCTAGGGGCCTAGGGGGCCTTGGTTGCTAGGGGGGCCTTGGTTGCTAGGGGGCCTAGGGGCCTAGGGGGCCTTGGTTCCTAGGGGGCCTTGGTTCCTATAGGGGCCTCGGTTCCTAGGGGGCCTTGGTTCCTAGGGGGGCCTAGGTTCCTCGGAGGCCTCGGTTCCTAGGGGGCCTATAGGTTCCTCCGTTCCTCCATTGAAATCGCTGCTGTCAGAAGCCAACGTCTCAAGTAAAATGTCCCATGTTCATATTTTGGACGTCTTCATCCTCGTCTCAGGTGTCGTACGACATCAACGGCTTCTGTGAGCGGAACCGGGACGTCCTCTTCCCGGACCTCATTGAGCTCATGCAGAGCAGCGAACAGTGAGTGTCACGTCCATCCAACGACGTCCAATGGCAGCTTTTTCGCGATGCAATATATAGGTTCATGCAATGCATTATGGGAGTAGTTTTGGGCGTTTGACTTTGTCCTTGTCTCCGCAGCAACTTCATCCGCAGTCTGTTTCCTGAAGTCCTGAACTCAGACAAGGGAGGGGGGAAAGGGAGGCCGACTACAGCCAGCACTAAGATCAAGGTAGCAACACAACACATCTATGGAAAAGCCAAAGACGTTTCTCCACACCTGTGCAACGCCAGTGAACTTTCCCCCCCCCGCCCCACCTCTCCCTCCCCCCACAGAAACAAGCCAACGACCTGGTGAACACCTTGATGAAGTGCACACCTCACTATATCCGCTGCATCAAGCCCAACGAGACCAAGAGGCCCAAGGACTGGGAGGAGAGCAGGTGAGCCACGCATGGACACACACGCACATTTAAATGCTTTTATTTGGATCCAAACTTACAAGGAAGGGAAACAAGATCCAAACAATTTTGGGAAGAGAGATTGACAATGACAGGTTAATCAGCAGCATGCATTCACAAGACCTACATGATAAGTTAAAATATTACACCAAACACTTATGGGTAAACAAAACATCTTTGTCTCCAGATTCGCATACTACCTATGGTGGCCGACACAGCAAAATTTTGCCAGTCTTTTGGCTTCTTTCTTATGTAGCCGCACCCAACGTCAGTCCTCTAACCAGATGTTTGTGGATATGACCTAAGCTTCCAAATATTAGAGATATAAGTTTGCACTGGTAACCAAGTTGGCGTATACGGCTCACCAGTGGCTGTATCTCAGTAACTTAGAGTAGTAGCAGGTGTCCATATACAAATCGAAGCAGCAGCCCACCTCAATAATGAGAACATTTTTCAGAGTGTCATTTACGATTACGATGTCGGGAGTGTTTGCTATATTTTTAAAATGGTCATTGTCATGTACATTGTGCTGGAACCAATTCATACACACACACACACACACACACACACACACACGTGGCTTCTGTGAGTGACGGTGTTTGTCGTGCGCAGGGTGAAGCATCAGGTCGAATACCTGGGACTGCGGGAAAACATCCGCGTGCGGAGGGCCGGCTTCGCCTACCGCCGGGTCTTCAATAAGTTCCTGCAGAGGTGAAACTCAACAAAGTCTGCAAACGTATGTGTTGCACAGGTGAAGCTCTTGTCCTCTCACCAACCTGCGTGCGTGTGTGTGTGTGTGTGTGTGTGTGTGTGTCTTCAGGTACGCCATCCTGACGCTAGAGACGTGGCCGTGTTGGCGCGGGTCGGAGCAGCAAGGCGTCCTCCATCTCCTGCAGTCGGTCAACATGGACCACGACCAGTACCAGATGGGACGCTCCAAGATCTTCGTCAAGAACCCCGAATCGGTACGTTATACGCTTTTACTGTCTGTCTGTCTGTCTGTCTGTCTGTCTAAGAGGAGAAGAAAGTATGATTTTGAGAAGTTGTATTGCTCCTCTTTCTGTGCTCCCCTCTGTGAAGCTGTTCCTCCTGGAGGAGATGCGGGAGAGGAAGTTTGACACGTACTCCCGGACCATCCAGAAGGCCTGGAGGAAGTACATCGCCAGGAGGAAGTATGAGCAGATGAGAGAAGAAGGTGAGTTGAGGAGATAGCAGTAGAAAGGTCATCACTGACATCATATTTTCCGCTAAACCGTCTATCATCTCTCCGCAAAATCTCAATCTTCTGTCATCTTTTCCATTCGTCGTCGCCACGGTAACGCTCGCCTCCCACTCGGCAACGCTCAGCCTCGGACATCCTGTACAACTCGAAGGAGCGCCGGAGGAACAGCATCAACAGGAACTTCGTGGGCGACTACCTGGGCCTGGAGCACCGGCCCGAGCTGCGGCAGTTCCTCGCCAAGCGGGAGCGGGTCGACTTCGCCGACTCGGTCAACAAATACGACCGCAGGTTCAAGGTGGGACCGGTTCTCCTTCATGACCTGTTGAGATGTTTATAGCGTTAAGAGAGTGGTGAGGAGGACTCATGGGGATTTCATGGGGGTCCATCCTTTTATGTGCTTTTCTGTTTCTCTACTACTTGAACTGGAGTCATTTTGATATTGGCTTTTAAAAACATCGAGTCGTTTACTTCACAGTTTGACTCATGGGGAAGTGAAGGTGACTTTACTTGGATGTGAAACTCGAGATGTGAAACCGCTGCCGTGTTTTGACATTTCCCCGTGTGGTTCATGGGAACTTCTCGCCTCTGACTCTCTCCGCTGTTTTGGACTTTGTTGCACTCGTTTGTACTCAGTTGTACTGTTATACTATGCACACAACAACAACGATGATGACCTTTTGACCCCGC
>JAOPHQ010002393.1:55000-57500 GCA_030340625.1 Merluccius polli | reverse complement strand
ACCCGCATGCACACACACACATGCCAATGACAGGTCTGCACACACACACACACACACACACAGAAAAACACACATGCACACACGCACTCAAAAAAACACACACGCACACACGCACTCAGAAAACACCCGCATGCACACACACACATGCCAATGACAAGTCTGCACACACACACACACACACACACTCACACAGAAAAACACACATGCACGTCACACGCACTCAGAAAACACCCGCATGCATATACACACACACACGCACATAAACAAACACACACAGAAAAACACACATGTGCACACAAACACACGCATGCACACACACACAAAAGGACATCTTATAATATATTACATGTAAAACGTTTACTTCATTCTCCAATAAAGTAGATGGAGAAATAAAAGTATATTATAGTCAGATATGACATAGTCCACAAGAAGCAGCGGGGGGGGGGGGGATGAGGAACCACAGCGGTCCCAGCGGTCCCAGCAGTATCTGTGTGTGTGTGTGTGTGTGTGTGTGTGTGTGTGTGTGTGTGTGTGTGTGTGTGCGCGTCCCCAGGCTGGAGTTCAAGGTGAAGAAGGAGGGCTGGGGCGGCGGCGGCAGCCGGATGCTGCTCTTCCAGCGGGGTCAGGGCGACGAGGCGCAGTGCAAACTGGGAGGGAAGACGCTCACCGTTACCGTGGGCGACGGCCTGCCCAAAATCTCCAGTAAGCTTCTTTTTTTTTTTTTTACATTATTTTTTTAATAATATATTTTTTTTAAATGGCGCTCGTCTGCATCAGTCAATTCAACGTGAATGCTATGCGTCGGATGATGATGTCATACTCCTCCTCTATGTCTGTCTCTGAGCAGAAAGGTTGAATGAATTGATGATGATGATGATGATGATGATGATGATGATGATGATGATGATGATGATGATGATGATGATGATGATGATGATGATGATGACTCTCGTTTCGCCAGAGCCGAGCAGGAGGAGCGCTCCCCAGTCCCATGGGGGGGGGGTGCGGTATGAGCAGCCCAAAATAGGTGAGACACTCACTCACCCCTTCATTCATGTTATCATATTCATGTGTCATATGTGATCAATCGGTTGTATTGACGATCCCTCTCTCTCTCTCCCCGCAGGTCACGCGAACGGCGCCGCCCAGCACGCCCGGGGCAGCGCGTCGCGCGGCCAGCCGGAGGTGGCCTACAGCATGCCGCAGAAGCACGGCCGGCCGCCCAGCGCCGTGCTGCCCAAGCTGGGCAACCACAACAAGGCCCCCAGCCAGCGGGCCCAGGGGCCCCGGCAGGGGAACCTGGACTTCCTCAACGTGCCGGACCAGGGCATGTCCGGGTGAGTGGGGCTCAATTTACTGTATATAGCGCCATTTTATATCATTTTATATTTATATAGCCGTTTTATATAGCGCTTTCTCAGAGGTACGACCAATCAAAAGCGCTTTATAATTATTGCCTGACATTCACCCATTCATACACACATTCATACACACATTCATGCACACATTCATGCTCCGACGGCGGGTCAATCATGCGAGGAGAGCGCCAGCTCGCCGGGAGCAGTTAGGGTGAGGTGCCTTGCTCAGGGACTTAGATAGGCACTTAGCTAGGAGGAGCCGGGAATCGAACTAGCGGCCTTCCGATTACTAGGCAACACCCCGCTCTACCTCCTGCTGCCACTGCCGCCCCAAGTGGTAGCGTGTTTAGTAGTAAGGAAGGAAGGGAGGAAGGAAGGAAGGAAGGAAGGGAGGAAGGAAGGAAGGAAGGAAGGAGAGGGAGGGAGGGAGGGAGGGAGGGAGGGAGGGAGGGAGGGAGGGAGGGAGGGAGGGAGGGGGAGGGAGGGAAGGAAGGAAGGAAGGATCAATCATTCCTTCCTTCCTTCCTTCCTCCCTTCCAGGCAACCCGCTCTACCTTCTGCACCACTGCCGCCCCAAGTGGTAGGGTGTTTGGAAGGAAGGAAGGAAGGAAGGAAGGAAGGAAGGAAGGAAGGATCAATCATTCCTTCCTTCCTTCCTTCCTCCCTTCCTTCCTTCCTTCCTTCCTTCCTTCCTTCCTTCCTTCCTTCCAGGCAACCCGCTCTACCTCCTGCACCGCTGCCGCCCCAAGTGGTAGGGTGTTTAGTAGGAAGGAAGGAAGGAAGGAAGGAAGGAAGGAAGGAAGGAAGGAAAGAAAGAAAGAAAGAAAGAAAGAAAGAAAGAAAGAAAGAAAGAAAGAAAGAAAGAAAGAATCTTAAAACCAATGTTGTCCATGCTGTTCCCCCCCCCGCAGGGCCCAGAGGAAGAAGAGCATCGGTCAGCGGCCGCCGCCGGCCCCTAAGGCGCGGCAGCAGCCGGCGGCGCCGCAGTGCCGGGCGCTGTACCAGTATGTGGGCCAGGACGCGGACGAGATCAGCTTCAACGTCAACGACGTCTTCAACCTGGTCAAGGAAGGTGCGTGGTTCAAAGGTCGTAATAACATCGGTTATACATATACGTTGTTTACATACTGGTTGACCATGAG
>JAOPHQ010002393.1:20000-47500 GCA_030340625.1 Merluccius polli | reverse complement strand
CATCGCCAGCACACATTCAACTAGACCACATGCTTCTTACTTGTACTGTAAGATCATCTAAGACTACTACTTCAGTCAGGCGCAAGACAGTTTTTTTATTTTTAGTTTTTTTACTGCCAAAGAGTATGTGTATTTGATGGAGGAAAAGTAAAACTTCGTCTGTATTTTTATACTTAAGATTACAAAATAATATTAAAATAATAAAATAAAAAAAATAAAAATAAAAAATAATTAAAATTTAAAAATTTAAAAAAAATAATAATAATAATAATACTAATACTACTACTACTACTACTACTACTACTAATAATAATAATAATAATAATAATGAATATATATACACACAAAAAAGATACCAAATGTGTACTTGATTTCAGATTTCAAAAAAAAAAAAAATCAGATTTTTCTACAACTGCCTCAAATTGTAGGCTCTCTAAGCCCCGCCCCCCCCGGGTCGGCTCGCTCCGCGCGGCTCCGCCAGCTCGGCGTCTGATTGGTCGAGGCGGCCCTCCGTCCCGCGGTCGCCCTGCCAGTCGCCGTCTGGAAAGGGGAGGGGCGCCGCGCAGCTTCCGGTTCGGGGCTGAAATTGACACACAATGAGGAGCGGGGACGGGGAAGACGCTCGCCAGACGCCGCTGTAAACAAACAACGACCGCCGCCGCCGCGG
Organism: Merluccius polli; assembly: GCA_030340625.1. Lineage (NCBI taxonomy): Eukaryota > Metazoa > Chordata > Actinopteri > Gadiformes > Merlucciidae > Merluccius > Merluccius polli. The sequence goes on along the minus strand of JAOPHQ010002393.1, from coordinate 46,833 downwards.
ACGCCGGAGAAAAACCATGGAGAATCAGGTACCGCCGCGCCGCCGCGCCGCTACCGGCCCCGGGCCACCGCGCCGCGCGCCCAACGGCCCCGCCGGACGGCGGTTGGTCGCACGGGCGCTGCTGAGCGCTCGCGCTGCTGCTGCTGCTGTTAGCCAGGAGGAAAAAAAAACAAAAAAAAAAAACGGCTCCACTGCCGCCGCTAATGAACGAGCTGCTGGCTGGGAGCTATGCTGCTAGCTGGGGAGCTAAGCTATGCTAGCTGGGGAGCTAGCAGGCTAGCTGGCCGTTCATCGGTATGTCCCGCTAGCCCCCCCCCCCTCCTCCTCCTCCTCCTCCGGCGGCGAGCGGGGCTAGCCGACCCGCAGAGCCGGCGGTGCAACGTTTCCGGCGGCTCCCCCACCCCCCCCCCCCCCCAAACACCCCCACCCCCCCCCCCGGTTCGTGCAGAAATATGGAGCCAACCCCCCCCCCCGAAAAATAATAATAATAATAACACATTTCCACAAACCCCCCCCCCACTCCTAGCCCAGCGCTATGCTAGCGTACCTCACCAGGAATGCATCGGCCCGTGGCTAAGCTAGGCGGTAGCTACTAGCCGCCGGTGGGGGAATGGAGAGGCTTTTTTCAGGCTAGGGTGGAGGTGGAGGTGCCTGTGTTGTGTTGTTGTGTTATGGTGGTGGTGTTGTGTTGTTGTTGTGTTGTGCCGTCCCTAGTTGTACCTCAAGCCCACACGTTTACAGGTTACTGTCCATTTTGTTCAGTCATTAGTTTTGAATGGACCTGGCGGTGCAGGAGGAGGACGCCGCCACACTCCGCCTTCCTGTGCACAACAACGTTTTCAAGACTGTGGGAATGTGTTTTATTTTTTATTTTACCCTTTTTTTAAGGGAGACAAAAAAAAACACATTTATTGGATAAATGAGGTTATTTTTTTTTTGAAATATTCATCCAAAGGGCAGTGTTTGTGTGTCTTTTGTATTTTCTAAATGCATGCCACCAGTGGAGTCCCACCACCACCACCACCCCTCACGTCTCTGGAGGCCGGTCCAGGCCTTGGTCCCGTTGGGTCTCTCCGGAGGCCGGTCCTTCCTGGTCCCCGTTGGGTCTCTCCGGTGGCCGGTCCTGGTCCCCATTGGGTCTCTCCGGAGGCCGGTCCTGGTCCCCGTTGGGTCTCTTCAGGAGGCCGGTCCTGGTCCCGGTCCCGTTGGGTCTCTCCGGAGGCCGGTCCTGGTCCCCGTTGGGTCTCTCCAGAGGCCGGTCCTGGTCCCCGTTGGGTCTCTCCGGAGGCCAGTCCTGGTCCCGTTGGGTCTCTCCGGAGGCCGGTCCTGGTCCCGTTGGGTCTTCCTCCTCCTCCTGCCTGTTGGTGGATGCAGGCTACGCTTGTCCGCTTACCCCTACGCCCAATTTGAATCGGTTGACGTTTTAAGACCGCTTTAAAGAAGAAAATGTCAACTGACAGCTGTGAGATGTGTAGTAAATGTGCTGTGAGCTGTCTAGCTGCCACCTCCATTACTCTCTACTCATCTCAGCTTTAGATACGAAGCAATTGATCTGTTCAATGTTTGGCCTTTTTTCTCTATATAAAAACGTGGATGATTAGCGTGGAGGAACAAGGATTCACAAAAGGCTGTGAATTAAGGCTTAAGTGCCTTAACTGCCATAGCGCCCATTGTAGACACTGGGAATATAATACCCCGCTGTTCGTCAGCAACAGAAATTCTTCCTTTTTAAATGGAAAGACTCAGAATTGGGTTGACAGTGATGCAGTCGGTTTTGAACGGTTTTATTTACATGGCACGTGGGGTTCATTGTTGTCATGTGTTGCCTGCGTGTCTGCCAAAACACACATTTTGTGTGTGTGTGTGCGTGCGTTTGCCGCGATGGCCACTGTGTGTAATTGCCTTGCAGTGGCTCCGTCAAGGGTTAGGTGCATAAATATCTTTTTGGTCTTTTTGGTTTATTTAACAATGTTAGGAGATTGACTTGGAATCTGTACCACAGTTTGGGAATCCCTAACATCAGTGTATGAAATACTGCGGTTTGTTTGAAGAATATAACGTCTTTATTACATTGAGGCGTTGATCTCATTTTCCATATTAAGTCAGGCTTTTTTTATTTTAGTTTTAATTCAGAGGTATAGATGCGTTTATGATCCCGCGTATATAAATGAATCCTTGTTCCTACAGTCTCTTATGCCATCTCCGATTTGAATGGTGGCCCTCAGCCAGAGGCTTCCTGGGAGAGACGAGTGTTGTGGAGGGGGGCTCGGCGGCTGCACACCCAGGGTGTGGCTGTGTGCTAGTCTGGAGTTTAAGGCCATTGCCGCCACAGAATAGCCGGGCGAAACGCCAAGCAGGGGAGTTGTGTGTCTGCCTGTCTGCCTGCCTGCCTGTGTGTGTGCGTGTGTGTGTGTGCGTGCGTGTGTGTGTGTTTGGGAGAGAATGAGGGAGCCCTGAGTGCCAGACCGACTCATCTCAGCCTGCCCCCTCTAATCCCCCCACTTGCTCCCAGCTCACGAGCCGCCCAGTAAAAAGGGCCAAATCCCTGCATTCTGTAGTCCTGGACATGAAGTGCCTTTTCTGCCCACCCACCTCCCCCCCCTTACCTCCCCCGCCTACCTCCCTCCCCGTCCCCCCCGCCTACCTCCCCCCGCGTCCCCCGTCCCCCCCCGCCTTACTCCATTTCCAAAGCCACTTCACGAGCACATCCCAATCAGCTCCAGGACAGCAGTACTGGGTTGCCCCCCCCCCCCCCACACACACACACACACACATATCGCTCCTATTTTCAACCGTCCCTTTGAGATCTGGACAGCTAATTGTTCTCCCTCCAAACGGCAGCATGCCTCGCCGCCGCCACCGCCGCCGCTGCCTTCATGTAGACCACACAGTTTGCATCGCACCTCCGAAGGGTGGATGCAGGACATGCAGGATATTGACGATGTATTTGCAATGAAAACAAAAGACTCATTGTCCACCAAACCAATTTATGATTCACCTGACTCAGTTTTGTCTATACGGCAAAACCAAAGTTCAACACCCTCTCTCGCGGAGTTACGTGTGTGGCTATTGCAAACGGCGCATTTACATGTGCCATTTGCAAAATTACATTTAAATTTAGCAGCGCAAAAGGTCACACCCTCTCAACATTTACCTAAGCCTCCAGAAATACGTTGTTTTGGCATGGCCTCTCGTGAAGCCATTTGCTTTGCCTCGCTCGTTTCCATGACCCGGTGTGAATGATTTTTCGTGTCCCGTCTTTTTTCTCCACCATCTCGCAGTGCACCGTGCAAGTGAAGCTGGAGCTGGGACACAGGGCTCAGCTGAGGAAGAAGGTGACGTCTGAGGGCTTCACCCACGACTGGATGGTGTTCGTCCGAGGCCCGGAGGCCGGCGACATCCAGCACTTTGTCGACAAGGTGGTTTTCCGCCTCCACGAGAGTTTCCCCAAACCCAAGAGAGGTACGGGGCCGGGGGGTGAGAACGTGGCGGCCATGATGTTCTCTTAACGTTTACATTTGATATTGTTGGTGTCATGTAGGCAAAATGTCACAGCAAGGACATCGTGTCTATGCTGTTACATTTTGCAGCTTACAACTCTTGTGTTGGCTAAATTTTGTTTTTGCTTTTCAGTACTATGAGTCACCTTTGTTACTCATGGTTGGGTTCTTTGTCATCACATCTGTCTGTCTGTCTCTCTGTCTGTCTGTCCGCAGTATGCAAAGAGCCGCCGTACAAAGTGGAGGAGTCGGGCTACGCAGGCTTCCTTATGCCCATCGAAGTCTACTTCAAGAACAAGGTGAGCCGGCTCGGGGGTTGGGTCGCCACGCCCCTCTGGTGAAACATTAAACTGAGCCACTTGCAACTCGGTCACCGGCGATCCAAGCACAACTGGAAGTATATTCTGCTGTCTTTGAGCGTTGCCATTGAGTAGCGTTAAAGAACAAAGGACGACAGAAACGGCGGTAATAAACGCGCAGATTGTTCGGTTAAAGCGGAATATGAAAGCGAGCCCAGACGTGGGCGTAGTGTGAAATATAATATTGGACAGGGAGTCTGCGCCGCTGCCCCCATATCCCCGCCAAGCCATTCCTTCGAGACGTGAGCCACTGTCAAATGATTAGTCTGCACTTCATCAAGTTCCCCCCCCCCCCCCCCCGGTCTTCAAGATTTCACCCTCAATGCTATCTCGCACCCTGCCCACACTGGCGTGTTGTAAACGCTTGTTTACACAGCTTGGCCCATGCCGTCGCCCGACGCGTCTCCTTGTTGAGGGGAGTAAACAGTCCTGCGGTGCGGCGCTGCACCGAGGTGGCGCCTGCAGTCTCTTCTCGACAATGCGCCGCCGCTCCATTCCACTGTGGTCATTGATGATTCTGTGGCGGCGCTCGCAGTTTGAGGCAAAGTGCCCCCCCCCGAATCCCAGTTTTAGGTTGTGCTCGCTTTTCACGGTTCTGTCGCAGCGTTTTATAACAATGGGGCCGATTGTGGCTGCTGACGCCGGGCAACGGTTTTTTCCCCCCCAAAGAAAGCTCTGTGTGTTGGTTTTTTCGCTTGAAAGTATTAAGTCCAAAATGACTGTAGATCACAGCGATCCTTATGTGGCTCTGGAGAGCGGCGCGTTCTGGCCTTCGGCGTCATGTGAGCGCCTGCGTATTTCTGCCACTTCTCCAACTTTATGCCACTTGGGAGTTGCATGGCATGTCAGTGGGGAATGCGCCAAATCTCATTCTAGTTTACTTCAACATATTGACACATTGCTTTCCAGCATGGGGTCTATTAAGATATTGTACCGTTTTATTATGACATTTGTTGTCTTTTTTTTTTTGTATTGGTGTATTATTATACCACTAGCCTGAAGACGATGGAAATCGATACGCAATGGTGTCTCCAACGCTCGCACTTTTTCCCCTCCTTGATCACAGAGGAATGTCTTTGACAAAGAGGAGTAGGAAAGGAAATGAAAGCACATTTAACAGGAAGACAAACGCCATTGTGAAAAAGAGAAAAAAAAACAGACATCTTTTTTTTCAATATTTCTTAATTCTCAGCCTGTGTGTGTGTCACGTGTTTCTACTGCGTCTCATTTTTTTTCCACGCCACTCAATTCGACTCACTAGCACCGTCCGTCTGATGGCTTTTCACCCTTTTTGTAAATCTCAATCTCTGTGGAATGCCGGTCGCATTTCTTATCACTTCGTGGGCTGCAGCTTTGCCTGTCTGTCTTATTGATTTCCAGGGTTTGTTCTGTTACTGTTAGCCATGTGATCCGCTGAAGCTGATAGCGCTTGGCTCGGTGCCACAGGAGGGCCCCACTGGCTTTTAGCGCGTTGTGAAATAAAGGGGGACGTTAATACCAGACGTACGTACAGACAGGGTAAACGAGCTTGTGACACGCCTGATAAAGTGTCTTTGTGGAGGAGGGCGGATTTCCAGACAGTTTACAGAATAGTGACCGTTCTCTGATTGTATCTTCATGGTCATGCAGCTTTTTATTTTTTTATTTTTTTATTTTTATAGGAGGAGCCAAAGAAGGTGTGTTTTAACTATGACCTGTTCCTGAACTTGGAGGGGAACCCCCCTGTGAACCACCTGCGTTGTGAGAAGCTCACCTTCAACAACCCCACCAAAGAGTTCAGGAGAAAGCTTGTGCGGGCCGGCGGGGTGAGTGGTCGTCTAAGCGCGCGACTCTACTGGGTTGTATGTGTTCATTCACATACAAGGGGAAGTGCGTGTACATGAGCGGGAAGTGCATCTTCCACTTTGTGGTTTGTGCTTCGTGACACGCGTTAATCTTCGTGACTGCAGGTGATGGTGGTGCCGGAGGGGGCGGAGGCCGTGTCGCGGCCCAGCCCAGACTACCCCATGCTCCCCACGATACCCCTGTCCGCCTTCTCTGACCCCAAGAAGACCAAGCCCTCCCATGTGTCCAAGGTTGGTACTTGGCACACACCACACACACACACACACACTCGTACTAGAATTATTTAACCACTCGGCGAAAAACTGCATCCATGTGAGGCTTCATCCTTTTGGGTTTTCATCTCTCTCCAGGAGCCCAGTAAAGAGGGCAGTGGCGGCGGCGGCGGCGGCAGCGGCGGCGGCGGCAGCAGCAAAGGCCCCAAGCCCCACAAGCTGACCAAGGAGCACCGAGAACGACCCCGCAAGGACTCGGAGAGCAAGGCCACGTCGAAGGGCGACAGCGACCGCGACGGCGCCGCCGCCAAGAGCGGCCGGGACCCTTCGTCGTCGTCCTCGTCGTCGTCCTCCTCCAAGAAGCCGACGGAGATCAAAGTGAAGGACGAGGGCGGCAAGGTGGTGCCCAAGGCCGCCTTCAAGGAGCCCAAGCTCACCCTCAAGGAGGCAAAAATGGAGGGCATGTCCCCTAAAGGTGGAGGGGGGGGAGGAGGAGGTGGTGGAGGAGGAGGAGGAGGCGGCGGCGGCGGCGTTGGGGGAGGGGGAGGAAGCGCCGGCCCCGGTCCCGCAGAGCCCAAGGCCCCCGGGAAGCGGGCCAACGCGGTGGAGTCTCCCAAGCCCAGTGCCAAGAAGCAGAAGAAGGGCAGCTCCGAGGGGCCCAAGGTGGCCGGGGCCTTCACGGGCCCCTCTCCTCGCATCTCCTCCTCCTCGGGCCCAGCCAGCCAGCCCTACCCCGAGAAGAGGCCGCCCAAGGAAAAGGGCGGCGGCCGCTGGCCCAAGACCAAGAGCGACCCCCAGGAGCTGAAGGAACCCAAGAAGCCGCCCGAGTCGGACGAGTCCAACTCCGACGACGAAGCCTCCTCCAAGTCAGAAGTATGTGTCATAGCCCCGTTGGCACTGCTTGTTTGTTTCCAGAAATATGCATTTGTTTTTTTGTTGTTCGTACTCTGATTAATACGATGTCTACATTACACACTGACCTGTTTCTGTTATACCCCCCCCCCTCCATCTCTCTGTCCATCTCTTCCTCCTCCTCCTCAGCAGTCGGCACCATCCAGCCCCTCCAACTCCAGCTCCAGCTCCGAGTCCAGCTCCGAGTCGGACTTTGAGCCGGGCCAGAAGCCAGGCCAAGGTAAGAAGCGCTCGGCATGTCCTCAAGTTAACCAACAAATTCACACTTCCCACAGCGCTTTATATTGGTGGCAGTAGCGCCCTTTCCCCTGTGGTGAAATGTGTGCGTGTTGCCTCATCCCCCCCGAAGGACCGCTGCGCTCTATGGTGGAGCAGATCCAGTCGGAGGAGTCGGACGACGACGACAGCAGCTCAGAGGAAGAGACGCCCGTCAAGAACAACCCCACCAACCGTGACTCACGGTCAGTCCCTGCTTTACTTCCTGTGTGTGTGTGTGTGTGTGTGCTATTTATTTATATACACTTCACTAAATTGCAGCATTGTATATGATTTATAGCCTTTTCTCCTACACTACTGTCGTTTTTCTTTCTTTTGATTTGTTTTTGGTTGATCCTCCTCCGTTCATCCTTGGTCTGTCGGTTTGACTGAGCGCCCAGGGAGGGAGGCGGGAGGAGGGAGGCGGTCCACGCTGTGTACATTTCACCCGTTGTGTCCTGCCTCTATCTGACCTCTGCCTCCCCCTCCTCCTCCTCCCTTGACCCCCGTCTCCCCCGGCAGACTCAGCCTGGACAGCGAGAGCGACAGCAGTGACGGCTCGCACCGGCCCAGCCGTGACCCCACCCTGCCCCCGCAGAAACACAGCTCCTCCAATAACAAGGTGACAGCCCCCCCCCCCCCCCCTCCCCTCCCCCTTTAAAAAAAGACACTGCGGTTCATTTCAGCGAAACTGAGATGTATGGGAGAATCGCGCCGACCAGAAAAAGGCCGGACATTGTTTTGTCTTGAGGTTGCCTTCGTCTTGGCATTCTGTTCATTTGAGAAAACATCATTTTTGGGCTTTTTTTCTTCCTTTCGCTATACATTTTGAGTCCAAAACTGTTTATTACCATAGTATATGTTAATACATTTGTGTTTGATTTATGAAGAATATTATCATGAACCTTTTTACAAGTCGTATGTATCCATGTAGACGCGTCTCTCTGGTCTCCCTTTGGCCCTTTCTCTAGTTCAGTGGTGTGTGGCCCCAGCTGCTGGCTCTTTGTCTGGCACCCTTATGTCATGGTCAACAGCAAAGTCCAGCAGCAGGTTGAGTCCAAGCAGCAGGTTGAGTCCAGCAGCAGGTTGAGTCCAGCAGCAGGTTGAGTCCAAGCAGAGTCTTTTTTTAAGTGGACCACCTGTTTCAGCACCAATTCAAACACTGAGATTTTGAAAAATGCATTTTTTTTAAGCTAGTACCGCCGTTGTGTGTAAGCGTTTACAATGAGCGATGTTGCATATGAAATGCGCTACACACTGCAAGAGTCCGAGAAGCTTAACCCTCTCGGACGCGGACGTCCACCGCCGCCGCCGGCGTCCCGTCTTCGCGGCGGCGAAGGGACGCCTTCGAGGTCACGAGCAGAACGCCACCTGAGTTTGGAGCAGAGCAAACGTTCACAAACTGGTGGGCAGAGACTGGCGAACACATGAAAAGGATTTTGCACCTGTTCTCTAAACGATGGTCTTATTTTAGTAACGGTGTCAAAATGGCATAGATGACGATGTTGAAGATCTTATAAAATATATTACCACTGTTTAAAACCAAAACAATGACACGCGTCACTGACACAAATGAGACGCTTCGTCTGTTTCTCTTCAGCACCTCAAGTCCTTCTCTAAATCTTCTCTCGGTCCGTCTGTCGTCTGTCCGTCTGTGCACAGGTGTCTGGCAGAAAGAGCCCGGAGCCTTTCCGCTCGGAGAAGGTGTTGAAGAAGGGATACGACAAGGTAGGAAGGGTAAATCAAACGTTTTCTTACTTCAAACGCACCCTACACCTGCAATGTCATTACATTAACATTTGTCCCGCGAATCAACCCTGGACACCCGGGGGTTTACACGTGTGGCTGATCTCCGCGCAACAAAAGAAACCAGATTATGTTCCCGTCACGTTCGGGAAATCAACCCTGACTCTTGTCACGAATAGGAAATAACGTTTATGTCTAAATATACGTTTTTAGTCTGTAGCGCAACGCAAACCGTTTATATTTCCTACTCAAGGACTGCAGTGATTGAAATCTGTTTCCTATGCGTCATGCGGTCCCACTGTGGTGACGCAGCTATTAGTCACAAGGTAACGCGGCGAGGGCTGCCTTGCACAAGGGCACGCACCAGCAGATGGGACCTGTGACGAACCAAAAAGGATTAAGACAAATATACAGATTTTCCCCCCTTTTAATTGTTGACCCCCCCCCCCCATGCTGCATTTCAGCCACCTAATGTCTTTCCACATTTCTTCTTCTTCTTCTCCTCTTCCCTTTGGGCGGTGTGCAGGCCTACACAGAGGAGCTGGTTGACCTCCACCGCAGACTGATGGCCCTGAGGGAGCGTAACGTCCTACAGCAGGTGTGTATGTCTCTCTCTCCCTCTATCTCCCCCCCCCCCCCCCCCCTCGCTCTCTATCTCCCCCCCCCCCTCTCTTTTTCTCTCGCTACTGGGAGTCGGCTGTCAACGGTTGAGCGTCTGTGTGCAGGGATGTGGAAGGCACTTTCATAGCATCAAAATGGCACTGGGGTGGCAGTGGGGGGGGGGGGGGGGGGGGGGGGGTGGCGGCAGTGGCGGGGGGGGGGGGGGGGTGTTGGTTGGTTGATGTCCTGCTGCATTTGTGTTGTGGTTGTGGGTGGGGGGGGGGGGGGGGAACTTCAGCTTTGAAACGCCCCCCTGGCGCTCTCAGTACAGCCGGTGGGTAATCATGTGTCTGGCTTTCATTTGGTCTCCCCGTTTTGTTCACTATGAATGCGTCGTCTTGCGTCCGTCTGTCCAGCAGTGCAGTAAAGAGCGTCTGTCCCTCTCCCCCCCCCCCCCCCCCCCCCCCCCCCCCCACCCCCCAGATCGTCAACCTGATCGAGGAGACGGGCCACTTCAACGTGACCAACACCACCTTTGACTTTGACCTCTTTTCCCTGGACGAGTCCACCGTCCGCAAACTACAGAGCTACCTGGAAGCCACGGCCACGTGACAGGAAGCGCGGGGCGGCGGCGGCGGTGGCGTGCGTGGGCAGGCGGCGGCGGCAGCGCGGCGGCGGTGATGGCCGGCCAGGGGGCGCGTCTGAAGGCCGCCTGTAATTCCCTTTGATTTTTAAAGGAGGAGGAGGAAGAAGAAGAAGAGGTGGAGGAGGAGGAGGAGGAGGAAGAAGAGGAGGAGGAGGTGGGCCAAGCCTTGAAACCCTCGCTGCCGTATTACAGACCTGAACTGAACTGGCAGGGGAAAAAAACGGTCTCACACACACGCAAACACACACACACACACACAAAACACACACACACACACGCATGATCACACCATCTCTGCCTGGCATTAGAGAGAGGATCAGGGTGGGGGGGGGGGGGGTGTGGGTGTCTCCCATCCCTAACCTGGGAGACAGCAGTGTGTGAGCTGAACTCTTTTTCTCTCTTGCTGTCCGTTGACATGACTGGATTTCTCACTACACGTCTCCCCCCCCCTCCCCCCTCCTCCCCCGCGCGCACACGCAACACACGCCACCACATACACTCCTTTATTACGTTGGTCTCTTGTCCTGTGTGTGTGTGTGTGTCTGTGTGTGTGTGTGTGTGTGTGTCTGCCATCTTTCGGTGTAAACACATGTTTGCAGCATGTCTTTGACCAACGCTGTAAGCCGAGCCTTGACCTGCCCCCCCCCCCCCCCCTCGCCCCCCCCTCCCCCCCACACACACCCAAAAAAAAAGTCTCATTTTCTCCCACCGTCTGCATGAAAGGGCTCCCGCTGGTGGAGGTCGACTCCCAAATGGCCTTCAAGTCACTCCTAGAGGTGGTGGTGTGTGTGTGTGTGTGTGTGTGTGTGTGTGTGTGTGTGTGGGGGGGGGGGGGGGGGGGGGGGGGGGTAAAGTAGCCATAACCATCTTCCCCCCCTAAGCGATTAAACTAATCGACAGCAACGCTTTTATTTTATTTTATTTTATTTCTTTCTTTTTTTTCCTACCAAGACATCTGGTGTTCGGTGTGTGTGTGTGTGTGTGTGTGTGTGTGTGTGTGTGTGTGTGTGTGTGTGTGTGTGTGTGTGTGTGTGTGTGTGTGTGTGTGTGTGTGTGTGTGTGTTATCTTCTTCTGTCCCCCGGATCAGGTTAAGGCGACCCTGTGAGCTTTGAATGTACATTGCTTTTACTTTATCTAGGGCTAGCGACGATGCCGCTCTTAGTGCCTTCCTGCAACTTGCAGTGTGTGTGTGTCTGTGTGTGTGTGTGTCTGTGTGTGTGTGTGTGTGTGTGTGTGTGTGTCCGTCTGTCTGTCTTGTCAGGGCCAGATTGACAAATATACCCCCCACTCTGCAACAGGTGTTGTAGTGTTAGGTGGGGAGCACCTGAACATCCAGTTTTGTCTTTAATGGCCTCCCTCCCCTCCCCCTTCCTCCTCCCTCCCCCCTCCTCCCCGTCTTCTTCTCCCACAGTGTCTTTGTAGCCCCTGGTCTCTCTCTCCCCCCCCTGTGGTTACTTTTGTCAATAACTGGAAACGCAAAGCTGCCTTGGAAATCCCAGGAATACTCAAACCCAACCCGCCGTAATCCTCCTCTTCACGCTCACTAACCCCGCCCCCCTCCTCACCCCCCTCCTCACCCCTCCTCACCCCCCTCCCCCCCTCCATACGCTCTGGTGGACGACCAGACGCTCGGCTCTCGTTTTTTTTCCTGCGCCATCAGGGTTAACGGTTTCCAGAACGGCGCTCCATCTTGCCGCGTGTCAAAACATTTACGTGGTTCGGGGGGCCAAGCGGGGAGAACGTCGCTCAGTCAATATCTGTTGTTTCGTAGGCGGCGGCGGCGCCGGCGGTCGGCGGTCGGCTCAGAGCGACCGCCGGGAAAAGAAAGAAGAATCGCAAAACGCATCGCATGTTTTCGTTACGTGTTTTTTTTTTTGTGTGTTTTTTTTTATACCATCTTGATTTTGGTGCTGCACACATCTTCCTCTTTTTTCTCTCGCCGACAGATTTCCTCTTTCTAGCCTTTCTTCACGTGTGGACCAACCTCGACACACACACACACACACACACACACACACACACACACACACACACACACACACACACACACACACACACACACCCGAACCAAACCCACTGTGGCTCAGACTCCCAGCAGTCCGCCTTGGATGAGCGATTTCCTCCGCTCCTCCGCCTCTGTTCTCCTGCCACCGGCGGCGTGTTTATCCCGACGCCGCCGCCGCCATAGCTTTAATACTCTCTCTCTCGCTCTCTCTCTCTCTCCCTCTCCACTCGCCGCTCCGCTGCCCGCCTCCCCCCCCCCTGGCCTTACTGTAAATCCTTCCTGGGAGAGCGCACGCACACACACACACACAGTCACACACACACACTCACACACACACACATACACACACACACGGTGTCACCAACTCTGAAAAAAAGGGATGATTGAAGACAAAGCTGAACCCGGTCGCCTTACGTTTCCTGCATCATCTCGCCGCCGCGCCGACCTCCTCCAACCACACTCGCCTCCTCTCCTCGATTTTATCTAGGCGTGCCTAAGTCAACACAACTTCCTGGACCGCAAACAAACTGAGAATGAACTTTTAAAGATGATGATGGCGCACAGCGAAGGCCCGCCTGCCCGCCGCCGCCGCCTGCGCGTTGTGTGTGTTTGGCGGCGGCATGCGGCACTCGCGGCGGCGGCGGTGGCGGTGGACCACGTCCCAACAAACCCGGAGCATGAGGCCCAGTGAACTTTGAACCTTCGAGTCCTCGTTTGTGAACTGTGACTTTTGACCCGACGCTTGTTCAGTCCCTTGAAACGGTGTGTGTGTGTGTGTGTGTGTGTGTGTGTGTGTGTGTGTGTGTGTGTGTGTGTGTGTGTGTGTGTGTGTGTGTGTGTGTGTGTGTGTGAGAGAGAGAGACGGGAGGGGGCTTTGTAAATGTCGAGTTGCGGCTCCAGCAGGAGCGCAGCCCCACTGTCTGCCCACAGTCAATGTTTTATTTATGAACCTCTGCACTTTTGGCTGTGGTGACTTCAGTACTTATCTAAGTAATTATCTAAACTGTATTTTTAAGGATTTTATACACTATTTACATGCAATACAATATACACCGTTTTCTTTCTTTTTTTTCTTTCTTTTTTTTTTGCTGCGTTTTTTTTTTTTTTTTTCCGTTTCGTTAATTTAATTTGTATTTCGGCATGTGTCAACATATTACTCGTAAAAAAAACTTGCCTTTTTAATTCAGTGGGTTTTTAGGCCTATGGATCACGTTGTTGTTTTGGACGCTTCCCGAATGTTATTTTTGTACATTGTCCTGATGACAGCTGAGCACCGAGCAGCAGGTGATGAGGGGGGAGGAGCTAACCGTGTTGTTATCTTCATCATCCTCATCTTCATCATCATCATCATCTGCCTTTTCACTAAGAATTACTCTGGGCCAGATTGAGCACATTGGCCGCCCGGTCGGGTCCACAGTACTGACAGATATAGTATATTTTCTGTGTATGTCCAAGATTGATTTGTTTATTTTTTTTATTCTGCTCTCTATATTCGGCAGCATTATCATCAGCGTCTCAACGGCGGTCAACTCTACTTGTAACTTATTTTTTACAGTTTTTTGTTTTTAAACTCTTTTTAAACCCCCTGAAGAAACATTAAAAACCAACGACATAGGAAACGGTCGCCGGGCCGTCGGGGGGGTGTGGGGGGGGGGGCGTCAACTTAGCTGAGACTATATTTATATATATATATATATTCATATATATGTAGAATAAAGCAAAAAGGTGGAATATCTACTGTGTGGATTTTAAGGATAAGGAAAAAGCAAAATAATTGAGCAGTAAATGGTTACTTGCAAATATGTGTTTTTCTTCCTTTTGATATGATGATTAGGGCGTGTTGAGGGGGGGGGGGGGGGGGGGGGGTCACAGTGGGGGGGGGGGGGGGGGGGCAGGAAGGACACAGTGATGCTGAGGGGGCATTTCCTGCGGCGGTGGTGGTATCCGTGTGTCCGGCGGCGGGGCGGTCTGTCTGTCTGCCTGTGATGTTTTGAGGGGGGGGGGGGGGGTTCTGGTCTGGTTCTGGTTCTGGTTCTGGACCGGTGGGTTTAAAAGAAACTGTTCCCCTGTTGTGTGTGTGTGTGGCCGGTGGGCCGAACAAGTGACAGAACAGAACAATGCTACATGATCATTTTAATGAAAAAAAAGGAGCTCGGCATTACGATGCCACCATGTGGTCATACGGTGCAAGTTGCTCACAAGTACAAATGTTAATTATTTTAATGTTTTTTTTGTTTGTTTTGTTCATTTTTTTTTTAATTTTATTTTTGGAGGTCATATTATGAATAAATTCATCGAGTACTGTCCGTTCTGGCTACTGTTGTACTGCTGTGTGTGTGTGTGTGTGTGGTGTGTGTGTGTGTGTGTGTGTGTGTGTGTGTGTGTGTGTGTGTGTGTGTGTGTGTGTGTGTGTGTGTGTGTGTGTGTGTGTGTGTGTGCGTGCGTGCGTGCGTGCGTGCGGTGCGCGCGCTTACATTTGCCCTGAATTTGACCCTGTGAACCTGATGATGAGATGGGGGGGGGGGGGGGGGGGTTCACAGAGGGGTCACCAGTGTCCTGCTGCCAGGGCGGCGGACCGAACCATTAGGACGTCACGTTAGCAGTGAACTATTCCCTTCTCCTCCCTCACAATGAGGACCACAACAGACCTCCAGGACAAGAGCGGGTTCTGATCCGGTTCACGGCTCAACAAAAGGCCTGGAGGGGTCGCTGTGTGACCCCATGCTGCTGAAGACCTGGGGGGGGGGTTCAGGTCTGCTCTCCCTCCCCATGGGGGGGTTCAGCAGGTCTGCTCTCCTGGAGGGGTTCAGCAGGTCTGCTCTCAGGTCTGCTCTCCCTCACACCTGCAGGGGTCCAGCAGGTCTGCTCTCCCCCCCCACCTGGAGGGGTTCAGCAGGTCTGCTCTCCCCCCCCCACCTGGGGGGGTCCAGCAGGTCTGCTCTCCCCCCCCCCCCCCCCCACCTAGGGCTCAACACATGGAAGACCCCCAGAGTACGGCTGAAGGGTCGGTCCAGGCCCAGGTCCAGGCCCAGGTCTCACGTCTCCATCCACTACTGAAGGGTTTGTTACCCACCATGTAACGCAGACACTAAAACATATTTATATTTACATATTTATATGTGGATATTGAATAATAATACACAGGGGCGAGGCTAGCCCATTTTTAGGGGTGCTGAAGCACCCCTAAAAACAGGCTCAGCACCGCTAAAACTTGGGTAAGAAATGTTATTCTAAAAATTGTGTTTGTCTTTGACAGGGTTAAATAATGTCCAAAACATACTCCGTAGTTTGTGGTTTAAAATGTATATGTTAAGGACGAAAATGAAAACATCCCCGCTTAGCAAATGGTATGATCCTCTTCTCACCCCTCCTTCTCCTCTGCACCGCTCCGCAGCCCGACCGTCCAGCGCGACTCACGCAGAGTGAGATCTGTTTAGTTGTAGTGTTGTGAATCAACTGTTGCTCCAAAGCTGTCTCACACTTCTTTCCTTTTAGCGAGAGTTGTTCCGATTCCGATACCATATCGGTGAGTGCTGGAGGCACCGTTTACCAGTTAGCTCTGTTAGCCCGGTTAGCTCCGTTAGCGCCATTAGCGCCATTAACGCAAATTACGTAAGTTATTTACGTAATAACTTACGTGAATTGCGTAACTTACGCAATTCACGTAAGTTATTTACGTAATAACTTACGTAATTTGCGTAAGTTATTTACGTAATAACTTACGTGAATTGCGTAACTTACGCAATTCACGTAACTAAATAACTTACGCAAATTACGTAAGTTATTTACGTAATAACTTACGTGAATTGCGTAAGTTACGCAATTCACGTAACTTACGCAAATTACGTAAGTTATTACGTAAATAACTTACGCAAATTACGTAAGTTATTTACGTAAATAACTTACGTAATTTGCGTAAGTTATTTACGTAATAACTTACGTAATTTGCGTAAGTTACGTGAATTGCGTAAGTTACGCAATTCACGTAAGTTATTACGTAAATAACTTACGTAATTTGCGTAAGTTATTTACGTAATAACTTACGTGAATTGCGTAACTTACGCAATTCACGTAACTAAATAACTTACGCAAATTACGTAAGTTATTTACGTAATAACTTACGTGAATTGCGTAAGTTACGCAATTCACGTAACTTACGCAAATTACGTAAGTTATTACGTAAATAACTTACGTAATTTGCGTAACTTACGCAATTCACGTAACTTACGCAAATTACGTAAGTTATTACGTAAATAACTTACGCAAATTACGTAAGTTATTTACGTAAATAACTTACGTAATTTGCGTAAGTTATTTACGTAATAACTTACGTAATTTGCGTAAGTTACGTGAATTGCGTAAGTTACGCAATTCACGTAAGTTATTACGTAAATAACTTACGTAATTTGCGTAAGTTATTTACGTAATAACTTACGTGAATTGCGTAAGTTACGCAATTCACGTAACTTACGCAAATTACGTAAGTTATTACGTAAATAACTTACGCAAATTACGTAAGTTATTACGTAAATAACTTACGTAATTTGCGTAAGTTATTTACGTAATAACTTACGTAAATTACGTAAATTGTGTAAATAACTTACGTAATTCGCGCGTCTTTTCTGGTCCGTCGTCATGGAAACATGAAGCCCTGCCAGTGGTGCGGCGTTTGGACCAGAGTGAAAACAAACGAAACGACACATCACTGTATACCACCAGTATGTGTGAAAACACTCACTGTGGCTTTTTAAATTAATTGTTATTTATTCATAGATTTATATCTGTTATTGTTCAGTTGTCTGACTATCAAACCAGACAATAAAATAAAGTTAAATGTTTTTCTTTTGCTGTATTCATTCATGTTTTACAGAGGATTTAACCTGAACCAGGCTTTGCAACAATAATAATCACATCACATTCATGGGGGCATAGTAGGCCTATATACTAACTCCTAGCGTTACTCTGTGTGTGTGTGTGAATGATAAAGTTATTTTTCAATAGACATATTTTTTGTTTTTGTGTGAAAAAGGGGTGGTGGCAGTGGGGCTCATTGGGTGCTCACTCAGCACCCCTAAAGCTCTGACCCTAGAATCGCCCCTGATAATACATAATGAGGATATTAAATACCAAATAAAGACATGACAGCAGTCTGCAGGTTAAGTACATTTTAATGTGCAGTTTGTCTCCATGTCCACACAGCAGCGTCTAGAAGCCCTTCTGCAGCAACATGCACCTCCTCACCTCCACCCTCCCAGGACACTGAGCCACTGAGGAGGAGGAAACCCCCCCCCCCCCCCCCCCACAGCAGAGGGTCGGGTTTCACCGGTACCGGGACCGACGCCCCCCACGGTCTACAGAGGAACCGGTCCACGTGGAGGTCCTGGTCCCGGTACGGCTCACCTTCATGTCCTCTAGGCTCCTCCCACTTCACCACTAGCCTGCATGTCGCGATGCTCAAATTAATTAAGCATCATTTAATAGTTTCCCTAGTTGACCTCAAGCCAGGAGCAATAAAGCACTCTGCAAACATTATATATATATATATATATATATAATGTTTGCAGAGTGCTTTATTGCTCCTGGCTTATATATATATATATATATATATATATATATATATATATATATATATATATATATATAATATTTAATATATTATATATATATTTAATATATTATATATATATATATTTAATATATTATATATATTTAATATATTATATATATATATATATTTAATATATATATATATATATATATATATATATATATATTTTTTATATATATATTATATATATATATATATATATTTTATATATATATATTATATATATATATATATATATATATATTAGCTGATGGTCACTAGACATGAACAACCCAGTAGTACAAGTAAACAGGAATACGAGAGAAGGCTTTGGTGATGATGTAGGCAAAAAAGAAAAAAAAGAAAAGCTATAAACATAACATATATACAATATTTAACAAAGTCACAGCAATTCTATACACAAAAAAACAAATTAAGATGACTTTTTTCCAACACCACACACCACATGGGGTCGTAATATCAATGTGCAGAAACAAACATACAGTATATCATCTCAACGTCGCTAAAGCATAACTGCTGCTGGTTTACTGGTTCTTGCTGTGTGTGTGTGTGTGTGTGTGTGTGTATATATATGTGTGTGTGTGTGTGTGTGTGTGTGTGTGTGTATGGCTTCAATGGCATGGCTTAAAAAAAACAAGCGCCCTAACTGGAGGCTCCCTATGAGAGTTTAGTTTGAATGCCGATAGTTTCTGTCCTCCGACCCTCGGTGTCGATTCCCTGCAGAGTGAAACACACACAAGTGCATTTCCAACATTTGTTTCTTCCTCTTCTCCTCTTCGCCACGCGGACCCGGTGGACCAGGTGGACCACATGGACCAGGTGGACCACATGGACCAGGTGGACCAGGTGGACCACATGGACCACGTGGACCCGGTGGACAAACGACGGCAGAAACGGTAGCAATAAATAAAAACGAAGATAATGTTATATATTTCCTCAGCTGCCCTCTTCCTTCATAAGGCCAGTCGACACTTAACATGTAAACGTGTCATTTTACTTTTTTAATTTCAACGGCGTCTGCGTTGCATTCACCATATTTGGCCCAAGTAAGATTTTTTTTTTTTTTGGCAAGTAAAGCTTTTAGAAAACATAAACTGAGACTTTCCTTTTTTTTTTTTGGATACTCTGCAACTCAAGTTTTGACGGTACAGTAAACGATGTTTCTTCTATCTTACATACAGCTGGGACTACTTCTTCATCTATAGGATTTTCCTGCTCCTCGCAATAATAATAAATACATAGTTGTACTCAAAAAAGCAACGCAACAAACAAATAAAAAAAAATTAAAAGAATTAAAAAATAAGACGCGTAACAACAATGGCTTCCTGGGGAACTTTCCTTCACTTGTTTTCTTCAGTTGAGTGTGTTGGATAAAGGACAGTGGGCCATAGAGGAGGAGGAGGAGGAGGAGGAGGAGGAGGAGGAGGAGGAGGAGATGATCAGTGGCCAAGCAGAAGAAACCTCCTCTGGCCTCCGTCTCCCTCTGTAGGCCACTGGGATGGGGGGAGGGGGGGGGGGGGGGGCTTTTATTTTGGCGGGGGGGGGGGGGGGGGGGGGGCTTTTATTTTGGCAGGGGGTTGTCGGGGGTGCCGGGCGTGGCGACCTCTTTGTAGAAACTGTCAATCTGCTCCTTATACATCTTCATGACCACCGGCCTCCGCAGCTTCATGGTGGGGCCTGAGAGAGGGAGACAGAGAGAGACAGAGAGAGAGACAGAGAGAGAGAGACAGAGAGGGAGACAGAGAGGGAGATGGAGAGAGAGACAGAGAGGGAGACAGAGAGGGAGATGGAGAGAGAGACAGACAGAGAGAGGGAGACAGAGAGGGAGACAGAGAGAGACAGAGAAGGAGACAGAGAGGGAGACAGAGAGAGAGAGACAGACAGAGAGACAGAGGGAGAAACAGAGATAAACAGAGAGAGAGAGAGGGAGACAGAGAGGGAGACAGAGAGAGAGACAGAGAGAGAGACAGAGAGAGACAGAGATGGAGACAGAGAGGGAGAGAGAGAGCGAGACAGAGAGAGAGAGAGAGAGACAGAGAGAGAGAGACAGAGAGACAGAGACAGAGACAGAGAGAGAGAGACAGAGAGAGAGAGAGGGGGAGAGAGAGAGAGACAGAGAGAGAGAGAGAGACATGTCACCACTAAATATGGATTTTCCAGCAATTTTAACTCCTATAAAGACCTCCTGTTTCCCTTTTGACGACTTTCTTTATTTTCTCCATATTTTTATTTTCATTTTACTCTGTTTCGGTAAATTGCACAACGTGTACCGCTGCTGCCATGACGACTGAATTTCCCTTCGGGGGATCAATAAAGTATCGTATCCATCCATCCATCCATCCATCCATCTGTCTAAAAAAGAAAGCGCAGTCCGCCTCACCGAGCTCGCCGCCGCCGATGGAGAAGTCGCGGTCGAGGAGGAACCACTTCTGGACGCGCTGGGCGTTGGAGGTGGCGCGCTCGTTGACGCGGTTGATGCCCTCCTGGATGGCGGCGTGGACGGCGCGGTCGCGGCCGCCGCACACCTCCGACACGCGCGTGGCGCTGCAGCCCAGCTTCCGGCACGCCGCCACCGCCTCGTCCGTCAGCTCGTCCGTCGGGGCGCCCGTCTCCTCGTTCACCTGGCACTGGAGGGGGGGGGGGGGGGGGGGGGAGAGGGGTTTGATGTTTTACACGCCGTCGTTTGGAGAAACCGTAAGTCCAAATGACACCAAATATGGTTCACATCCTCGATTAACGCGCCTGTGATTAATTCGGAAATCAATATTTAATTTTAATTAGCGACAATTTTCTATAAATCACAACTCCGTTTCAGAAGGTCCCGGAGCGAGGAAGCTGAAACGAGGCGGCCACATGGAGGACATCCCCCTTAAGAAGAGTTGAATGCCCAGTTTGGTGTTGATGATAATTGACTTTTTATTTTTTATTTTATTATTGATAATTTAAGGATATTGCTATTTTAAGGATCATTGACGATGCTGTCATCTTTTCTGGTGATGCCATGTTTTGTCAGAAGACACGTCGACCCATTTAAATAATTGGGGTTTGTTCAACAAATCGTTGAAAAAGTTCCCACAATGTCCACCAGGTGTCAGTATTTACAGTTATATTATGGAGCTCAGTATTATCAGGAGAGGATGTATGACCGTAAACACAACAACACCTTCTGGTTATTTATCACGGCTGGTGGGAAAGAAATACTGATCTTAGTTCAATTAATTTAAATGATGTGTTTATATTTCACACTTTGCGTTTGGACGCAGGTGGCAGTAGAGAGTAAAAGGGGGAGCATGCGGGGACATGGTGGTGATGGGTGTGGGTCTCTGGCGTTTACCTTGATGGTGAGCAGCATGGACAGGAACTTCCTCTTGTCTCCGATCAGCATGGCGTTGCTGACCAGCGGCACCGTCTCCTTCACCGCGTCCTCGATGGGAACCGGAGGGATGTTCTCTCCTCCGGCGGTGATGATGAGCTCTGCACCGCCAGACGATCACACGGCCGCGTCACACAACAACAACAACAACAACAACAACAACAGCCCACTCCCTTTTCCTCAGTTCAGGTGCAGATGTTGTGACCCTGATCCGGGATCCAGCGGTCCTTACAGCAGGTTAGTACTCTACTAGCGGCCAGTAGGGATGTTAACCATTAACCAGTTAACCGTTAACCCACAATACCAGTTTGGACCGATTACCACCGTCAGCTCTGGATTAAAAAACTAACTGGTAACACTTTAGATTAGGGACCACATATTCACCATTCACTAGTTGCTTATTAGCATGCATATTAGTAGCATATTAGCTCTTTATTAGTCATTATAAAGCACTTATTAATTATTAATGCCTTATTCTGCATAACCATGTTCAACAACTAGGAGGCCATTAACTTTAATATTAAGAGTTTTCCCTCAATAACCTCCTAATTACTGCTTATTGATAGGAAGTAAGGAAGGTGTTGTGCTATTCTCATGTAACAAAACACAAAACTAATACTGTTAATAGTGTCCAAATAACTGTAAATGAAGTCTTTCTAACTCAGAATAAGTTCCCATGCTAAAGTGAGGTCTTGCTCATCGCTAATATATGCTATATATATATATATATATATATATATATATATATATATATATATATATACATATATACACTATTAGTTTGACACGTATTAACCAACATAGGTTCCCTAATCTATTTTTAAATCCAGGTTAAAAACACTTCTCTTCTCCTGTGCTTATGATTGAGCTCAAAGCACTTTAAATTGTAATCTTTCATTTGCACTATGTCCTTTTAAATCATTATTTGATGCTGCTCTATTATAGTATTTTATTTCTTTCTCTTTCTATTTTTCTGCAGTTTTTATTTATTTATTTTTTATTTAAATTCTTACTGTCAAATGTTTGTTTTATGTAAAGCGCATTGAGTTGCCATTGTGTATGAAATGCTCTATATAAATAAAGCTGCCTTGCCTAACGCTGCCTCCTCTTAATGGTGAATATGTGGTCCCTAATCTGAAGTGTTACCAACTAATTTTAAAAATAATCACATTCTGTTGTCATTCTTTGCTGCGTTGCACATGTAAAAATAAAGCGCCGGCCCCAAATGAGTTAGTGATGCGTACTCTTAAGGCGCTCTGTTGTTATTATCTTTTATCCATATTATACTTCCACACTTTTAGCAAGTAGCAGCTTCTGCTGTTTCCTTTCACCTGAGATGATGGTGATGTAATTCCCACACTCACTAGTTCATTGGACCGCTTTAAAAACAGCAAGACAGACTGAGCTGTCAAGTTGTGTTGTCACGAGGAGCACTTTAAACCGCTAGCCTGTTAGTAGTAATCATAACCAAGTGCTCTCATAGCTGATATCATTATCAGTTAGTTGTAATAAAAACCTAAGTAATAATGTGTTATGTGTTAATATGTTAATAATGTGCCAACCCTAATTTAATAATGCCGGGGGCAAAACGCTCACACACCTTCACTTTCACACCTTTACAGACGCGTTTCTATAAATGTTGCAGCGTGTCTTCCCTGTTCACGCGCTTCCAGATCCTCGCCTCCAGCAACACGATTTGTCAAAACAAACGGAAAAGCGAAAGAAAGACTTGACTGGCTCGTCTGCCGTCAGACTCCAGACGATTATCACCTTTGATGCGTCCGGTGATGAAGAGGAAGTTGCTCTCGTCGTGTTTCCCCAGGTCGCCCGAGCGCAGCCAGCCGTCGGCGTCCAGCGACTCCGCCGTCTTGACCGGCTGGTTCAGGTAGCCCATGAAGAGGTGGCGCCCCCAGAAGCAGATCTCGCCGTTGCCCTCGTCGTCGGGGTTGTGGATCTTCGTCATGCACCCTTCGATCTCCTTCCCGCAGCTGAGGGGAGGGACAGGGGGGGAGGGAGGGAGGGAGGGGTGTCATGATAGCCTTCTTTAACTAAATATCTCAACCTCAACCAAACGCCAATGCGATCCTACAGCACAACAGCGAAGACGACCCCAAGGCCAACGCAGTTTATATATGACATACTTATATTTTATATTATTATATATATACCTTATACAGTATATTAATAGTTTAAGCAGAAAGAGAGGGACAGAGAGACAGAGAAGGAGAGCGAGAGAGACAGGTGTCCAAAATGAACACCTGCCACCAGCCAACGGCGAATACATTTGACCATTTAGTAGTCAAAAATACACATTTCTAAGTGTGGACACTTGGATGGATTAAAAAGGATGGAGAATGAAAAACAGGATATATAGAGAGAGAGAGAGAGAGAGACAGAAAGATAGAGAGAAAAAGAGGGACAAAGAGAGAGGCAGAAATCGATAGAGAGCGAGAGAGAGACACATAATAGACACACAATAGAGGCAGACCTTGTATGTGTAATGTCAATCAGTCAATCATCATCCTTCAACCTCAAGAAATAACTATTCATCATATCTTGTATCTGTTAACTGATCTGAGATCTGCCACTAGTTGTAGTATGAATGAGATGTGATATGTGATGTAATGTATTATATTTAGGCCACGCCCCCTCTTTTGTGTTTGTCATGGCCCCCTAGCATTAACTTTAGGCAGCTTCCTTTGGGGACCGGTTCACATGCATGGACACTTCTTGTCCCAAATTGTCCACGAATCATGTATGTGTATGTGAATAAAATTAATTAATTCATTCATTCATTCACAGTGTGTGTGTGTGTGTGTGTGGCGGCGGCGGCGGCGAGACCTGGTGAGCCGGAAGGCGTCCGGCAGGGAGATGGTGTGCGGTCCCGAGTTCTCGCTCATGCCGTACAGCTCGTACAGCGGGACGTCCAGACTCAGGAAGAACTCCAGCGTGTCTTTGGTGATGGGCGCGGCGCCGGTGTAGCAGCGGCGGCAGCGGTCCAGACCCAGCGCCTTGCGCACCTTCGTGAACACCAGCCTCTTGGCCAGCCGGTAGTTCAGCGAGGAGCGACCCGCGGCGCCGTTTCTAGGGGGAGCAGGTGGGTCACGCGTCACATAAACGTCATAACAAATATTGTATAGATATTTATATTGCTTGTATTTGTGTTTATATTTTAATACTCGGTTTCTTATCTTCCTAATGTTTAAGTACAATCCTACTTATAGGCAATAAACTTCAATTCTGATTCTGATAATAATCTTTTCTGTTTTATCCTTAACTGTAATTCTGGTTTCCCGTCTGAAGTTTATCTTATTATCTTATAAATTAGGCGCCAAGTCGAGGCGAGGAGTTTATGTGTGTGTGTGTGTGTGTATGGGTGCTAGTTGAGTCTAGGAGTCTATGTGAAAAAAATCAAAAATCGAAATGATGATGTCATCTCGGTCCAACTCCGCCAGCGACGGCGTGCGATGGTGTCATCATCATCATCATCATCGTGCGCCGGCGCCCGCTGGTGTTGTCGGCGGCTGCGGCTGCGGCTACGTACTGGTTCATCTTCCTGAGGTTGGTCTGCAGGCCCACGTCCTTCGCCCAGGACGCCACCTTGCGCTTCATGGTGGAGGACTTGGCGCCGACGGACCTCATCTTCTCCTGCATCTTCTCCCAGACGCGCGGCACGCCCATGAAGGCCGTGGGACGCACCTCCTTCAGCGTGTTGACCAGCGAGCCCTGGGGGGGGGGGGGGGGGAGGGGAGACACGGCACCGTTACGGCGGCGTGACAAGCCGCAAACTAAACTCATACGATTCAGTGTTTGAAAATAGATCAAAAGGCACGAAACTGAAAATTGTGGTGTGAAACCGCCGCCGCCGCTCTGAGACTGATCCGATGAGACCCGCTTGCAAAAACAGTTTGACAGTTTGTCTGACAAAGAAGTGGTCACGTTTCTTTCAACATCTACAGTACCTTGAGAAAGACTAGCTGGCAAGTTGATGGAAATGGGAAATGGGAAATGGGAAACCCCCCCCCCGGTTTATTTTAGCGCAATTGTTCAACCGGTCTTTTTGTCTCACCTTGAGGGCGTCCGGCTGGGCGAAGTGTGTGGTCCCGCCCACCTTCATGGGGACCCACAGGTCCACCATCTGGGCGGCGATGTGGCTGAGCGGCAGGTAGCTGACCACCGCCTCCTGGGTCAGGGTGGCGTCCGTCAGACCCACGTGGCGGCAGGTGGCGCCCGCCGTCCACGTCAGCTGTGTGAGGAGCGCAGACAGACAGAGGGAGAGAGAGCGGGGGAGGGAGACAGAGAGAGACAGAGAGAGAGACAGAGAGACAGAGAGAGAGGGAGACACAGAGGGAGACAGAGAGAGAGACGAGAGGGAGACAGAGAGAGAGACAGAGAGGGAGAAAGAGAGGGAGACAGAGAGACAGAGAGAGACAGAGACAGAGAGGGAGACAGAGACAGAGAGAGACAGAGAGGGAGACAGAAAGGAAGAGAGAGAGAGAGAGAGAGAGAGGGGGAGAGAGAGAGAGAGGGGGAGAGAGAGAGAGAGAGAGGAGGGGGGAGAGAGAGAGAGAGAGAGAGAGAGAGAGGGGGAGAGGGGGAGAGAGACAGAGAGAGAGACAGAGAGAGAGGGGGGGAGAGAGAGAGAGAGAGAGAGGGGGGGGGGAGGGGAAGAGTGAGCATGTGTTAATGTGTCTCGTTCTAGAGTGGCCGTCGGGGACAGATGGCTGATTCCTAACCACTCAAGACAGACAAAAACCTGAGAGTCAGAGTGTTGACTTCAGACAATAGAAGAGGTATTTGCATTTAGTCGGTTTCTCCAGGAAGAGGAGAACCTGTTGTCATGACGGCAGGTGCGTGCGACGGGTTCGCTCATTCCTGCTGCTTACTTACTTGCGGTATGTTGCAGCGCCTTGCGTGAGCATGCGTTTACGAGAAACAACGCATTGATTCCGACAGTGACAGTCGAAATCAATGCCAATCGAAACCATTGCATTGATTCGAAAACTGTCCAGAGACGACAAACTCTCGACCAAACCCAGACCCGGCGAACGACCCAGCGGCGGTGCCGGCGGCGGCGGCAGCGGCGGCGGCGCGACTCACGTTGTCGTGGCTCAGCATGACTCCTTTGGGCGGGCCGGTGGTTCCTGAGGTGTAGATCAGCGTGCAGCACTGGTTGGGCCTCTGGCTGGCGATGACTTCGTCCAGCTGGGCGTCCGGCTCGTCGCGTCCGAGATCCATGAACTCCGCCCACTGAAATGGCGACCGAGCGAAAATATAAAAAAATACATCGTCTCTAAGGAAAACTTGATGAGGAACAGGAGGTGAAGATGATGGGATTTAGAGACGTTTAAAAGTGTAGTAGTAGGATTATAAAAATACAAAATAAAAAAAAGGATTACTGTACAATAACAGCTAATAACTCAACAGGTCATAACAACACAGTCTCCAAGCACCTGATATGTTTGTGCATAATTTGTTCACTGCACCTTATATATATTTTTTTTATATTTTTACTTTGCACTACAATTTATTTATACATTTTTATACATTTTTTATATTGCATTTTATTCTTTAATTCATTGTGTTGTTACTACTGTGTGTAATGCTGCTGCTACACTGCAATTTTCCCAGCTTGGGATCAATAAAGTATATATCTATCTATTATCTCTCTCTTGCTCTCTCTCTCTCTCTCTCTCCGTCTCTCTCTCTCTCTCTCTCTCTCTCTCTCTCTCTCTCTCTCTCTCTCTCCGTCTCTCTCTCTCTCTCTCTCC
>JAOPHQ010002393.1:0-15000 GCA_030340625.1 Merluccius polli | reverse complement strand
TCCTCTAACCTCCGCTAACCCCGGTGGCTACGCAGCGCGTCGCCACGGAGTCAGGCAGAGTTCAACCGATCTGCATCCGCTAATCCCCTGAAGAGGAAGTGCTTTTAGCGTGTGGTCGCCGTTGAACTCAAGCGTGTGTTTTGTATGTTTCACAGATGATGATGCACTTGGTTGGATCCCCCCCCCCCCCAAAACAAAACAAACAACAAACAACAAAGCATATCTGAAAAGTCAACTTCGTTACTTACAGTAAGTATAACTGCCAGTATGCATATGTGTGTGTGTGTGTGTGTGTTTGTGTGTGTGTGTGTGTGTGTATGTGTGTGTGTGTGTGGGTGATAGTTCACCAACCGACCTCTTTGTGTGTTGGAGGTGGTGATGACAATGTCTTTGTCATCTCTTATCTGTTCTTCCCTCTCTCCTGCTGATTCCTCCTCTGAGGATTCACTAAAAGGAAGAAAACACACACACACACACACATCCACACACACACGCATACACACACACACACACACACGCATACACACACACACACACACACACACGCAGGTTAAATCGGTCTCCAAGCAAACTGCAATTAGAGCAGCACCCCTTCCTTCCTCCCGGTCCTTTAAAAACACCAACACAGTACTACAGTCCAGTCAACATTAAGCGACTTTGAGTACCACATAAGACGCTATATAAATGTGATTTATTATTATGATTTATTAACATAAACTGATCTAAAACTCACTCATAACACTGACAAGATCGTCTCTAAGGCGGCATGACGGCGACGGAATCACAAATACGCACAGAGACGCCGCTTGCTTCTTCCCAAACTAAAATTAATTCAATTCTGACCCAGGGAAGGAAACGCTTACGTCATTTCATTTGTAACCAACAACAACGACGTCTACTGTTCGTGTTTTTTTGTGTGTTGTGTATTTGCGTGAGCGCGTCATACTTGGCGGTGTCCGTCGTGACGTCCTCCAGCGACGCCGCAGAGTCCTCCGCCTTGCAGGAGGACTGCAGGAGTCCCGCTTGTCCAGCTGGGTCCATCGCTGCCGCCGCCGCCGCCGCCGCAGACATGTCAGTGGGCTCGCACAAGGTCACTACGTAAGAGGAGGAGGGGGGGGACCGACGACATCATCAGCTGTTGTTAAAGCAAGGCCTAACACACAAACCCACAGGGACATTCGCTCACCGAATACAGCACAAGGAAAAATATATCCGTGACTCACATATGAGTCTGTGTGTCAGCAAGAGTACAGATATAAATAAATATATATATATAAAAGATGCCTTGTGAAATGCAGTCAGCACCAGTGTTAGTGCTAATTCAGGGACCTGCTTTTGGCGCTTCGTTGCCAAAACAGAAACCCCCCCCCCCCCACCACCACCACCATCATATGATTGCCAAACGCTCACAAGACTGACAACAGGGTGCTGCCGGCTGCGGGTCACAGGGTGAGGAGGACTCGGGTGCACAGCGTCTCCTCTGCAGTAATTAAGACTCGTTAGGGGTTGACACCTAGCCTACATGGGGCAAGAGGGGGAAAAAAAGCCGTTTGACAAACTCCTCTCGTCTTTGCCGTCATATTTCTCCCATGATGTCATAGTAAATTTAAAAAAAAACAACAGCAACCTATCGTCCGCATCTTTCTGGTTAAGTATCAATATCATTAAAACGGAGGAAACGGTTCAATTAGTGCAAAAGAAACACGTACTCACGGTCGATGCTCTCTTAAGTCAGACAAAAAAAAATCACGTTACCACATACATGCCCCCCCCCCCCCCCGTCCACGAAGACACAGCCTGCCTGGCTTGCTGTCTGATTGTTTATCTAAAAGGGGCTGAAAACACATACCAGGCCGCGTCCTTGTCCGCCCATTGTGGCGACAGCCTATCACGGCGTACCAGTCGGGCCGACCAGCAGACGGGAACAAAAACTATGTACTTTCCAAACAAGGCCATGGGTTGGTGATATGATGGAGGGGAGGGGCCACAGAGGAAATAAGACAAACTGGCATTTCCCTTGAAACTAAAAGATTACACATAGTGACCCCTTTATGATTTACTTTCGTAATACTGGGCCAGACCCCCCCAGAGCGACCTGAACGATACGTGGGTATGGATTGAATACCGTCCATAGAGATTGTGGTCCATGCGGACTTGACAGCATCACACAGATGCTGCAGATGTTGTCAGCTGCACAGTGCTGCTGGGAGGCTCACAGTCAACCACAGGCCAGAGGTGCTCCATCTGTTGGATTGAGATACTGGCGGTGGACTGCAGAGGCCACAAAGTCATACACACACGGGCAGAAACAATACTTTTAGGTTTTTACATGTTGTGTGCAACCTCCGGCACCAACATCACTTGGATCACATTTCTTTGCCATTTTGATGTATTTTATGCATTGAGTCGCTGCCATATGATTACACATGGGCACAAACCAGCAGGTGAGTGTACCTAATAAAGCGATCACTGCAGTGTGTAACGTTTCAAGGCATTGTAAAGGTTCAGTGGCCGAGGGGATTCCTCCCCAGATGTTTTAACCTCGATAAGTCTTCAGTTCCCTTCAGAGAGGGGGTACTCATACACACATGGGCAGAAACAATACTTTAGGTTTGACATGTTGTGTGCAACGCACACAACGTCGTAACCCATGGCAACGTGAGGAACCATCGCCTTTCTGTTGGCTTGAGCCGGTCCGTCCGTTAATCTGAATCTAATCTGAAACTTTAGAGATCGGTTTTCTGAGATGCTCAGGACCACAACAGCAAGCAAACCTCCAGTTAGTCACTTGGATCACATTTCTTTGATGTATTTTACACATTGAGTCGCTGCCACAGGATTGCACATGGGCACAAACCAACAGGTGAGTGTACCTAACAAAGCGGTCGCTATGTGTGTAACGTTTCAAGGCATTGTAAAGGTCTGGCGGCCGAGGGGATTCCTCCCCAGACGTTTTAACCTCGATAAGACTCCAGCTCCCTTCAGAGAGGGGACTCCACAAGGTGATCTTATCGCACACGGAAACGCAAGCAAGGCGGCCATTTCACGTCCTCCCACCGAGCAGCTGCAGCCAGTAACCCTCGGGGACGCATGCACCGCTGTGTGCATGCGTGCTCCACCGGGCCTCGGCTTGCCGGGCGGTGGAGGAGGAGGAGGAGGTGGAGGAGGAGGAGGAGGAGGAGGCGGGCCCAGAAACCAGAAGCGCTGAGGAGGGAGGGACTGCTTTTCGAGCGTTAGCAAGCAGAAGAGACTCCCGGCTCACGTGGGCTAGAAATGTCTCAAGTGGGTTTCGCCGCGAGACATAGCAGCGCCGCCGCTTTGCATGGACATTTCAGAGGTTGCTTTGGGGCAGTACATCCTGTTGTGTGTGTGTGTGTGTGGGGGGGGGGGGGGTTACTATTCCTGTCTTACAAAACACACATGACCCATCCTGCTCCTCTCTCTCTCCTTCTTTCTGGTCTGTTCTTCTTCTGTGGGCAACCTCTCCGCTCTGATTAGGTCACGTGACCCCCAGCAAGACCACATGACCACAGCCATCCTGGCAGGGGTTTTGTGATTGATGCGTACGTCCTGAAGGCCCCTTCTCATCCCGGCAGCCTGCAGATCAATACAAGACCTCCACTGCGGTACTAAAACACAACAAGGTGGCAGATGGTCTGAACGCACCAGATGTAGTAGACGGGCCGTAGAGGAGCAACCATCACGCAATTTTGTCCATTCACTGTCTATCAAGAGAACGCAAGACACACACTTCACATCCGCCAAACCAAACAGCAGTGTTTGGTTTTTGAAACCGGTAGCGTTTGATTAGCATTCAGGGCTAATCCAGTTCTGTCCATTCGGTGACCCGCAGTTCATTCAAAGTCTATTTGGCACAATGAGACACAGACAGAGTCAAATGAAACGAACAGCAGGGAACTCAAGTGACCCCTCGTCGATATCTAACATTACACGATGCTTTTATATATATATATATATATATATATATATATATATATATATGACTGATCATTGTGTTGCTCCATCTTTTGCTGACAAGGAATATATGGCCAGGTGCATTTTTGCTCATCAAGCCCCTCAAAATGGTGTCTGTAAGCGCAGCCTCCCGCTCAGAGAAACCTCGCCTCACCTTAATTAACTGATGAGGTGTAGTAGGTCTGATGAGGTGTAGTAGGTCTGATGAGGTCTGATGAGGTGTAGTAGGTCTGATGAGGTGTAGTAGGTCTGATGCGGTGCGAAGATGCAAATGGTCCTGATGCCAAACCAAACAGCAGTGTTTGGTTTTTGAAACCGGTAGCGTTTGATTAGCATTCAGGGCTAATCCAGTTCTGTCCATTCGGTGACCCGCAGTTCATTCAAAGTCTATTTGGCACAATGACACACGAATGCACACGGAGTCAAATGAAACGAACTGCAGGGAACTCAAGTGACCCCTCGTCGATATCTAACATTACGCGATGCTTTTATGTATATATATATATATATATATATATATATATATGACTGATCAATGTGTTGCTCCATTTTATGGCTGACAAGGAATATATGGCCAGGTGCATTTTTGCTCATCAAGCCCCTCAAAATGGTGTCTGTAAGCGCAGCCTCCCGCTCAGAGAAACCTCGCCTCACCTTAATTAACTGGTGAGGTGTAGTAGGTCTGATGAGGTGTAGTAGGTCTGATGAGGTCTGATGAGGTGTAGTAGGTCTGATGAGGTCTGATGAGGTGTAGTAGGTCTGATGAGGTGTAGTAGGTCTGATGAGGTCTGATGAGGTGTAGTAGGTCTGATGAGGTCTGATGCGGTGTAGTAGGCCTGATGAGGTGTAGTAGGTCTGGTGAGGTGTAGTAGGTCTGATGCGGTCTGATGAGGTGTAGTAGGCCTGATGAGGTGTAGTAGGTCTGGTGAGGTGTAGTAGGTCTGATGCGGTCTGATGAGGTGTAGTAGGCCTGATGAGGTGTAGTAGGTCTGATGATGAGGTGTAGTAGGTCTGATGAGGTGTAGTAGGTCTGATGAGGTGTAGTAGGCCTGATGAGGTGTAGTAGGTCTGATGAGGTGTAGTAGGTCTGATGAGGTGGAGTAGGTCTGGTGAGGTGTAGTAGGTCTGGTGAGGTGTAGTAGGTCTGATGCGGTGCGAAGATGCAAATGGCCAACGACTGAGCTCACTCATGACATGACAGAAAATAATAAAGGACGCGACTCTCCCACGACGCCTCCCCCATTCCTCCCCTCCCCCATCCCTCCCCCCTCCCCTCCCCCACCCCACCCATCCCACCGCCAAACCGGTCCTCTGTGGGGGTTAAGTGATGGGGTAAGTAAGGGCTTTCCTCCTGTTTGCCCATCACAGGATCACCACACCCCAGAACTGCGCTAATCCCTTGAATAGTTTAAATCGTCGGTGTGTGTGTGTGTGTCTGTGTGTGTGTGTGTGTGTGTGTGTGTGTGTGTCTGTGTGTGTGTGTGTGTGTGTGTGTGTGTGTGTGTGTCTGTCGTCCCACCACAGACGTGCTGCCTGAACATGAGAAGGTGTCTGTGCTGAACCTCTACATCATCACATGAACCTCTACATCATCACATGAACCGCTACATCATCACATGAACCTCCACATCACATCTACATCACATGAACCTCCACATCACATCTACATCACATGAACCTCTACATCATCACATGAACCTCCACATCACATCTACATCACATGAACCACTACATCATCACATGAACCTCTACATCACATGAACCATCATCACATGAACCCCTACATCATCATATGAACCTCTATCTACATCACATGAACCTCCACATCACATCTACATCACATGAACCTCTACATCATATGAACCTCTATCTACATCACATGAACCTCCACATCACATCTACATCACATGAACCTCTACATCACATGAACCTCTTCATCACATGCACCTCTACATCATCACATGAACCTCTACATCACATGAACCTCTACATCATCACATGAACCTCTACATCATCACATGAACCTCTATCTACATCACATGAACCTCCACATCACATCTACATCACATGAACCTCTACATCATCACATGAACCTCTATCTACATCACATGAACCTCCACATCACATCTACATCACATGAACCTCTACATCATCACATGAACCTCTATCTACATCACATGAACCTCCACATCACATCTACATCACATGAACCTCTACATCATCACATGAACCTCTATCTACATCACATGAACCTCCACATCACATCTACATCACATGAACCTCTACATCATCACATGAACCTCTATCTACATCACATGAACCTCCACATCACATCTACATCACATGAACCTCTACATCATCACATGAACCTCTATCTACATCACATGAACCTCTATCTACATCACATGAACCTCTATCTACATCACATGAACCTCTACATCATCACATGAACCTCTACATCACATGAACCCCTACATCATCACATGAACCTCTACATCACATTAACATCTCCTCTCTGGTCTGGCGGCTCCACCCTCCTCCCCAGGAACCAGCTGCCACATAGCAGCTCCTCCTGATGCTGCACTGGGTGTCACAATACACTATATTACATTATACTACACTATATTACAATATATTAGAATATATTACACTATATTACACTATATTACACTATATTATACTGTATTAGACTGACTTTTAATTGATATATGAAAAGGTTTCCACACAGACCGATACTGAAGCCAACGCCACCGGTGTCTCAGCTGAACACCATAAATATACGTTATAAATATATACACTATACATATATACATTATAAATATATACTATACATATATTATACTATACGTATATACTATAAGTAACATTAATACATAACCATGTACTCACATTGCATTGTCGGGGTTTGAAAAGTCTCGAGGTTTCTCTCGTCCAGTTAATTTAAGGTTTCCTGGGCGACCTTATTCTGATTAAGTACTACTAATACTAGTACTACTACCACTAATACCAGTACTAACACTACTAATACCAGTACTAACACTACTACTACTAGTACTAACACTACTACTACTAGTACTAACACTACTGTGGAGAGATGTATCAGTCTCTTCCTCTCTGTGTATCACCATTCATTTACAACCAGGCTGGTTAGTCTGGTTCCTCCTCTGAAACCCCACCCAGCCTCCCCCCTCCCTCTCCTCCCTCCCCTCTCTCCCCCCCTCCTCCCCCCCTCCCCCCCCCCCCCCCCACACACACACACACACATACCTCCCTGAGCCACCTGATTGGCTGGATCCGCTCACACCACGCGCCCGTCCTCCATATTAGGGCACGTGAGCCAAACGAACGAAAGCACCGGGTGGGGAGGGGCGCGCGCCGTGCGCGTGCGCATGCGCGAGCGCAAGAGCACGCGCATGCGCACTCCCGGCGGACAGACGAAGCGCTGTTCCCTTTGCCTGCTCCCACCCACCCCTCCACACACACACACACACACACACACACGCCGCATGTGACGTCATCAGGTGTAGGTGTGACCCACACAGCATGCAGTATGCAGGGGTTACTGCAGGACAAGCTTAGTTAAGATAAGGGTTAGTGTTATTTAAGATAAGGGATGTTGTTATTTAAGATAAGGGATGCTGTTATGATATTAGCGCTGCTGATAGAAAATGGGAAACAAAACGTATTTTGCAACACTTAACAGACGAGATGATGTTCAGTGGTACATTGTGGGTTTGAACCTGACGAGGTCTGCATGCTGCATGCTGCATGCTGCATGCCTTCAGCACACTGATGAATAAGAAATATGACTGCAATGCATCGGACACCTCCCCAAAAATCAAATCAAATCACAGTCCTGCTGTGCTTGTGACCTCGGCGACCAGGAAGGAGACGAAGACAAGGCTCACGCCTCAGTGACGTCAACTAGAAAACCCTGTGCGACTTGTTTTATTTTACCTGGCGTGGATTCAAGTCGACCTGCTTCCCACGGATGGGCATTACGTGAACGTACCGTGTGTGTGTGTGTGTGTGTGTGTGTGTGTGTGTGTGGGGGGGGTGATCAGCTTTGGCGTGTGATGGTTAGCTTTGTGTGCAGCAGGACGCAGTTCAAAAGCTCAAGATTCATTTTTTAAAGTGGACCGTCCAGATGGTCTCATGGCACACAGTTGCATCTATACACTTTTTAAATCATTACAAAATGGTAACGGATTTAACTTCCACTGAATAGAAGGACAAGGAAGGATAAAATGCAAACGTGCACGTTTAAACACGTTTAGCATGCTTTATGTACTTTGCTGTATGATCTCTTAGCTCTGCTTCGTGATGATGATGCGCCCCCACGTGACGTCGTCAAACGGGGTCACTGCCGGTCAGTGACGTCATGACTCTCCGCCATCGCATGGGATGATGGAAATATAATAGTGATCAAGTGATATTTATTTTTTTTGCTTATGTTTACATTTCATTTGGATGCAGTGCTGTTTAAACCTAGCCTAACTAATTAAGCAGTAGCCCACTAGGTAGTAATATACCACTATTTAGCGGAAATGGACAATTCAATGTTTTTTTTATGTATTTATTTAAGATTCAGTTTCACGGTTTAGTTAATGCATTATTTAATGATGTGTTTAATGTTGTCACGTGTGTCGTCCCATAGTTGTAAACAGGAATAAAATCCTCCTCAGTGGCCTTGAGCGGCAGCTGGTTATATTTAAATGACTGATTTGGTTATCTTTAAATGACTGACTTGGTTATCTTTAAATGCATTTCTACTGTAAATATCCGATAGGCCTATTGAATTGTTGTTTTATATCCCTGGCTTTTCTGTGTAAAAAAAGATTCGACGTTAGTTATTTAGCCTACTCAAGGGAAATACGCAAATGCTCTTCATAATGTCACGTTTGACATTTAATCACATTTCAGGCACTTGGATATTCTCCTCTTATAAAACAATAGGCCTGATGATAATAGCACACAAGTAAGTCCAACTGTAACTTAACCAGCCTACATGTTTAAATATATGGCCCATTTCAAAACAAGACATACAATATCATATATTTATATATTATATTAACATTATATTTATAATTTCCAATATTTTCGAGGGAATTATTATTTCATCATTATTAATAATGTTATTATCATTATCATTATAATGATAATGATAATAATAATAATTATTATTATCATCATCATCATCATCATCATCATCATCATCATCATCATCATCATCATCATTATTATTATTATTATTATTATTATTATTATTATTATTTTATGACTATTTATAACACCGCGTGTCAACACCGCCATCCAGCGGCGCCGCTGCTCCGCGCGCCCGGGGGCGGGGCCTGGCGCCTCCTGGCCCCGCCCCCCCGGGTTGCAGGGTAGCAACAGTTGCTCCGAGACGGCGGCTCGCCATAGTGACTGTAGCCGTGGAGACAGTTACTTACCAACGGCCGCAGCGACACGCAGCGACGGCGGCGGCAGCAACTGCGAGTCAACAAGTGCGAGAAGTGGGAGAGAGAGAGAGAGCCACAAGTTTCCCAGCAGGTGACTATGTTATATCTTTACGGTTTTACACGGTTTAAGTCCTGGCGGCGGACATGGCGGCTCAGGGAAACCAGGTCCTGGGTAGACCAGGTCCTGGGTTACTGCTTGATTTCCGCCAGGAACCACCACACGTCTCGGCGCACACACCAACGGCTTTTTTTTTTTTTTTCCTCCTCCTCCTTCAATTTAGTTTAACCGACACAAGCATTGTTAGCATTAATATTAATGTTAATATTAATATTAGAATAATAATAATAATTATTATAATATTAATATTATACATTTGGTAAAACTTCTTGAAGTGCTGATGTGGTGGTTGTGT
This sequence comes from Merluccius polli, assembly GCA_030340625.1. Classification (NCBI taxonomy): domain Eukaryota; kingdom Metazoa; phylum Chordata; class Actinopteri; order Gadiformes; family Merlucciidae; genus Merluccius; species Merluccius polli. The sequence goes on along the minus strand of JAOPHQ010002393.1, from coordinate 5,150 downwards.
TGCACCCTGCTGGTGCTGCGGGTCGGGCCGGGCGGTACCGGGTCCGGGTCGAGGATGGGACGCGGGTCCGAGTCGGGGTCGGGGAGGAGACGCGGGTCCGGGTCGAGGAGGGGACGCGGGTCCGAGTCCAGGTCGGGGAGGGGGCGCGGGTCCGGGTCGAGGAGGGGAGGGGACGCGGGTCCGAGTCCGGGTCGGGGAGGGGTCCAGGTCCAGGAGGGGACGCGGGTCCGCATCCCACCCAAAACCCCGACCAGTAGTTTGCCTGTCAGGCTACAGGTTGCTAGCTAATGCTAACTAGACTGGACCCGCTGCCGCCGGGTGTAGCGCTCACCGCGGAGACCCAGGGTGGTCCCGCCGTGGGGGGTCCTGGTTCCGAGGGAGAACCCCCCCCCCCTACCAGAGGCGGTCCGGACCGGGTTTAGTCCGGTTTACTCGGAGCAGGTGGCTCACTAGCTAATGTGTGCTAACGAAAGTGACGGGCTGGGACTATGAGCTGGAGCGGAACCCGGAGCTGGGACCACTTTCACTTCGGAACCGCGTCTGGGTCGCTGCTTATCGGATGTGTGTGTGTGGGGGTGTGTGTGGCGGTACCGTGGTTCTGGGCAAAAACCCAGAACCACGAGGGGAACCAGGGACTTTACAAAGTGTTTCTTGAACCGGTTATCAGCCCAGTCCAGAGGACCGCCAGGCTCAGTACCAACTGTACTGCCTGGTCCGGTACTGCCTGGTTCTGGGGGGGGGGGCGGACTGGGGGGGGGACAGACTGGGGGGGACGTTGTGGGAGAAAAAAAAGACGTGTCAAAGTTTTTCTGGCGTGTATTTACCAACGGGGGATAAGTCCCCGTGAAGCTGAGCCGCAGCTAGGTGGCGCTGTGGCGGTGCGTCAGGTGCCGGGTGGAGAGGGATGTGGACCTCCGGGGACGTGGGGGGGGTTTAACCCCTGGACCACTTATTCAACACTTATTCAACACCAAAAGTGAGTCCACCGTTTGATGCTCAATACACTCAAGCTGTGTGTTTTTGAGGTGTGTGTGTGTGTTTTTCTTTTTTGTCACTTACTTTCTACATGGCAACTATAATGAATTTGGTAATGAATGAATGAATGGCCGCACTGGAGCTCTGCTCACTGCCTCTCCATGTCTCCATGTCCCTCTCCATGTCCACACCGAGCCTGGGACCAAGGTCCAGAGGAGAAGTAGATGTAGACGTACGTCTTCACAGAGTTTGTGTTGAGGCGGAGGACACTCTGGGGTTGGACAGTTTGCACAAAGCCAACGCCGCTCCATATTTAATATCAATCTATTTTAAAAAAAAAGGATATATATACCTTTTTGTGGTTTAAGGAGGTGTAACTATTAACGGTGTAACTATGGTGAACGTACTGCTGGTAACGGTCAATGTGTGTCCAGCGCTGCATCCCCTGTACCGGTGCCGGACGGACGCTACAGCGGTCTCCTGCGCTCCCGGTCTTCAACCTCCCGGGTCCTGGTGTTTAGAGACGTCCACAAGCACCCCCGTGCCATTTTAAGTGTTAAATGGACTGGTGTGTACAGAGCTCTCGAATGGACAGCTGCAGCCGTCCTTTTGTACAGGGGCTGACCTAACACAGCTTTTAGAGGTGTGTGTATATGTGTGTGTGTGTGTGTGTGTGTGTCTGTGTATATGTGTGTGTGTGTGCGTTCTGAATTTAGCTCTTCTTGATGAGGCCCATCGTTGGCCCGAGGAGAGCATTTCCAATCCAATGTCCGCTGACGAGCCACCGCAGATATTATATTCAAGTTCTCATCGTCAGCCCCCGTCCGCCTTTTCTAGTTGTTGTTCACTACTTAAAAAGTCGGCGTATTTGTGCGTTAAGACTGACTCTGTTAAACTCCGGTGTGTGATATTAACGCGACTGCAGTCGCTAGTCAAAGCAGTGTCAGGAAATCACAGTGCAGAGCAGATGAATGGAGCAGAGCAGTGCCTTGTGGGGCTCGTTAAGTGGCAATTACTAATGGCACTCTGCACACATGTTTTTTGTATTTAATTTATTTGCACAGGGATTTCTACCCTAAATCCGTTTCATTTGTTGTGCTAACATTTTACCCCGACTCCGACGAGAGGGAAATGGTTTAAGTCTAATTGTCCACTTGATTCCTCCGTGTCTCCTCACGTCGGGTTTGCTTGGGCAGAAGAGGGTTTGGAAATCCTTGTGGGCTTGTGTTGCCAGGGTACACAAAAACAACATCTCGTCGTACACAAAAACGCCGCTCCTAGTTAGCCCTCGCAGACGGGCGCGACAGGTTAAAACTTGTTATGAAATGAAATGCTTTTTTTTTTTTCCTTCTTCTTTTTTTTTGTGTTGCCTGTGTGTCTCATCGTTGGGCATTCTTTACATTTTACCTGGTTTGTATCCCGGCTACACAACTGCTAATTACATTTCCTGCCACAAACCGCAGACAGGGCATTGACATTTGCATTAGAATGATACCCCCCCCCCCTTTCTGTGCTTTTCAGACAGAAATAGTAGCACCTCTCCCCATGGTCCGCTCGCCGTACTTTTTTCCCTCTTCCTCCTCGTGTTGAGTTTCAGCCCGGCTTTTGATAAGAAAGGTTTCGTTTCGCGACGCCACGCTTTTTACACCTGACACAAATTGTATACAGGAGTATATAAGAGGCGGGCGGCCGCCGGAGTGGGAGCCAAATCCAGATTTGTGAGTGAGCAAATCGGGTTTACCCCTTTTTGCTGTAATGATTTTCCTCTGAGTCTCTGGGGTTTCACTTGTTAATGAGAAGATGTGATGTGATGTGAAGCACTGGTCCAGGAAGACCATCTCACAGGTGGAGGGAGGCCCAACTCAGGCTTCAGGTCTTTGTTGGAAAGAAGCCGTTTGTTATGCATATATATATATATATATATATATATATATATATATATGTGTATATACACACACGCATATTAAACAGCTTCTTTCTTCTTATATATATCTATATATATAGATATATATACTATCGTTACATTACTGCTGCTTAGGAAGAGAAGAGGGCAGTTTCCGACACCGTCAAGGTTAATTATTTAAATGTTAAAATCAACACAATGTAGCCTAAGTCCTTGTTAAATTTCCACTGCTCTCTAACGAACAATTGGATAACACTTCAGGTTTCGCATTGGACACCTTTATACGAAAAGGTAATTAAAAACAGATTTTTAAACGAGAAAATAATGTGTCCGGGGGTTGATCGTTGATGGAGAAACGAATTAAGGAGTGTCATTACGCAATGAGTTACGGAAGAGGGTTATATTATAAACCCTTTATAGTGTTGAGTAGTTTTGAAGAATTTCAAACGATGGCGTTGAGCACCGTTACGCCGGACTATTTATTAAAGAGCGGAGACTAATGCACGCATGTGTACCATTAGGCCAATTACTTTAATGATTACAGCCTCCCCCACCAACACCAGCGGCGCACAGCAGGCGCTCGCTTTATATTTACACTGCACCTCCTCACAACTACGCCCAAGACTGTTTCAAACAGCAAGTCTCTATATTGAGATGTTTAATGGTGGGGGGGGGGGGGGGGGAGGAGGGGGAGGGGCTTGAAATCTGGATGAGGTTAGGAGGAGGGGGAGGGAGGGAGGGGGGGAGGCGGGGGTGAGGTGCTAGTGTAGTGCATGGGCGAACACACAGTCTCCATGGCAACGGTTTGATCATTCTCCCTGTGGCTGTCAGGTCTGCAGTGCACATGGTGAGGGATAGAGTGGACAGGTTGTAGTGAAAACCAAAGGGGGGGAGGGAGAGAGGGGGGGGGGGGGGGAGGCCAGGATCAGAAGCTGGGGTCTGAGCCTCCTTGTTGTACTCTCCCTCGTTCTAACCCCGCCATCTGCAGACGGCGAGCTGCTTTGATTGGATTAGCCGGGCATTAATGAGACGGGTCAGAGAAAGGGCCGTGTTGTGAGATCTCGCATCATATCTTAATTTGTTCATTGTGTCTCTGTGCTCATACACCAGGTTTCTTTTAAAAGGTGTTTAAAAAAACAGCTAAAGTTGTTTCCCTCCACAAGTACTGTATTAGTAGTTTAGAAATAGGGTTTTCAGCAGCTTTGGGAAGTGCAAGTCCACTCATAAATGTGTTTCTTGTATTGTAAAATGTCAACTCCTTTTCATTGGGATCAGACCTGTGAACAAACTGCTGTGAATAAGAAGTTGCTGTGCGTGTCGCCATAAACATTGTTTTTTTTTTGTGTTTTTTTTGGTCAGCTTTGTTGTGTGGATGTAAAAGGCGCGTTTTGAGTTTCAGACTGTTGCTTTCTGCAGTAAAACAATGTATTTTGACCACCGGCTGTATTAAAAAAAAACAGAATAGCCACAATATGTCCTCCACAATGAAGTCTGAAGCAGTTGGAAGTCTTAACTTTTCCACAGTCTTTACTCACTAGGAATACATTTGCCCTGTGTGTCTTGTCGTTTGGTGCCGGGAATTAATAGCTTACACATTTATTGTTGTAAGTTTCTGCTTTGTGTGAGATAGAGGGATCAGTTAGGGGATGGCATTGTTTGGTTTGGGAAGTATTCTGTTGGTTGCATAGCAACAGGCTCCTGGAAACGGGAGTGGACGGTGTTGCCACTAGCAACGGTTGTTGCTCAGCAAACAATGTGGGCCAGTGCAAACACGAGCCAAGACTGTGGGCTCCGGCTTTTAATTGAACATCTGCATGTGTTTTTCTTTTGATTGAGTGTGGTTTTAAGTTAAATTTGTCAATGATAGATGTTTCAGTCTCCTATGATTTGTGTGTACTATAGGTCTCTATAGGTAGACGTTTAAAGAGGATTTAAATATGATTACCGCCGCCCCCCTCCCCCGTTTCCTTATGTGACTCTTATTTTCTTACTACTCTCGTAATGTCCTTTGAGGATTCGTCTGAGTAAAAGTAGTCTCCTTCCTTTTGGGGTTGTGTTGTGCCTGTTGTGTGTGTGTGTGTGTGTGTGTTTGTGAAGTTGTCGCGGTTGTAAGGAGAGCGGCGGCTCTCTAAAGAGCAGCTCATTCACAGTAGGGTTTCAGTGGTGGTCTGCAGGGGCTCCTGCTGGCTGCTGCCTTTGTGCCGCTCATAGCTGCTGGTGGGGAATTTGTGTGGCTTTTAACCTTTCCTGGGGGCTGAGGGAGAAAGTCTCT
>JAOPHQ010002392.1:32500-47982 GCA_030340625.1 Merluccius polli | reverse complement strand
TCCACAAAACATCTCGGGGGTGCATTTTCATACATACAAGACTATCCTAGAGTTCATTTAATCTACAACCTTTTTGTGTGCTGCTTCACCAAACTGGCGCTACAATAATTTAGCTTTTTACTGCAATTTCTTTTGTTTGATTTGCGTTTAAGTATCTTCAATACAATTAGAGCTGTCCTACTGGATGGGTCATCACCAAAAGTATCCATGTGTCAGATAGTTTGCTTTAACAAAACGTATATAAAAATCTCTCTCTATAATTTGGTGTTGTTTCTTACATCAGGCCTTGGGGATTGGGAGTGGGTGCCAGGACGTGTATTCTGTGACTTTCGCGGGGCTGTTGCTGTGACTGCTGCCTGTGAGCGGAGGGGAGCAGCGAGGATGAAGACGGGACGTTTAGCTGGCGCAGACATAAACGCCACCAACACACAACCACAGAAGCGGCACGTCCGCCCCCCAAAAACACACAACCGCACTACATCGTTTAAGCACCTTGCGCTGCCACAGCTGAACATCCCCCCCCCCCCACACACACACACACACACACACACACACACACAGTTTACCTGGCTAAACCAGAGACCCACTCACCTGATCTGAACTGCACCCCTATGGTCTTCCCGAACAGCGTGGTGCCGTGCAGCAGCTGCATGGCGTAGGGCACGGACACCTCGTGTCGGTACACCGCGAAACCGAACGTCTTCTGCTTCCCGTCGCCGTCCCGCGGGATCTTGGTCTTGCAGAGCGGTCCCGCCTGGAGGGGGGACGGACGGACACACACACACACACACACACACACACACACACACACACACACACACACACACACACACACACACACACACACACACACACACACACACACACACACACACACACACACACACACACACACACACACTTTAATGGACCCTAAGTGTATTTCAGACTCCGAACGAGAAGCCTGGAACCTTCGATGCTAAGTTAGCAACAGCAAGCTAACCGTCGCTGGTTATGGCGTTTACCTGTAAAAACAGTTCAAACAGGATTTCCTCCGACACCCTTTGGTCCAAGTTTCGGATAAAAAGAGTGCGGTCGGCTTCTTCTTCAATTCCCATTTCAACGGCAGCAGTGTCGCCCCCAAAGCAATGAACGTATCTCGTGTAAACAAACGCTGGGCTAAAATCTGTACAGAGGGCCTTCTCCTGCCATAAAGTGAAATGCTGCCGTTATAAGCCCGCGTCTGTCGTAAAGCATTTTCGCACATTACGACGTAAAAATAATGTCAAGATTCAAACCAGCCTTTAGGAGGCAGTATAGTCACGTGTATCGTATTGCATAACATAAATATATCATTGTCAAGGTTGTACTAGCGCTTTTGTTTAATTAAATATATGTATTGATATTTCTTAAATTCAAAAATGCATTTTATTGTAGGCCTTTATTCCCTTATTGCTCCGGTTCAGTCAGTATGCTGATAAAATGTCACAATGCTCATATCGTTTAAATTAATTTCTACTTAATATAAATACATCATTTGCTTACATGTTACGAAATAGACTGGACTCATTGCTATCATGAGTTAGTGTACCAATGAAATAAAGTGTGTTAATGCTCAAATTTTTATCTTCGGTGAGACCTATTTTGATATTATTACTATTCTGTCTATCAGTCATCATCATATCATCCCCTCTTTTGTTTATTTCCACCTAAACTCAATGCAGTGTGTGTGTGTGTGTGTGTGTGTGTGTGTGTGTGTGTGTGTGTGTGTGTGTGTGTGTGTGTGTGTGTGTGTGTGTGTGTGTGCGTGCGTGCGTGCGTGCGTGTGTGTGTGTGTGTTTACACGTGTGCACGTGTGCATGTGTGTGTGGTTAGTGACCGGAACCAAGTGCTGTTCCTGGTGACAGTAACATTGTGGAGGTCAAGAGAGTGCGAGCGTGAGGGGCTTGACCACTGATTTATTCAGATGGGCCTGATGCTGTGTCCTCCATATTAATGACATTGATTGGAATGGATAATGATTTTCTCCTTCATGCCTGGGAAACATCCTCCCTGGTTTGGGCCTGTGGGTAAATCACCTATAAGCAGGACAGATAAGAATAGAACATCAATGATGGCAGAAGACCTTTGTCCTTGTTTTGCCCTTATCGTTGGATCACTCATAATCATAAATTATCCAACCGTTGCTTTTTGTCTACACCAATCTGTGTGCACTATTTCAGTGTAAGTTTCAGTATTCATTATAAACCTTACCTTTTATTTAGGGAAAATGAGCTTTGTGTAATTATAAAAACAAAGTTTGTTGAACGGAGATTGTTATCATGAATTCAAGCTCATTTCTGATGAAAATGTTGCTTGCTGTTGCATTATTATAATCGAAACAAAAACACAAATGTGTGAGAGCTGACGACACCCAATGCCATAGTCAATGGCATTCACTGAGTGGGAGCATAGCTTTATAAATCTTCAAGAAAGTAACTGTTGCTATACTTTTAGACGTTTGCAGTACTTTTAAAACACAATAGGTGGCGGCATTGATCCGAATCAAGTTATCTTACCATCTAACACTTGATTTTTGTCTTCAAATGTTGAAGAATCAGAGGTGGTCGCTATGTATATTTAGAAGCAGATGTGCCTAATAATGAGGCAAATTGAATTCCTGACTTTGTAGAAAATGCTATAAATGGGCCTGTGGTTTGAAGAGTGAATATTTTCAGTGCATTGTGCATTGTAGTAGATTGTACATTGTACATTGTACAATCCAGGATGTTCTAGCAAAAATGATATCAGAATGACCCTGAAACCACTGCCCTCATTAGTCATGCAGACTCAGTATCTCACAGAGGACACTGGTGATTACTTCAGCGTTTTAATATTTACATGCTGATCACTTTAAACTGCAGTGTTGACCAGCTGATGAAGTCCTGCACAGTAAACATTGACTTACAGTATTGCAAGGAAAGCCTATGATGACTCTATGATTATGAGACTCGATGATAACAATACACAGCGATTCCCTTCTATTCATTCTACTTCTCTTCTTAACATAATACAACCAAATAATTGCCTTCACTTCAGTATTCAGATGTAACATATTGAGTTCATAATATCTTAACAGGAGCTATTTCTTCTACCCTCTATCATTGTTTAAAGGACTGGACTTCTTCACATTCAATTTGGTCACACTGTTTTACTTCAAATTACAAACATGGCGAAAAAGGGGAGCAGAGCTCGAGGGCAAGATGGAAACCCACGCACACGCATGCGCACGCACACACGCTCACGCACGCACACAACCAGTGGCTGATGGGGCAGAATGGGAGCAGGAGAAGGGTGGTGACTGGTGGCTAGATACATCAAGTTAATCAGCCTCCATTTGCCTTCAGCTCTGAGTGCCATCGACCCCTCCTCCTACACCCCCCCCCCATCCCCCACTCTGAACCAATCCCCTTTCTCCTCATTAATATTCATAATCCATGCGGAAAAGAGCAATGGGGTGGTGGTTGTGTGTGTGTGTGTGTCTGTGTCTGTGGGCAGGGGGGGTGGGGGGTCATCCAAGCACACATCAATATCCGCTGGACAAAACTTTAAATCCACCTCTGTGATGTCATCAAGAAGCTCCCGCCCCCAGTATACGTCGAGCATCCCATTTAATTGCACACGCGCACACACACACACACCACCACCACCACCACTTTCATTTAAACCGTGTACTACTACTACACCACTATTGGACAGAAGCCCGATAGAGCTGGCCTCCTTCATGAGCCACTTGTACTGTAAGTGTCGGGCAACTGAATGCCTCTCATTTGAGTAGAGCACGGGAGGCACATGTCAATTATGACTCAAGAGCGGGGGAGTCTATTCCCGAGGCCCCCGCTGCACATGGCCAGCTCCATCCATTCAGCACACAAGACGACATGCCGTCTATTCCCTGGATATTCAGGGAATAACAGGGATTTCTGTTGTGTTGTAAAGTTGGTGCTCTGTGATCTGTGATCAGTGGAAAGAGATCCTTACTTACTGGAGGATTTGCACAGCGCCCCATCCCCAACTTTGTTAAAAATAAACATGAGAGGACTTAAAAGAAACACAGCGACACACACACACACACACACACACCCACACCAGAGTGCAAGTGGCGTCCATTTTTTTCTCTGCAGATTTCTCTCCCATTGCAACATGCTTGTTATCTCAATATCGGCTGTGCATGTCGCCGCACCACTGACAATACCCGACTTAATTCTACTGCGCTGCTTTTTACTGTTGGACTCTTCTTCTCCCACACACACACACACACACACACACACATGCACGCGCACACGCATGGAATACAATGCACACAAACTCCAAAAAACATGCAGACACACACGCATGCACGCACCTCCACGCACACATACACACGTGCACGTAAACATGGACACACACACACAGGCACACAAACGTACTTGCACGCGCACACGCATGCACACACACACAGACACACACACAAACAAGTGCACACAAACATGGACACTCGCGTGAAGACATACACACACACATAGTTGTGTAGGGGAGGCTATTGCTATACTTCTGCAGTGCTGGATAGCAGTAACAGCAGGGAGAGAAGCAGTCTGGCACCAAGCCTCACACCTACAACCTGACTGCGGCAGGGCACCCCACTCTACTCCCCTGCACCCCACCGCCATCACAGCACCCCAAAGACACAACTCCACCCACACTCACACCCCCCCCCACCCCCTGCACCCCCACCTCCGTCCCTACGCCTCATTTCCACCGAGGCGTCTAATGATTCAAATTAACTGAAATGATTAAGAGCAAGAGGGGGAGACGCAGGGGTCATTAAAAAAATTGGAGGCAGTAGTGGTTCTCTCGCATCACATGATACTCCACAACCCCCCCCCTCCCCTCACACACACACACACTTGCTTTTTTCTCCATGGACTGTGGCGCCATTGCAAAAAGGCTGGGCCATCCAGAGTACCCAGTCTCTAGAAGTCATTTTTCCAACACTGACATACAGACAGTGTTTTTTAAATCTTCACAAAGGCTGCCTTCCCTATGCGGGAAAATAATGATTGTTTAATGTTATGTTACTACAGGGCAGTGTCCCCATATGTGTATGTTTCCATTATGATAATAAACATATTGACGGGTCTTGAGTCATACAACGCTGTGCGACTACCCCTAGCCTTGAGCCCAAATGACCGACCTCTAAAAAGTCAGTGATGCAAGTGGAACAGAATTTAGCGTTTAGCCGTGTCATTTCACACTGAGCCTATCTGAATTGCCAGAGTGTTTATGGTGTGCGTAAGAAGGTCAGACATTTCTCAATCGTGTTGGCAACACTCGGTATGCAAATTAATTGCTGTATTTGACGGTTTGTGGAATAAATTAAGGGACTACAGACTTTTTAAATTGGTATTCATCCTGAAAGCTAACTTCCAAATCCACTGAATGCTCTCTGGAGACTTTGGGGTTGCCTTTTTTATATGTATTTTTTTTTGTTTTTTGTTTTTCATTTCCTTTTCCTCCTTACCCCGAGCTCTGGTCCTTTATCTTCACTGTCAGGGTAAAGCACATTACTTCAAACCAACACACGCGCTCCTGCTCCAGGCTGTGTGTTCCTTCCAACGACCAAATCATAAAAAATCTAATTCAAGAGTAGTTTGACATATCCGGCAAGATGGGCCCATGTCAGATCCATCGGATGCTATTCCACAGGTTCAGATCTGTCATTGTCACAACTCATATTCTGACTGTTGCTCTGCTATTCTTGGCTTGTCTGTGGTGTCTCTGTAAAAAAAATGCCCAGCATTCCTTATGACATTAAAGGGACTGCGTGTAGGATTTTACATGCATAAATCATTTCAAATTGCCAATATATGAACAGGTTGTAATTTAACTGAGTGAGACCTTCCCCGACTCTCTCCATTGCGTAAGCCTGTGGGCTGATTTCTGATATATTTGAACCAGGACGGTTTTGCCGGGAAAGAGGAAGGAAGTGACATCTAAGTGCACTCCTGAGTGCTCTAGTATATAAAGAAGAGCTAGCTTAAGCCAGTTTGTATTATTGTGTAGTTAGCTGCCAAGAAATTGACCCGTCAACAAGCAAGCGACTGGCTCTGATCCCAACACCATCAAGTAGTCCACCCACAAAGAGTGGGTGGGTGGTGCAGTTCATTTTATGGCCAAAGGGGTCAGTCATGAGAAGGAATGTCTGACTCTTATACAGTACCTTTAATTAATGTATTTATTATAAATAAATGAATGTTACTATTTCATATCACCGACAAGCCGAACTAGAGGGTTACAGCTTAATGGTGTGTGTAATAGATAAAAGAAAAAAAATGGTCAAAGTTAATAATTAGCTTTTAATTGCATGAGCACATCTAGTTTAATGAGATGTGTCACTATACTGGCACAGATTCAACTGGTTTGCAGAGACACGTTAATGTAAAAATCTACATATTTTCAGTTTTTTATGATTGAGTTGTGATAGATTGTCACTATATGTCGTGAAATATTTGACTGTCAGGTTATATTAGAATGTTTAACCTTTCTCTCACTAACTTTGGATATAATATTGTTGAGGTGTTATTGGGGCTTGCCTGAATCATTGTATAAGCATTAGCCTAACCAGCTATTACATTGTCTTTCACATGGCTAAAGTAGGCCTACAATATAAGTAGGCAGCCAAAGACAGAATGAGTATTAATAATCTTACTTGTAGTTACATTTAAGTATTTTCTGAAATAACTGGATCGTTTTTAAACTAAACTCACATTAAACTTTAAAGTGTTAAAAGTAAATGGGGACAGACATAAAAAATATATACTCTTCACTCTGAATTTATAAATGAATCGAATCTCAACGGGAAGGGAATCATTAATGATTCATATATATTTGAACTGATTTAAAGGGTCTATTTATCAGATCAACATGTTTACTCAGAGAAAAAATAAATCATTTAGCTACTTTTTTGATTTTTTTTTACATGAAGCTACAGTGGAGAATAGAGCGTGTGATGTCATGACTTTTGTTCTACCCTTCCCACCATGATGCAGATACCGCAGCATCACATCAATGACAAGAAGTAGAAATCCTCTCAAAGTAGGTCTTTGTATCATCAACAACGCCCCCACCAGCTGCTCCATACTCATGGGGACAACTCATGCCATCAATCTTTCAAGTTATTGACGGGATGTCCACATAAATTTGTCTGACGGGTATCAGAGTGCTATGAAATATGAATATTGTATTCTGGCCCTGTGTCTCCTATGTGAGTCCCCCCCCCCCCCCCTCTGGCAACAAAGAGCAGTGGTATAGACATGAACAAGTAAACAACACTGATGCTATAGTAAACAGTAATGGACATATGAACATGGATGACACAGTTTGCCTCATAGAGAATGATAATGGACGATTATAAAAAACTTTGGTAACACTTTATAATAACTAAATGCTTGATACAACTAATGCTTACTTAAGCTTGTTGTACAGCATTTACTAATTGTTAGATTTTGCGTGACCTAATCTAAAGTGAGAACTATCTATGCCTTATTAAACATTTATAAGTTATCCATAAAGGGTGAAGAAGCTACCATCCCAGAAGCTCACATCCTCACAGCTATCTGTCTGACGACGATGTTAGCGTCTGGCGGGTTACGGTGTAGCCAGCGGCTATCCGCTAAGGATTTCCTCTTTCATGTGTCGGCCATCAGTCCGATTAGCAACTTAAGATGCAAGAGATTCGCTGTGCACCTCAACGCCTCAAGACAGCAAAAGACAGGAAAGTCTGGAAATAATCCGGTCGTAAACTTCGTCTCTCAACTCCAACTCCATTCTCGCGTCTCAAGTTGCTAATCGTAGGAGGAAGTGGTTATCCGGATATCCGCTGGCTACACCGTAACCTGGTAACCAGGCCAGAGGCTAACATCGTCGTCAGACAGATAGCCGATGGGTTCCCAGATTAGCTACAAATATCTTTAGCCAGAATCTGTTTTATGAAACTACTGAGTAGGCTAATGGGTGTTTTTTGTACCTGTTCAATAAACATTGTATTTTCTGTACCACCTTGTGTTGTGTTTCCTCTTGAGGATGTGAGGTCCTGGGATCTTCTTAGCTTAGCTTAGCTTTTAGGTAGCTTCTTCACACTTTATGGATAACTTATAAATGTTTAATAAGGCATAGATAGTTCTCACTTTAGATTAGGTCACGCAAAAGTCTTTACTAACAATTAGTAAATGCTTTACAACTAGCTTTAGTAAGCATTAGTTGCATCATTAGTAAGTGTTTATAAAATAGTTAGCTTTGTTAGCTATTTACTAATGCTTTCTAAATGCTTAGAAAGCATTTGTAACTACTAAAATACTTATATTATTATAGTATATATAAATGATTAACATAGTGTTTATTAGTAGGTTAGTAATGATTTAATAATGTATTATTAATGTTTTACTAATGATGAATTAACTATTATAAATGAACCTACTAATCAGAAACAAATAATTTCTAACAGTGTTTATCAATGCTTAACATAGTAGGTTAGTAATGATTTAATAATATACTGTTTATGTTTTACTAATGATGAATTCACTAATAACTAATATGTAAATGTGTTAGCAAAACTTCTCCCCATTAGAACACCTTCAAACATAACTGTTAGGACTACAGACATGCTTGACCTGACTGAGTGCTTTTGAGCAAGGCACTACCTTGCCGTTATGTCTGTCAAGGCAGCGGGTGGCCTTGGTGCAGTCATAAAAAGCTCTTAAGTCAAACTGTAAAGTTGTGAGAAGAGAGTAAGCGTCGCCTCTTTCTCTCTCACACACACACACACACACACACACACACACACGCACACACACACACACACACACACACACACACACACACACACACACACACACACACACACACACACACACACACACACACACAGCATCGCTTTAATCTCCCAATGGCCTCCACATCACACATCATGCACTCACACGCACAGGCTATGAAGTTGAATATTAAAAACATGAAACATAGCATGTGATGTGTTGGCCCGGCACCGCAGTGCTGTATGGGGGGAGGTTATTGGTGCTATGGGTGGGGGGGGGACACTCACAGGCCTTACATGCGGTGTCCATCACCCAGACTTCTAAAGTAAAGCAATTTCTCGTGCGCACGCTTCCCTCCTCCGTTTCTATTCAGTGAGTGTCAGTGTTTTAAACGCTGCTCCGATGGCAGCGAATTTGATGTTTCTTCTTTCAAAAAAATATCAAGCCAGAGAGAGAGACAATAAATAATGCGCCATCAATCCACGCCACGCGTACAAGAAAATTGCCATTGAGTGTAATTATAGTAGGGTAAGGTTATGCATGGGAAGTGCAGGGCTAATGGTGCTGCTCCATAAATCATTGTACAACCCTGCATGTGAATCCAGTAGCGTCACGTGCTCGGCGCTATCTCCATGTTATGGTACGGTGCTTAAGGCCCTTCACCGGTACAACCAGAGGAGACTCAAGCACATCACGGCACCGGATATGGAAATTTCAGAAGATTCATGGTTTTTTCCTATACACGCTTTTCCCCAAAGCCATTACGTAAATGCACAGCGTTCCCTGTAAATCCAGCGGCTCATATCTGAGCTCACGGAGCAGAAAGTCCTCTCTATAAATGCGATCACCTACACACGGAGATTCAACCTCAGGACGCGTCCTAATCCTTTTTTTTGAAAGTTTGACGTTTCAAACTTTCAAATGTTTGAAATCATGCATTTGAAATCGTACCCGTTTGAGGACCAATTTCTATGATCAATACTAGGGGGGGTGGGGGTGGCAACCAACATGGGGGACACCAAGAGAGGGGCTGTAGTCAGACAATTACAGTAGAGAGCCAGTGATGGCTGCTGCCGTGTGCAAAGCCCTTTTCCAATGACACTGCATGGCGTTGACGTCTGAGCACTTGGTGGGAAGTCTATGGTGGGAGCCGAGAGTGAGGGGAGCCTGAAACCTGCTGCTGCTGCTCTGCAAAACCCCTCTTTTTAGAGAGAGAGAGACAGCCTCGAATAGTTTGAATCCCACCCGCAGAGAAATCAATGTGGCTATTTATAACACAGCAACCTGGTGGAAACGGTGGCGCAATAAAGTTGATTACAATTTAATGAAGCAGAATAAGTCGGGTTATCATGTGAAAGTGAGCATGAGGAACAGGCGGGTGGGGGGTTAGTAAGCGGAAGGCCAAGGCTCTGCATGTTTTAGACGACATTTTAAATGACTGATGATTTAAACGTGTAACGAGAAGGGTCTTTGTTCACGTTTCTTCATTCCTGACTTCCCAAGGTTTGGTGTTTTCTTGTGGTTTCCCTTTATTAAAATGGAATTAATTATCGTCCTCGTTTGGTTAATGAGCGCAAAATCAACATGTTTTCTTCGTCTTCTCCACCTCGTTCAGCTTCAGGTTGGGGGGGGGGTGTCTTCGTATTATCTTATTTTAATCATTTCTATCTGGCTAATGAGGCCGTTATCATTTAAACGGCACCCAGAGGTGCACTTGTTTGTATTGTTCTGTTTTACCACTTGGTTAAATGTTAATTGAGTTTTTTTCATTTCATTTGTGCCGAGTTAATGTGTGTTGCTCCGAGGGGTTGTCTCGAAATCAGCTTTAAGGGTCTCTGCAGGTGTTGGGACTCCGCTCCCTGGGTTGGGGTGATGTGCATAATTGTGTGTTGCTGGACCATGTATCTCCGCCTAATGTGCTGTCTGGAGGCTGCGCGGCGCTAGAAGAAGAGGCTGACCTGCACATGCACCTCTAAACTCTCATTGTCCAAAGAGCTCATCGTTTATACTGTATCTGCGCCTTTATACTGTTTTGAGGTGTTGAGGCTCTGTATACTTGGTTTTTTCACATTCTTCGTATTTTCGTTGAACGTTGACATAATCAATGGACTGGTGCGCATCCCTATTAGAAACCTTCTGCTAGGTGATGCTCTAATGATGCTGTAATATTCCACCCGCAGCCTTATCAACATATGCTTCACTAATTATACCAGAATTAGCTGATTTGTGTGGGTGTGGGAGGGGGGGGGGGGGAGTGTGTGTGTGTGTGTGTGTGTGTGTGTGTGTGTGTGTGTGTGTGTGAGTGTGTGTGTGTGTGTGTGTGTGTGTGTGTGTGTGTGTGAGTGTGTGTGGGTGAGTGTGTGTGTGTGTGTGTGTGTGTGTGTCTGTGGGGGGGGGGGGGGGGGGGGGGGGGGGGGGGGGGGGGTGTGTGTGTCACACATGTCATGGCACAAGCAGTAATTGACAGCGGTGTACTGAGAGTGATAGACAGAGAACAAGGACACCTTCGTCGCCTGTCACAGAGGAAATACATTCAATGCCTGTGGATGTCAAATGACGAAATATAATGAATGACATTTATATAATTCGCCCACAATGGCCAATGGAAAGAGAACTACTCAAACCACTATCAACTATGGTTGATTGGTGCATATATTTGTATTATATCATACATAATACAATACAATCATACAATTTAAAGACAAGAAAGGAACAAAGCAGAATGAAGATAAACAAACAGCATGGTGTGTGTGTGTTAAATTCAAAAACAGTGTCGTGGGAGAAACATTGAGAGAGGGGAGGATAGGAGAGTCAGGGTGGGGGGGGGGGGGGTAGTTCCTCCACATTGTGTGTGTGTGTGTGTGTGTGTGTGTGTGTGTGTGTGTGTGTGTGTGTGTGTGTGTGCGTGTGTGTGTGTCCTAAAACCGAGCATAAATTATCCTCATCCCATTTTGCTAAAGTCCATGGCCCCCCAGATGACATAGAGGAGAGGAGGGTGGGGGGGGGGGGGGGTCCGTGGGGGTAAGCGGACGGGGGGGGGGGGGGGGGGGTCCATGGGGGTAAGCGGACAGGGTGCAGGGTGGCTCAGAGG
Source organism: Merluccius polli (assembly GCA_030340625.1). Classification (NCBI taxonomy): domain Eukaryota; kingdom Metazoa; phylum Chordata; class Actinopteri; order Gadiformes; family Merlucciidae; genus Merluccius; species Merluccius polli. The sequence goes on along the minus strand of JAOPHQ010002392.1, from coordinate 36,084 downwards.
AGCAATGCCCAAGGCGTGGCTGCCTGGCATCGGGTTCACAGGAGCGTGGACCAGTAGCTGTTACCGTGGCAGCAGCAGCCGTTGGTAATTCAGCGGCACGTTACCCACTAGCCCCCTCTGCGCCTTCACATCATTTCCAGCCTTTAAAACACAGTGGCTTTGTAATATGATCCGGTCGCTTTCCCATACCCAGGTCCTATTTATAGGCCGGCGCATGCCTCCCCCCTCATATAATGCTTAACAAGGTGTGGATGAAGAATTATAGCATTACAGTAATTAGCACTTTATCTCCTCTTTCAAACCTCACATCTCTGTTTGAAAAGCACAATGAATAGGTAATTAAGTTCTGGAAAAGGCCAGTTAAGTATTGCAAGAGCAAGTGGAACTGTATGAGAGTTAGAATTACAACGTGCAACACGTGGTGTTCGCAAAGTAGTGAGGGATGTGGGGAATATGTAGGTTGTACTCTTGCTGTATAAGTTATACAGTAAATGTGATCCCAGAATCCCCATATGGTATATAGGCAACATCAATGAAGCCCAATGCACATCTAGATGGCAAAAGCTCTTTGTGAATATATTTTTAACTTCTGCTCACTTGTCCCCCCTGATGACTTCCTGACACATGTTCATGAAACCACATCGCTGCCTCTTTAACATTTAAATAAAAAAGACATGGTGGAAAGACGTTTTTCCCGCTCAAATAAACAAACGTTTTCTAAAGAAGAGGTCTCGGGGGTAAAGGAGTGCAGCTACTCGACTGCTGCCTAAAGTGGGAGCAAATTGCATCATCCCCAACAGAGTTCTGCAGCAGGCAACCACAGAGAAAAGAGCTGGACAGCTATACTGCTACTACTACTATATACTAATGTTGCTACTACTATATATAGCTACTGCTACTACTACTAGAAATGCTGCTAGAACTATCCATATTGCTCTTTCTTTCTTTCTTTCTTTGTTTCTTTGTTTCTTTGTTTCTTTGTTTCTTTGTTTCTTTGTTTCTTTCTTTGTTTGTTTGTTTCTTTCTTTCTTTCTTTCTTTCTGTCGTTATTTCGTTATTTTGTTTTTTCTTTCCTCACTCCTTCTCTCTCCCTCTCACTCGCTACCTTGTGCTATTTCCCTTGCTTGCACATACATTACATAAATGGTACGCATTCTGCTTTCCATGTGCTATATACATTCACAATGTATGCCAACGTCCACACACACGCACACACACACTCACACACACACACACAAAGCACAAGTGGCCGTTGGTCATACGTCTGGCAATGGGACTAGTTTAATCTACTGTGTGCAAAAACTGCAGCTTTCTGCAGCAGCAGCAGCAGCAGCAGCAGCAGCAGCACTGCTAGGCTTTATAAGAGACGGGGGCTTCAGCGAGTAGCCAATCCGTCTTCGGACATGCAATCATCGCAGTGCTCCTTCGTAAGTTCGGAGCCAAGTTCAGCAGCAACTCCAACCCGAACGGGGTGCAAATTAAAGCCCCCACTCAATTACACAGACATGCCAAAAAAAACAGTGCGTTGACAATTCTCAGTGAGATGGAAATGGCAATCATCAAAATAACTCCACACCCCACCCTCCCCCGGAATGATGGGAGGCAGGGTTGGTGGGTGGGGGGGGGGGGGGGGGGGGTGAGGGCGCGAGAGGGCACAGTATATGAGTGGTGGTGGGCTGTGTGTGTGTGTGTGTGTGTGTGTGTGCGTGTGTGTGTGTGTGTGTGTGTGTGTGTGTGCGTGTGCGTGTGCGTGTGCGTGCGTGCGTGCATGAGTGCATGATGTGTAATACGATTCTACGTGCTACGGCTAAAGTGTGTGTATACGTGTACTTTGGCGAGCAGTAGCAAACGCCGCATCAACACACTGCACCTTATAGTTTGATGGATAGATTTCATAGATTTTGGTGTGCTGCAGCGAATGCCTACTCGCCTAACTTATATCAAGAAAACTCATTGTGCAAAATTAAAATAAGGTGTTTATAGATATTGTTGGTCCCTCTAACTTCGCAATGTGCATGGTTTTGTGTTGGTTAGTCATTTAAAATATCCAGGCAAGCTGAGCTCATAATTATGTATTCTTTACTTATTTTCATTTTGCTAGGTGTCTCAAGCAATGTATGCGTCTGGAGACACGGAAGCGAGCACCTACGCACGCTTAGTTATCTATCAAACTGTAAGGTGTAGTGTGTTGATGTGGCCTATGATGTGTGCATATGAGACTACATGTACAGGTAGGTGTGGCGTATGTTGCACTAAATCAGGTGCAGCGTACGTTACACGCATGCTCCCTGTCAATTACATCTATGTGACATGACAACCACCAGCGCGACACCTACGCCACATGTGTTCAATGCCTGTGTCTCCATTGTGAGTCTATATAAATTGTTGGCGCGCGCGTGTAGAGGTTGGGGTCAGATCTTAGACGTCTTAAATAAGTGCTAGTGAGGCGTTTGACAATAGTAGGCTGAATCGTATTACACCTCATATGCGTGCGCACGTTTGTGTGTGTGTCTGTGTGTGTGTGAGTGTTTGTAGTGATTATATAGGAATCTATGTGCTGCCCCATCTATGTACAACCCCCTTGGTTATGGTTGATTTTAACTTCCATAAGCCACATGTTTCTGTTTCACGTTTGTGTTTTGTTTCATAAATAGTTGCTTTGTTGAGGTTTAGGAGGGAATAAAAGAGTTTGAAATGTTATCAGCCATTTATTTTGCATTATTTGGTCATTATGATTTTGGTCCTAGGGAGAAAAGTGCCAAGTGCCCCAGCCCTTATCTGAACATGACCAACAATGACCAGTGAGAAACAGCCGCCGCCGTGTGGACTCAGAGCCTGAGGTGTGGACCAGAGTGGTCCGGGTCTCCTCTCCAGCGCCGCGGCACCATCCACCTGCTGGTCCACGACCAACACCTAGACGTAGCGGCGGTGGCGGACGTTTCTGCGCGGGTCCACGGCAAACTGTGATGGATAAATACAAAACGCTTGAGTCTATAGCTAGTCTGCTTGTCTCACCTCACATGTAAAAGCAGCATTTGTCCAAACATTCAGTCAGTCAGTACAAACCGAACCCACTCTAGTGTATGTGTTGCTCAAGTGTTTGCCACCAGACCCCCACAGGGTCCACAGCCCTGGAGGTAAAGTGAGCTTAATATAAATGATTTCCTCATTTAATCTTCTGAAACTAAATACAAAAATACTACAGCCAACTGTATCTAGATACAAATAAATGATGAATCATTGAATTAATCATTTTTTTCAAATCAAATACAAATTACAAAATACCCAAAAGTAATTACAATTGAATGTATTTTAAATACATGTAATTGAAATAATGCCTGTGTGTGTGTGTTGGAACTTTAGAGGGAAGGATAGGGGAGTCAGGGTGAGTGTGTGTGTATGTGTGTATGTGTGTGTGTGTGTGTGTGTGTGTGTGTGTGTGTGTGCACGTGTCCGTGTGTCTTAAGTGTCGAGACCTAGCATAAATCATCCTCATCCAATTTTGATAAAGTCCGTGGCCCCCCAGATTACGTAGAGGAGTTCTGGCAGACGGCTCCTGCAGTGAATGAGAGCGAGGTTTCACT
>JAOPHQ010002392.1:0-30000 GCA_030340625.1 Merluccius polli | reverse complement strand
CCGTGATATGTCCTAATTAATACAGAAGAAGTAGGCCTAATTGGCCTACTTGGGCCTGTTGCCAGCATGATTCTCGTGATTACGTGATTTCGCTTTCCCTCACAGCCCTTCTGAGCCCCCCCAAAGGTCTGATCCTAGAACCGCCCCTGGTATGAACTATGACCCTCTATATGGTATGAACTATGACCCTCTATATATGGTATGTCTCATGTTGTCCATCAGGGATTTATTGTGTAAAGCATCTAGATACCTGCTCCACAGGGTATTTCCTACATTTTCTACAACGACGTGTTCTCTGCTAAATAACAAGAAATACACATATTTTGAATCATTGATAAGAGTACACCAGGTGATAAATACTTTGGAGAGCGAGAGAGAGAGAGAGAGAGAGAGCAATGAAGTCAGAGATGAGAGGATCCTGCAGTGTAAACGGTTTTGCCCTCTTTGGCCCGCTGCATCTCCTCCCTCCATTCTTCCTTCCCATCCATCCATTCCATCCCCACCACCACATGTCACCCAGAAAATCCCTGGTCCCTGGGGCGACCATTTGCGAATTCATCTCTGCTCTGGCGGCCGCACTCAGCTGTCACATCGTATCCTGAGACGTGAAAACAGTCAGCGAGAACAGTGTTGGGGCTTTTTCATATTTCCATGCACAGAAGCTGCAGCCCCGCCCACACACACATACATTGTTATCCATGTTCTCCCCTCTCCTTCTCACTGACCACTGTGCCTTTCCCCATGTCCACCAAAAAGTGCCACTGCAGCAGTTTTGCTTTAGTTCATCTCTCTCTCTCGCTCTTTCTTTTCTTTTGTCTCTCTAACCATCTGTCTCTCTCTCTCTCTCTGCCTAGCTAAACACACACAGGCATACATGACTAGACACGCTTAGTTACACTGTTTCTCATATTTAATTTAGTGGCAACAGTTGTTGGCGCGAAAACAGACAACGCAAGCAAGACTTTGAATGTGAACAATAAGTATCCACAGCAACTACAAAATCACGCATCGTATAGAAAACAACCTGCCCTACTTGTTCATCCAAAACCGTACTTGTTGGCAAAAAACGTGTTTTCCACTGCACTCCACTGCATATGTTCTCAGTGGATGGCGTTCCACAAAAACCCATACAAAAGTCAGAGTACAGACAAAAGTACAGACACGTTATCTTGCTGTTGTACTCCACAAAGGCCCAGCAGGTTCCCTTACCGGAGAAGTAAGTGCTTCAGTTTTGTACTAGTTACTGGCGAAATGGAAAGTGGGTTGTAGAAAAACCAAGAGAACATCAAAAACCTTGTGTCTCAACACCTTAGGGATTTGTGTTTTAATGGAGGGAAGAACATATAGGCCACGATGCAGAAGGATAGTCCCAACAAAGGAAGAGGGAAGACAAGAGAAAGAGGGAAGTGCTTTTTGTGAGAGCTGGTCAGATGTGCCGCTGAGAGGCGGAAGGCAGGACGAGTGGCCTAATGGGAAATATCATAGGAGGAATAGGGAGAGAGAGAGAGAGAGAGAGAGAGAGAGAGAGAGTGCCTTTCTCTACTCTCTCTCTTGTCAGCCTCAGGTCACCAAGAGAGGAGAAACACTGAGATGGTTGCAAAAGAAAGAAAACAAGAAGGAAAGAAAGATGTATTATAAAGACAGTGGTATACAAAATGTCTCCCCATCACGTATGTGCCATGTTATATGTATATCGTTTGCATATTTGCAGATGCAAGGTGTACACACTGATTGAACAACATAGACTGGTGTGGTACATATGTTACCTGTACAGAACGCACAGAATGGCGTCCAAAACCCCAAAACATCAAAAAATGAAAGCTCACTTACAGGATGAGTGACGTCCAAATGGAAGTGGGCAGCAGGGGCTTGTCGACAGCACCCCGAGTGCACACTTTGTTTGGTCCAACGTTATGGGATCCTCCATGACTTCAGATATATGCATTATTTTGCGGATAAAGACACACGGAGTGGCATTTGAAGAAGCTGTCATTGTGAATTACCGTGGGGACAGACTGAACTACTGAATTGTTGACTGTGTTGCGTCCTTTCAGGCTGATAGTCATTTTTGCTGACAGTCCTTCGCCCAAAACCCCTTATCGCCTCCCCTCCGTAGACATTGTGTTCTTTTTTAACAGCGTAGCGAAGGAAGGAAGGAATGGAAGGTCTTCTGAGCACAACAGGCCAATCCTCCTCCAAAAAACAAGTAATGATTTATTTTTTATTTTTCTTTAAATGTGACTTTTTATGTGTCTTACTGGAACCCAACTCTCGGCTGATTAAGAAGTTGTTGGAGTTGGGTGTGTTTATGTGTATGGACGCGGGGGGGGGGGGGGGTAGATAAGACAGACAGCGGCGCTTGACTCCGACGAGCCACTCAAAGTTGTTATTGAACTATGCAAAGCTGACAAAAAAAAATACGATGAAAACATAGTATGTCAGTTCTTCAATTTCACGCTAGAACGGCTCGCGTCGTTGCGGCCGATCCCTGTAATAAAGAGCCTTGTGCTGGGAATAGTGATTACCTTCTCCCTCTGAGCTGCCACGCAGTCAACTACCTGCTCATGAAGGATTCCCACCATCAGCCCAACACTCACTTCACCTCCAGAGGTGTGTGTGTGTGTGTGTTTGTGTGTGTGTAGATGTTTATGCATGAGTGTGCGCCTGCAGGGGAACATATGTGTATTCCATGTGCACCTCTGCATCTAAAGTGTTTCCACAGTGCCACATGTGAATTTGCATGTCGTATTTTTAACGAGTATGTGCATGCTGCTTAGGACATTCGCGAGAGGAACAGGAGGCTTTCAAGTTCTTCTATATCTCGACAGAGACCAGCTGGCACATGCGTAGACCCCTGGGGTTCTCCTTCCTGTGATGAAACAGGAAATAGGAAGAAGAAGAAGAAAAAGAAAAAAACAGAGACAGGGCAAAAGGAATTAAGCCTGCAAGGACACTTTGTCAAACTAGCAGGCAGATCGCCTAATCTTGTCTCGCAACTGTGAACATGATCGATACGGGGCCTGACGTCAGCTAGCCAGGTAAACACACACACATAGACGCACACACACAAAAACATACGCACACACACACACACACACACACACACACACGCACACCAAGCAACCTAACCCTGCGTGGCAGCAACTATCTCTACTTTGTGATTAACCTAACTCACTTATTTACGTATCCACTTGTGCCAGCAAGAAAAATGTCCTGGCTCAGCAGTGTGCCGCCGGGCCGTGTCCGTCATTAAGTTTCTGATTGCATTATGGGACATAAGCATGATTGATGCGTGTGGGGATATCGGGATGCTAGGCGGAGGTCGTGCCGCACGCGGAGCTAGATAAATCAATCCATTTGCAGCTCAAGCTATTTGATAATTGGATGAAATACATGCTCAGCGTGCCACCGCATTTGTGATTAAAAAAAAAGTTGGTATCCTACTTAATATGTATATATTTTTTAAATACAAGTCTTTGAATACTGATATTTGGAACAATGTTCAGGGCAATAGAGATACATATAATAAAGTATGCAAGCTAAAAATGGGGGGGAAAAAGTAGCAGTACCCAAACCACATATTTCTATAAATAAATACATGAATAAACAGTATTATGGAGAAATATATATATTTAGTTTAACACCAGGCAGTGAATTACACCTTACCCTTTGTTACACATTCAATTATTTTATTTCTCTGGAAAAGGTTGGTGGAAAATGGATCTGCGGTGGAGATCAAAGCCAGCATACAAAGGTAACCTCTTCCTTCCTATGTCTCCTTGTATCAGCCACAGTATGGGGTAACCTTAAGCTGCTGTAGCTGTCATACTCCCTCCCTGGGCTGTGCTGCTATTGGTAGCAATTCTATATGAGCCGGAAGACATCTTCGATGAAGTTGCTCATAGAGTGCAACAGAAGACATTGGGGGTCTTGGGGAAAAGTCCGACCGCATCAAGACCATAGTTCTGAGGAGCCAGACCTCAAGATCTCTGAGGGCCCAGGGTTAACGCTCATCACATGTTGACCACGCACTAGAAAACCAATGATGAATGAACACTTGGAGAGGGACGGGTATTTGGCTGAAAGGTTCTGGGTTCAATCCCCCCATGTCTGCATCTTTGAGCAAGATCCTTTCCCCCTACCTGCTCCTCAATGACACACATGTATTCATCGTAAGTCGCTTTGGATCAAAGCGTAAGCAAAATTACTAAAGAGTCATTGTAATAGAAACTCTGTGCTTTATTCCATGGGTTGTAGGTTGTAGGTAAGATGACCATTTTGTCTTTATTCTGGTAACAAAGCTGACAACAAACATGCATTCAGTCTATGACAGCACGATGACTAAAGCCAGACTCCAGAGCCAGAACTATTACACTTCCGGAGGAGGGGGCAGCCATACATGGGGCTGCCCTCCCTGGGCTAGATGTGCACTATTAGATAATACGGCTCATACACACGGCCTCCAAAAGAACCGTATACGGCAATTCATTAACTCTGTTCGCCTGATCAACTCGACGGAGAATCATTTGCGAGCATAATGTGGCATGTGCCCTTTGCATGGGGCTTGGCTGTGGAGCCAGTCCATTACTGTACCCTGTAATGGCCTGTGTTACTCGGTGTGGGGGGGGGGGGGGCGGCCCAGACGGATGATCTTGGTCATCCCACTTCTTTTTTTTCCTTCCTTCCATTGCCGAGAAGTTGAACAATGGGATGACTTGTGATTGGATCAGATGCACGCCTGATGCTGCGCCGTCATCCGTCCCTCTGACGGGAGCTCTGTCACATCCACTCAGCGTCGCTGCTTAACACACTCCAGAGGGCTGCTCCCTCACGATGGAGATGCTTTCCTTGTTGGTATGTTTTGTTTTGCTCTACTGGCTACAATAACCTGCATCTGCAGTTCCTGCCGGCCCGGCCCGAAGTCCACAGTCGATGCGGGCGACCTCCGCGGTGGGCCAAGTACGGTTCACCCTCTCCACCGCCTCTGTTTTCACAGGACATCCGCTGCCATCTTTATCCTTTCTGCTTTTCCTCCGAGTGAAAAAAAGGGGGAAAAGAAAAAGTCAATGTTTTTGGACACAGTCCAGATACACTCTCGTGGGTGGGATTGTTTGAGTGACAGCTGCATCCTAGCTAGTCCCGGATAATCGGTGGGAGCAGAAGGGCCTTAGAAAGGCCACTCACTGGAAACCAATGGACGCAAGTGGTCCCATACGTTTACTTTCCGATGTGGATGAATGCATTCGCACACATACACGTGGGCGCACACACACACACACACACACACACCACTGACACGTCAGACAGTGTAAAACATAGTTTCTATGAATATTGTAACATGTAAGTAAAAATGAATAATGCTGCAGAAGGATGCCAGAGCATGCAGGAGCGTAATCTCTCTCTCAATTCTCTCTCACTCTGCTCTCTCTCTCTCTCTACTCTACTCTTGCCTTCTTGGCGGGAACCAACGTGACCTCCCCGCTCTTCGGCTTCCCTGGACAGAGCTGGTGGCAGACACAGGTCATTAGTAACTGTCTGCTCATCCTCCCCCTCCCTCTTCCCCCAGCCACCGCTCCCCGAAGACCAGCAGCCCACTCTAGGAACACGGCTCGTCCCTGTATTAGCCCTGGCGCCTATCATACCGCATCTCCAGCAAGCCGGTGACGGCCTCGCACCTCCCTTTTCACAAGCGCTGCTCTTAACGTCCCCTGTAGGCCCCCGCCAACCCTGTCGGAGTGTCCTGAAATCTCGGACACCTTGTCTGAAAGAAAAAAGAAAACATCCTTGAGCAGGAAGGGCCGCGGGGGCCGGAGAAGGGTGAGACTCAGCAGGCTCTTAGCCGGATCCTTGTCTCTTCTGCGCTTTGATGCACGCGGGAGAGGATCAAAGTCAATGAGGAGAGGCTCTGTGAGCGCTAACCAGAAGGAAAGGATCCGGAAGGTCATGATAGTGAGATAGTAGGGTGACTGTCACATTTGTTTGTGTGTTTTTCCCTTAAAAGGACGCCGTGGGATTTTCTTGTCTTAAAACCAGAGTGCTGTATCGGGCGAGACTTCGCTTGAGGGGCCGTCATCCGAGGAATCCCAGTCCTCTGTCGAGTGGGCCGACATCTTTTTGCCTGCGGTGATTACCAAAATTGGTTGATTCCTGGTTGTGTGGATGTCTAACACAAGTCATTTATTAAATAATGCCCTGTAATGGCCACTTCTCACAAGTAACACTTAACCCATCAGCGATGGGGCCCCTGATTTCACACATCTGTGTCTGACACTCGGCACGCGGGGCCCTTGAGTACCATAAGTGAGCGGTACAAATGGGAAGCATCTCTGCTGTAATGTGGTCTGTGACTGGCTTTTGGATGGGCTAAATGAAGGCTGTGTGTGTATGTGTGTGTGTGTGTGTGTGTGTGTGTGTGTGCGCGCGGCGACGAGGTGTGCTGATCTTTCACATGTCTCAGATGCCGACGCCTCCCTGTAAATGCAAGGGGGCAGGAATCCAATCAGAGCGAGGCGTGAAGCGCTAACAGCGTGTGATCTGTGTGCCCACCAGGACACCGTGAGTGTCTCCTCCAATCATTCTGTTTACCTTCATCTGCGGTCTGGAGAAGGCGTCGCGCGGGCCGGGCTGGAGCCCCTTCCCCCCTTTTGTTTGGCACCACAAGCTAAGTGGTCCAATTACACGTCTCAGCGCCGGGGAAGACTGCCACGTGTGCTGCATGGATAGAAAGAACGGGGTAAAAAAAAAAAAAAAAGAAGAGAATGAAACCAAAAAACATGAAAGAAACAAAAAAACGTGAAAGAAAGAAAGAAAAAAGAGGAAGAAAGAAAGAACGAAGTAAAGAAAGAAAGATAGGAAGAATTAAAGAAAGAAAGAGAACGAAATAAATGACAAAGCCTTCACGACTAAGACAGAATTAATATTTTTTTGTGCAAGGGAGCCAAAGATATAGGGCCTCTTGCCAAAGCTGAATTTCAGAAAGGTTTACTATTCAAAGATTTCCAAATTTACAATTCAGAGAAGGCAGCAGATTGCTGGGTAGGTAGGCAGGGCTGGCTGTTGCTGAGCATACTGCCCAGAACCATGGCCAAGATGTTTTTGAGCAGGATATTTACATTATAGAGAAACACTATTGAATCAAACAGTAGAGAGAAGGTGAAAGATAATATTAAATATGTATGAAATAACACATTGGGACTGATTTGTGTAAATCTCTATTCCAAATACAAAAAAATGTGTCATGATTATGTATTCATTTTCAGTTGTTTTTAATCATATACCATTATCATTATTTAGTAGTTAGTAAACAGTAATAGCATTTGTAATATTGCAATCTAACACTTTTCCATTGAATATTCATAACTTAATCTGCAAACTCAGGTCGTGTTAAATCTCATTACAGTTTAAACAGAACGGCACAATGCACACCATTACTTTGAAATTCACCAGAGCTCATCCTAAGCAGGCAATTGAAGTGAAACAAAGTAACATATAATTAGAGCGCATACCAGGGCTTAAACAGAGCCCGAGCGTGACTTAAGTGTAAACATAAGATTTCCTGGTTCCCTGCCTGGGTCCGGGAGCTTTGGTTAGTATCACATTACATGTCATATGAACCGAACGCAGTGTCACAACGCTGGGGAAAATGTGAAAAAATATCAACATGCACAAGACAGAGCTTCTTTAACCTCTCTTTCCCCCCCCCTTCCCCTCCTCACTCCCTCTCCTGAATCCTGTGAAAGATGGAGATATGTGTAAAAAGTAAAAATGTGTCTGAGCATTTCAGAGAGAGAGAGAGAGAGAAGGTAGCACAACAAGTAACATAGGGTTTCACAGTCCTTTCTGTTTCTGTCCTTGGTTCCTGAATATGGACAGAGGCGAGACCTTAATAGCACTATGAAGCAACACCACAAAAGCGGAGAACAGCAACGCCTGCGGAGGCTGTGCGGTTCCTGTAATTGCCTTCCCTGCCATGGGGCTCTCTCTCTCTCTCTCTCTCTCTCTCTCTCTTCCTGTGTCCTGTGGTACAGGAGCCGGACCACCGTCGTCCTCGGCGAAGGACAACCACCGAAATAAACGCCCCCGCGCCTCCTTCACCACGGGGTCCATTTCTCAGGACGCCCTCGCCAGCAGATGTCAAGGGATTACACCCCCCCCCCCCCCCCACCATCACCCTCCCCATCCTGGCTGAGCGATACGTGCTCCTGCGTGGAAAGTGTGATTTTTTTGGGGAATACATCTCCGTGACATTGTTTCGCATTCTAGGGAAAATGTCAGGTATTTTTAGAACGCGCGTACGTGCGAACGAGTCGGCAGCACCGGTCGTACATAAACACCATGCTGGTCGGTCTGCCATGTGAGTGGTTTTTAGTCGGGGGGGGGGGGGGCAGCTGAGCTGGCCCCAAACGTGTGTCAAGTCAATGGTGACCTACCGTCACCAGTCTGGTGGCCCCTTGTCTGCTTGTCACGGCCATGTGGCTCGACTTCCCCAGCGCTCTGCCATCATGTACGACGTATCGCGCATGAATGGAAAATCCATTTGTTTGGATTGTAATGTACTCACACTGCTGTCACCAGATCGTTGGCGGTTTGTGCTTTAGGGTAAATGCACGTCCAATTTGTTGGTTTTGAGGGGGCTTCTCTATGGCCTTGTTTACGCAAAAGCTCGATTTGAAAACGGATGTGAGAAAGAGATATTTTCTCCGTCTAAACCGGTGGGAAGGGTTGTACGAGAGATGTAGACAACTGTTGTCAAAACCACCTCCGGTGGGGGTGTACGCTAATTCAATCTAGATTGACGAGAGATAAGTTATCGTCTAGACCGAGTCTCTCGCTGAAGCGTTTGTCAAGTCACGTGCTTAGCTCATACGTCGCCAGTCGTCAATGCATGTCATATGAAATTTATCGGAAACATCACCGTGCGGTGTCCACCTGTCTTACGATTCTACGGCTGTGTCTCAATTCAGGGGCTGCATCCTCTGAAGGACACTTCGTAGACCGTGAAGGCCGAACCGAGCGTTGTTAAATGAGACAATCTGGTCTACGGAGGATTTCCTGTTTGCGTCACCAGCTGTTCCCGCCCTTACCCTTGTGTCGCAAACGCCGCTCCTGTCGCCTAGCAACCTTGACAGGTGCAGTTGACAATCAGGACACAGCTAGAAATAAAGTCTTATCTTATCGTAACAACAGTTGTATCAAGTTGGATTATATGGCTAATGTTATTTAACTTTGATAATATAATGTCATATTATAATGAAAAACTTGAAAAAAGTGTCATCCTCGGCTGCTGGTATGGATGGGGATACCATTTATAATGGAAAAAAATCCAGTCATGGGCTGCGAAGGATCCATCCATTGGGTCCTTCAAATTTGGGAAGAGAAGGACGCATATCTAGGCCGCATTTGGAGGAGCTTTCGAAATGGGACAGCCTTGCCGCACCGTGGTCACACAATCGGTCTTCAAATGCAGCCTTCGAAGGATGCAGCCCCTGAATACCTGGTACACCACGGTCGCTACGTCTCCGCCAATTCCTCGGAGATTGGGAAAATGGATGTGTGTACAAATGTGAAACCTGTAGGTGCGTGTGCACAACAAGCAGGGATCTCTTGTAAACTCCTCCTAGATGGTTGAGACGCTGTGTGAGCGCGTTGTGACTTTCGTGTAAACCGATGAGTTTTTGAATCTAAATACAATCAAATTTTAAAATGTGGTTGTAGAATCTAGATATTTCTCTCTTGTGTAAACTTGGCCTTTGTCATGTAGTACAGTGAGACAGAGATGGCTTTGCACAGCATATGTGAGTGTACATATTTGAAAGACAAGACAATTTTTGTAACGTGTGCTGGAGGGCTTTCACCTGAGCTTCATACTGTCTCTTTGAATGAATGCAGGACATTTTTCACATGACAATCAATTTGCCTGTTAACCTTTTGTGTCACCTAATTGAATTTTTTTAAATGATGGCCGAGCACAAGTAATTGTGAATCGACAGGAAGGTATAATTTGTACTTTGAAGCATAAGACACACATGTGTGTATATGGCTCTGTGTGACACACGTTATTATAACTCAGACACACACACACACACACACACACACACACACACACACACACACACACACATACATGCACACTCAACCTTTCTCTCTTTCACACATGCAAGCAACCGCACAAGCTAACCACTCACCAGAAAGACATAGTTGCAAAAGAAGGTAATATTTTTGTCTTATGGGTTTTCTTATGCACATAGGTTGGCACATAATAGTGATCTAATCCACTATGGCATTACAAAACTTCTTATATGCATGAGGAGCCTAATACGGCTTTGAGGATTAAACAAAAAACCCAAATGGTCCCATAGGGACACACATTTACCTTCCTCAGATATAACTGAATGCACCTCCGCCCCCCATCCCGTCCCCGTCGGGACTGCATGCTGGGCTTGCTTGTTGTTGATGCACGGCTAATTGAGACCCTTTTCTTATCACTTTCCAAAGGTCATTGGCTTCAGCTCTTCTTCTTCCTGCTGCTGCTTAGCGCTGCGCTAGCCGCGGGGAGCTATCCTTCACGTGCCGGTATTGTGTTTGGAGAAACCTATAGGGGCTGGATGAAAACTGTGCTCTTATATGTCTCCATCGGTGTGAGCAGCACCACTTCGGGGCTGGTTTTAATGATGTGTTTGTATCTCTTTTGTCGTGTCATATGGCGTTTAAGGATGGTTTGAGCTTTGATATTTCACAGCGACGCCGGCGTGTTTCCTTTGCCAAGGCTAACGCTAACGTTTTCGGGTAGCTCGCGGCCCCATGGCGACTACGTACGACGATCAAAACATTATGTATTTAATATCCACGATGAACAGAGCGATTGCCCAACGTCAGTGGTTGCATAATGTTGGTCTTTATAGACATTAGTAGTGGTGGTGAATGGTGGTGGATGTGTTTTCTTAATTGTATACACAGCAAGTAAACAATGCTCTGGCAGGGAAATTGCCTGGAGGCAACGCGTAAACAAAAACCTTTCCCTATGCTTGTTTAGCCTTAAAACAGAAACTAATTACAACAAAGTTGGCAATCTCCATGAAATGGACTCCTTTTGTGAGTGTGTGTGTCTGTGACACACAACAGGCCTCTCTGAGTGACGCCCGTCAGCGCACAGTGCTTTTCCTCTCTGTTTTCCATGAAAGTATATACTGCAAGACGTGTCTTCATCCTCTCAGCCCAGCACTGCTCTGCACTGCGCCGCTCAGCCGATTCCCCCTTCCTTTGTCCTTTAAAATCAAGAGGCAGAAGAGGAAAAAAGAAAATCAATGCTGCTTTATCTTGCCTTTGAATCCACACATGCAATGGTAGAACGGCCAATGCCTTGTAGCCAGGGCTGGTGGTGTTGGTGATGGTGGTGGGGAGGTTCATCAGTCAGGGTGGAGCTGGTGGGTATAGGGCATCTGAGAGAAGAAGAAGATCAATACAGAAAGTAGGAAGGGAGTGTGTGTGTGTGTGTGTGTGTGTGTGTGTGGGGGGGGGGGGTGATGTGAGAGATGTATTTGCTATTGGAAACATTTACAGAAAATAATGCATCAAATGACATGTAAATACCGCCGGGTTTAGTGCTCTGCCCAAAGCCCGACCCTTATCTCGGCACGTAGATTAAATAAAAACGTGCTTTGCGATCATAGATGTCAATTACCGCCTGACAATGGCAGCAAGGACTTTTTGTTTAACCTACTGAATCTGAACATTATAATCACCATCCCCCCCCCTCCCCTCCCATATAAGAAGATATGACTATCTCCTTCTATTATGGCTCCAGGAACGGCCAAAGAGATTTGATTTGGCCGTGCTTTGGCCATTCTGAGGTCCCATTATAGCAGCAGCGCCCCCACACAGCCTGCGTCGGAGAACTTTCTCTTGGAGGGAAGTAAAAAAAAAAAAAGCAAAAAGGAAAACGCTGATGGTAATCTTGAGCCACTTGAGTGAGAAGAGATTGGAGGCGGAGGAGAATTTAAGAGGCGGGCTGTTAAAGGTGAACGCAATTGACCTCGCTCCTCGTTCCTGGATCAAGCGGCCAAAGTCGAAGAGGTGGATGAGGCGATTGCGGTGACCTTCCCCCCCCCCCCCCCCCCCCCGGTGAAGGGCGCTGCAGCAGAGAGGGGTGAGGGGATAGAGGGGTCATAGGATTAAACAAGCATAAAAAAATCCTTCAGGTTTTATTTATTCTCTGGATGGAAGGCACTTTGCTTGTATGTGTGCGGCACCGATCCCGAATCAGACCGAGGTAAATCCAATGTGTAGAACAGAAAGCATCTTGAATACATCCGTCCATTTACCTCGTCATCCACTTATGTATGGGAGACCCAAGCCTGTTTTCTGGCTAATAATGAACACAAGACATGGAGCAGCACACCGTAGTTGTGTCAACTCAACGGTCATATCACGGCATCACAGAGAAACATCCTTTATCCTTCATCTCTATGAAGTGTTATATGATGTAACTTAACCCCTGTGTCGTTGTGAAGGTGGGAGAACGGTTATAGTAAATTGGATTAAGATTGTGTATACATGAGGGGAGATCATATGTAGGCAGGATCCAAGCCATGAATGGAACCAGTTCCAGGTCACATGGAGCTGCCAGACACACAGGCCCTATATGGACTGCCAGCATATTGCACTTATAAATATCTTTCAAATATGGCCATTAGGTGTGTGTGTGTATGCGTGTGCGTGTGTGTGTGCGTGCAAGAGCGAGAGAAAGAGAGAGAGAGAATGCTTTCTCAGGGATTGTGAATTCCCTTCAAGCACTTGAACACTATTTTTAAAGGTGCTGTCTAAATCACGTTTATTATTATTACTATTATTAGCCACTATCACCACTAAACAGTGTCAATAATCTTAATGTGTTGAAGGTTCGGTGGGAGTGTTGCTGATGGTGTAAAAGGCTTCTGGCAAAGGTACAAAAGTGAGGTACATACAATGAGCTAAAATCAATAGCACTTCTACAAGAGTGGCCACATGAAGAATAAGACATGCAGCCGTACACACACTGCTAGCAGGCTTCCTGGTACAAACTATCATTCATTTTTTGGTATAAAATTAGAGATTACCAATAATTATTGACACTATTTTTGACTAATGTTCATTATAAAATTATCGAATTTTCCAACAGCATTTTTTTTTTGCCCCCATTAAATAATAGGCATCGTATTTCTAAAAAAAAAGAAAAGCAATAAACTAGGACATAAAAGGAATCCATTAAAACGTGATTAGTGATCTGTAAGGAACATCCTAAGAAGATGAAACTGCTTTCGGGCATTTCTTCTCTAATGTCAGCATGTTGAGGAAGACGTGGACGGCATCCATTAAATACCCCTGCCTGGAGGAGCCGTAGCTACATTGACTAAGCAATATGACCTTTACCATTTCATTTACTAATCCAACCAGCACCAGCCGATTGTTCAGCACTTTTGTGACTGTGTGGAATCCGGTTTATCAGCTAAAAACAGGACGAGGCTCGCAACAGGAGGAAGCCCACGTTGGACCTATCTGTGTAGCGCATCACTTTATCGAACATTTGTTGTAAATACTGAAAATGTTATTATTCTGCAAATCCTGCCCTGCGGCCCAAAGAAAACACTCGCACTTAACCCATTTAGTAGTCACAATCCATTTGAACATAGATATATTATCCATGGTGGGTTATGATTAACAGAATTGATATGGGATATCTGATGCACATGCATCGTAGGCCTACTAAAATACTGCCCAAATGTTTAAGAACCAGAGATCAAACAATTCAGATGCAAAATATGTCCAAATGTGTTAGAGATGTAAGGTAAAACATATCCCTGCTTGCTCTAATTTTGGCGCTTTTCTTTAAGGCCTTCAAGACCAGACCATGAATCTCGTGTCTTCAATGTTCTGTAGTTCCACACACACAGTACCCTCTGTGCCCTGGTTGTCACAGGGTCATTTTGAAAGACTCATTTAGGTCATTTCCTTTGTTATTAATTACAACTACTAAAAACAGTCCACCCTTGCAAACAAATGCTATACAGCTCTTGTAGTAGCACTCTCAACGCTCAAAATGGCAGGAGTATATAGGGATTTGTCTTGTTGTTGTCTGGGATTTGTTTTTGCTCTCCGCTTGTAAGAGCTTGTGAGGACGAGAGTGAAGACTGCCAGTTTAAATCTATGAAGAGGTAAACCAGAAGAAGAGGTAAGCAGAACGGCAGGTAAAACGGTTTATAATAAGAGATCTGTATAGGATTAGGACCTATCTTTTTACTGCAACATGAACTACACACCTGAACTCGGATATCTCCAACTCAGCTCATCAAGTCTTTTTTTATATTTATTAGAATTAATCATGTTTGATAGAGCGCGTTTGACTCAAGTGTCCTTATAACAGTATCCTAGTTACAACATTTACCACAAGGTCATTGAAATAAAAAAAAAGAAGAAAAGACAAATAAATAAAAAAAGAACCCCCCCCCCCCCCACACACACACACACATACACACACAGCGCCCCATTTAGAGTTACGTGCCTCAACTATCAAACAATAACAAGCTCTGTATCTGAGAGCAGAACATAGCGTTCTGTGCTCACTAGGAAGTGAAGTTTGAAGGCCTGCAGAGGACCAGACCGGAGCCTGGTGGCAGCTCTGCGAACGGGAGCTTTATTTATAGCAGTCTGAACAACAGGAAGGGGAAAAGGAGGCCAATTCTACCTGGCAAGACATGTAGGGATGATGACACAAGCTCAGCGGAGTGTAAACTGGAGGACAGCGAGGTTGGAGAACTGTAGGGATGGATGGCAGGGACACAGGCACACTATAGGCAGGCACACTATAGGACAACACAGATAAGAGAGAGAGAGAGGGGGGGGGTAAAGGAGAGCAAGTGGAAAAGTTTGAGGTTTAGGTGAAAAAGTGAGAGAACACAGGAGGGCAGGAAGACAGTGGCTTGGCAGTGTGTGTGTGTGTGTGTGTGCGTGTGTGTGCCTGTGCGTGTGCGTCCATGTGGGTATGTGTGTTGTACATAAAGAGCAACCTCTTTCTGGCCAGAGTATCAAAGAGGAAATAGTGGATCAGAATCATGAACCAATGAGGGAAGATTTGCTCAAAATCAGTTATGTAGATTTTTATGTAGACATTTTTTTTCAAAAACATTTTCATAACCCAGTTTACACATATTGTGATTGCATTTTTTTGTTAACACTTTATAGTAACTTTTATCATAAGTCATAAGTCATTTATAAGCCTTTTTGGTAATGATGAATTAATCATTAACAAAACATTAATTTATAAGCCTTTAGTTAATAATGAACTAACCATTAACAAAACATGAATATACTTTTGAAGATGATAAATACATGCTGTTAAAGGACACCTATTTTACCACCAGGTGCAATGTTGATTAGCCATTATAAGCCTTGTCAAAATCTACTCTCTGACATCACAAGTGGGAATGTCCATCATACATCTGGGTTCACACTCACACTTGTGATGAGGGTAGATTTTGACATGGCATCATTAACTAAAGGCTTATAAATGACTTATGAACGTTATTATTAAGTGTTACACATACTTTTGCAATAACATTTTGACACTGCCAATTAAACATAAACAAAGGGAAGCTGGAAGTTGGCATGAGTCATCATCATGTTTATATGTTGAATGCAAAGCCAACTAACTCAAGTATCTTAAGTATGGGGATGTGCATGTGCATGTAAATGGATGAGATTTACGATTTAGGTCATCCATCCACTTTCAAATGCGGAGAGCGCCTGATATGAGCTGCTAGCTGCATGCGGAGGGTGTTTATCACTGGAAGTCAGTGATATGATTGTTCGTTTGTCAAAGCTGGCAACAAGACCAATCGCTACATCATGCTGAGCAGGGAGAAAACGTTGCACTGGATCCGAATTATAGCGGCCAGAATGAATTTGGAAAAAAAGTCAAGTTGACATTTAGCTGCTTACAAGTAATTCAAAGCATCAAAGCTGAGCAGAATCTACATTTCAAGGAAAAAAATGGTCTTCCCTTTTCCAAGTCTTTGAGTTCAGGTAACCACACAGCCACCACTTAACATGCAAACATCATCCCAGGCCAGCCTATATGCAGAAACCTGTTTAGGAGACTTCTGTCCTTATGTAGAGGACCATTATTGAATAATTTATTGGCAAATCCAATCCCCCCCAGCCACAAAGGAGGCATATAAAGCATGATGAGAACATAGACGTATCAGGGCTTACGAGGCAGAGCTGCAGGGGCGCTCCCTCCCATTCTGCTCATTACAAGAAAGGATGGGAAACAGAATTCACCGTGCGCTCATATTCATTAGCGCAGGGAAAAGAGTGCGATAACCCGCAAGGACTTCCAATAACTCGCCTATCAGGGGCCTTCCACACAGGAAAGGATGTACTGAATAGGGAAAAAAGGAAAGAAACAATGAGAGAAATGAATGGCACACCTCATAAAGACCTTTTGGTAAGCATGACACCCATTAGAGGGGAATGATGGCATTAGGGGCAATTAATAGAAATGAATGGGAGGTAATCACCTTCACTGATGTGTCTGAATAAATGAAGAAGAGGGAAGGTATTGGTTCTAGACCTGGTTCAACCCCTAAATCATTATGTTATGCTTCTGTAGTTGTTTTTATTTATTTGTTTATTTTTATTATTTTTATTTCAATTCTTACTGTTTTATGTAAAGCGCATTGAGTTGCCATTGTGTATGAAATGCGCTATATAAATAAAGCTGCCTTGCCTTGCCTATAGGTAAGATTTGTGAGTTGGAGAGAGAGAGACAGAGAGCGAGCAGAAAAGAGCAGAAGAGAGCAAGATTTTGAGACTAAACAACCCAAACAGTTCCCCACCCCCCCCCCCCCCCCCCCCCCCCCCCCCCCCCCCCCCCCCCCCCCCACCCCCCCCCCCCCCCCCCCCCCCCCCCCCCCCCCCCCCTCCCTCCCAATGTTTCTCCGTCATTGAGAAGCACAACAGTGTTCCATTCACACACCTGATTGACAGGCAAGGTGGATTCCCCGAACCAATCAGGGAAGAGATGCCCTGATTGGTCAGAAATATGCCGGGAGCGGTCTAAAATCTAAATTGGCTCATGCAGAGGCAGGCGCAGTCAACTTAAAATGGATATTCTCACAGTGCATTTCACTCGCTAATAGCTGACGGATGGCAATGCAATTTCTTAGCAATTACACTCAAATAATAGCTCTTAAACCTTACCTACAGCAGCTTCAAGCCTGAATAGCCCCAGTAAGGCAGCTGTCATAGAAATAGGTTGGTAGTACTGTTAAGATGATGAACAAAAGTTTTGTAAGAACACCCCTGGGCTTTTGACAATCAAGTCACCCCAAACATCCTCTTACTGCTAAATGCAGCGATGGAAGTAGAGCACATTTTTTAAAATATATTATTACATTTTTAATTAATGCATCATATTGGGGCTAAGATAACTGCGATTTAATGGTTGCCTTTCGGGCAGCGGCACACAAGGTAACATGGTAAACATCTGACGACCCGGAGCACTCCTCCACTTGTGTGTGTTTTCCTTGTTAAAAAAAAATGATATCAATAAGCAATGCTGTTAGCGTCAGCGAGTGTGACTGAAATGGAAATGAGATTGGGTTTTCTCTCGCGCCCACGTTCCTCCGTCGGTATCTGGTCCTTCTGGGGAGTTATTTTTCCGAGGCAAATTTGGGTCACGACTTGCAAGGTGTTATTTTTAAACATCGGCCCCTTTAGCCAATGTCTGCGAGCTACAATTAATCCAACCAGGCTTTGCATGATTTGCATTTTTTAAAAGGACAGCGTTGTTCTTTTGCGGCGGTGTGATTCCTATTGTTTTCTGGTCTCGTCCTCCTGACATGGACTTAAACAGGCATTGGTTGGTTAAACAGGTCACACCTCCTTGGTGACCTCTACTTTTACGACTTTCCTTCTTTAATACACATATAATTAAAAGCAAATGTTTAGCATTGTACTCCATTTATGCTATCATTACTTATTCTATTAAGTCATATGATTTCTACTGATAGGTTACAAGCAACTCAATCAGTTCGGTGAACTAAAACTCGATGATCAACAACACTCAATGGAATATATGCAGATTAGAGGATGAAGTACTTTTGCAAGTAATGCATGTACTTTTACTTTTCATATTTGAACACATTTAATATTACGTACTTGTATAGTTTTACTTTAGTAGAGTGTTGAAAAGTTCTCCAGACATTTATTGCAATCATTTTTACATTGGGTTTTTATATTTCATTATAGTATATCATTATTTTTCCCACCACTGCTACTTCTTTTCCTTACTAAATGTGTTAGCCAAATGGCAGCTTTCTACTGCATCTGCTGTGCTGTTTTTCATGACAATAATTGTATGTCTCTGGTGACTGACCACATCTTGGCAAGTGGCCAACAGTATGTGAAAAATGACTCTGGAGCCCACATTACAGGCATGGGTTTTATTGATGGCTTTTCCACTTGACTCCTTTCCTATTAACCGAATATCACAAAAATTTAAAAGTTCCTTACTATTCCAAGCCTTTTAAAAATCCAATTAGGCCTGTGGATTTTACAGGATTATGATATGGTCAATTGGGATTAAAAAAAATGTTTTCAATCTGTCTGGAAGAATTATGAAACATACTTCGGGGACCAAGATTTAAGCAAAATTATAATCTTATTCGCAAAACAAACTTATGTTATGGTAATGGCCTGAAATAATTGCTTTCATGATGTGGCAAATGGGACGTTCCTCAAAAACATTAGGTGCAAATCATGTACAAAAATTATGCTAGACATGTGTCTGGTATCTCATAAGGTATTGTTGAGTCCTGGTTGATCATTTACTTGGCTCAGATCTAAACCAAAAGATCTAAAATGCATACATGGGTTCATGATTTTAAATGGGAGATTGTAATGGGGACATCAATGCTGTATTAAAATGCTTTTCATTTTTTAATACGCAAACTATCAAATGTGTACACACGGAAATGTATTCAAGTGGGACCCAAATTTAGCCTTCAGACATTTCCATGGAAACATAAATAAAAATAAATAAATAAAGGGATGCAATTGCATTTCACAACATTTCCCTTGGCAAATTGGCTTGTTCGATTTACACCTTCATATATTCTATTGGAAAATAGTATTGCTTATACATGGCCTCAGAAACATTGAAAATGAGATGTCATTGTAGACGACTGTCAATTTTGGGGGGGTTTTCCATTCAGCTCTAAATTTCATCTCCTGTTGTTGAAATAATATATTCATGAGTGTTAACAAATCGAGTCAGCTCCTTTCAAGCAAAAGGTGTAGAGGCGTTCAACGTTTGCTTGTGCGTCTCCATTCTTCATGGACATGGCCCGTCGCACCATTGTTTTGTGTCACACTCTGAATAATTTGTTGTCGCTGAATAACAGAAAATCCACTTTCACTTCAATGAACATCTTTCAGGTTCAGCCAAGAAAGAGGAAAAGGGAAAAAAAACACTACGCTTCTTCAAGCACGACTCTCCCGTCCGCGCAATGTTCCCATGTTTCCTCGGTTTGTTTGGCAGACAGCGGGGGGAAAACACGCCTTGTGTGCTCACCAATCACAAACAACATGTGACAGAGGATATTCCGCAACAGTGGCCAAATATGTAAAAATATCTCGGAAATTAGTTTGTGAGTGTGCTCAGCGCCAGGATCATCTGCAATTGTAATGACACTGGCCAGGGCTTATCCAAACTTACTTTTTAATTATTTGATGGAAACACTTGTAGTGTATGAGAGCATTGTGAATGGGGGATCCTATATCGTTTATTGGTCTACATCTCCCATAGTCGGGTCATCTTGACCAGATTGTTGACTCTTGAGTGGAGCTTGGGAATAAATGTAATCCTAGTGGTTGAAAGGGCCCCTATTTTACCACCAGGTGTGAGTCTGATTAGCCATTACAAGCCATTTCAAAATTGTGATGTTTCTAGTGACATCACAAGTGGGAGTGTCCACCCAGATGTATGATGACTAGATCAGCCTACCAGCCTACTGTAGTGTATTTTCTGTTATACATTTGCAGGTTTTTCTCCTATTTCTTTTATTCATCATATTCATTCATCCTATACATAAAGAATGTTTCTGTTCTCGGAGAAGAACACAGATGTGTTATTCCACAGCATATGGAGACATACTGATATCCCTTAGGGTCAACCGTGTACCCTGAAGCTCTTTCCTATGGCCTTGGAAAGGCTTGCATACATGATTGTGACAGTTTGTCTTTGATCGTAAATCCAAAACGTTATCTGCTATATGGGAGTACAGCTTCGGTCTTCAGAAACAAGCCAATTAAGGCATACCTGACTTGGTAAGAAGTGTGTGTGTATTAGAGAGATCAGTTCAGACTCGGACCCCATTGGGCTGGTTCGAGAGGTTTCGGACAATTCAACGCATTGAATGACTTCCCGCTTGTGTTCTCTGTTAAATAAAAAGTTATTTACTCAGACACTTTTGGGAGTGGACCTCCATCATTTCATCATCCACAGACCAGCATTCTGGCAGCCAAGAAGAATATACCACACTACCCAGCGGACTGTACCAACTGGTAGGCTTATCTATCTGTGGCAGTTTACCCTACCACGCCACCTAAGTGGCTTTTCCTGGGGCCCTCCGACACAGGACATGGGTAGATATTGTTTCAAAGTATTTATTGGAGATGGCAAGATGTTACAAGCCGAGCCGATGTTACAAGCTGCCATGACAGTCGCTCCTCTTGAGTGTGTGTGTGTGTGTTGATAGCTGGTTTATCCTGGGTGCCATGATTGCTCTGCACCACAGAGTCCAGCCAGAGTCTAATCAGTCTGACTCAGGCCGGGTGAGGCTGTAAACCAGCCATCAACAACACACACTCCACACACACCCTCCACACTATCCATCATACATTTGGGTGGACACTCTTACTTGTGTCACAATTTTGAAATGGCTTGTAATTGCTGATCAAGTGAAGCACTTTGTAACTGTGTAAGTGCTATATAAATAAATAAATCTTACTTACTTACTTACTTACTTACTTACTTACTTACTTACTTACTTACTTACGTACATCCCTGTGTGTAGAGCTGAGTGCATGGGTCCTCTGAGTGCTCCGCAGGCTTCCCCCTCCACTGTGTTCGCGGTGGCTCTCAGCCACGTGTGTCTTTGTTATTATTAGCAGTAGGACGTCCGTAAGGTATAGTAAGATGTCAGGTAGGGCAGCTATTTTTAAAAGCTGATGCATAGTATCGTTGCTGTTTCCCCTGTAGTTTTTGTTTATGTATGCTGAATGCTGCATGACCCCTACATGCACCTTAATTACATGTATCTGAATTCACTGTAAGTCACTTTGGATAAAGATGTCTAATTTACTAAATAGTAGTAATAGCTAATGTGTGTTCTTGCCTGAGCATCACCTTGTTAATTATCTGCCAACCTGATCTCACAGAAACACGAGAAATGACGGCGACCTTTTAACACCGCATTACGTGGTGGTGGCACGTAATGTGTCAAAATGACGTGCTGGCACCACCGAAACAATGCCAATGTAGTGGTGGTTAATGTCCGACTTTTTTTGTGCTAGACAGAGCGACATTTAAACCCATGTATTTTAAATTTAGGGATTTTCTCCAACTTTGGAAGCGGGGGAGATGTGGGGGGAGGGGGTGGTGGCCCATATACGCGCACCCCGGTCCAGGTATTATTTATAGGTCAAAACAGGGGACAGCATTTAAACCCAAGCATTTTAAATGGGGGCTACTGATTGGCTGAGCTTGTTGGTGCGGAGCATAGTTGGAACCCCACGTGAAGGAAAGCTGATTGGCCAGCGTGATACCGGGTTGTCCATTGTGTGCGCATCATTTTTTTGTCCACTTGCTGGCAGTGTGGGCAGATTATTCGGTCACTTCCTGTTGGGCTAGACAATAAAAAATAAAGAATAATTCATAATTTTAGTAGAGTTTAATTCCCTGATTCATATTAAACAGACCCCGTGTCTCCATCTCCGTTTTTTAATCTTCTGATGACCTCTGCACAACCCATTGTAATCACTTCCGGTTTGGCTAGAGCCACCAGATTGATAATCTTACATGTCCTTTAGGCCCTCTTTCACATAGAAGACACCCCAGGTCTCTATTTTATTCCCAATTCATTCTTATTATTGTAAGGGGTGCGGCTAGGGCCCCTTTTGACTTTTGGACCCCAAACCAGGAACGACATATCCGAGAGTTGGACTTTTAACCCTCACAGAAAAAAAGTTAGACAGGTTATGGACCAGTTTGTTGTCAGAGCTTCTTAGAAGTGTAACCTGTGATAGAGCTTTGATCGGGCCCAAAAAATCAGCCCGACCCGAGCCCGAAAAAATTCTGTCCGAGCCTGACCTGAGCCCGACATTATGGCAGCAGTTTTGGGCCCAAACCCGACCGAACCCAAAAAATAAATAAATAAATAAATAATAATAATAATTTTAATAATTTTAATAATTTTAATAGTTTATTACAAGCTAAAGTAAACTACATTGTGCATATAATATAGTGCAAATTATTATCAAAGCGAATAAATAACTAAATGTAAGATCAAACTAAAGTGAATGAACAAAATAGCTAATAAGATATAACCAATACGCATATGGCCTTATTAATTAGAGTTGGAGTCAAAACACACACACTTTATTTTTACAGCAGTGCAAGGTTCACTGTTTTGTTGCTATCGTACTTTAGAAACAACTTGCACTTGCGACAATTAATGAACCCCATGCATATGTTGTCACTGTTGACAACTAAGTCAACAAAGTATATATATACTATAGTATATTCCCCTGTTTCCAACTTCTTCTTTACATCAGCATGATCAGCCTTTTCTTTTTCACACCTAGGCTTTTACATTTGTGTGATGTGTGGAGGTGCAGTTGTGCACTATACTAGAGGCTTACGGCATGTGAGACAATGAAAGCAAACAGCCAATGACCCGCTAATTCTAATGTTTTTAAATTTAATTATTCTTATATTATATTATATTCTAAATCTCAACATTTTCATTTGTCCAAGCTCGACATTACGGCAGCAGTTTTGGGCCCAAGCCCGGCCTGATCCCGGCGGGTCGGGTCGGGAGCAATCGGGTTCGGGCTGAGAATCAAAGCTCTAACCTGCGAATACTATTCGCTCAGAATGTGGACCGGGGTGCACGTATCTGCACCATCCCCCTCCACGTATTTCTGTGAGATCAGGTTGTTATCTGCCGACCTTTGCCTATTAACGTTTTCTCTTGATACTAGACTGCAAGTTGTCGCCCAACTCTGTCTGTTACCTTGTAAAACTCCAGCATCACAGGGGTAGACACACAGACTGAAGTTGGCTGCACAGAGCGCAAGCACAGAGAGAGGTAAATAAGGGGAACCAGAGGTTTATGTGTTGGGCTATTTTTAGAGCACTTCTTTTCCTTTAATTCGACTCAGGCCAGTGGCTGATGAATGAACCGCATAGCCAGCTTCTTAAGCAGTGGCCTTGCAAGAGCTATACGCAAATATCCATTCATAATCCAATGTATAGTCTCCTCATTGACATTGCGGTGCTAATGCAGATGAACTCCTCCCCTCTCAGACTAGCCACAATAGCTACTATATACAGTATATATATATATATATATATATATATATATATATATATATATATATATACACGCACATCTCCCTCCTTCTCCGATCCAACATTTGTCCTTTAGTCCTTTAGTGTTAATGGAATATAATTTCCCCTTCTTACCCCCTGAAGCTACAAACGACTCCCACCCCCCATCCTCTCTCAGAGAGAAAGAGACCCTGCATCCCACCGGACCACCTCTCCCCCCCCCCCCCCCCCCTCAAAGGAGGTGAATAACAGAACAGCCAGCCTGATCTCACCCTTGCATGTATTGTCTCCACCTTGGAGGGGCGGGGGGGGGGGGGGGAGTGCTGCTGCACACTCAAAGGCCACAGCGTAATCAGTGACTCAACGCAGGCATCAGATAAGATAATCTCTCTGATTGTGCACACCCGTCACATTGTTCCGGGGGGGGGGGGGCGTGCGGGGGGGGGGGGGGGGTTGTAAGAAATGGTGAGAAAGACAGGAAAATGATATGACTATGATGATAGCACCACCGACGCCCCCCACCCCCATCCTTTTAAAAAAAAAACAAATCCAATTACCTACCTGTCATTCTGGAGCGCATAGACGATCGGAGTAGACACCCTCTCTCTCTCTCTCTCTCTCTCTCTCTCTCTCTCGCTCTCTCTCTCTCTCGCTCTCTCTCTCTCCGATCCCACTCGACAATTGACACAATTGCAGTCCTCTTTTCATCTGTGAATAAGATAACCCTTGATATAACTGTTCTGCATATCGCCATGTTATTTTTGGTGCCGCATGTGGCAGGCATAATTATGGGTGCCATATGGTGTGTTCTTATCTGTATTTTGACGAGAGGTGCAGAGGTCAACCGCAGCCACCCGCATTCCTCGGTTGGAATTAACTGCGTTGTCAAGGCTACAGCATGCGCCTCCTCACACAGCACAACACGTCGCTTTTCTCGACCCCCCGTTTTCCAACACTGCGACCACACCAGCCCATGGGGACCTCTGTGCGTAGGGGCCTAACTTTTCTGCTCTGCGCTCCCTTATCTTGATGACCTGCACTTCTCTTTTTACACACTGCGTTCACAGGGGGGAAAATACTGCTGTAGTCTATGAGGTGACCACAGGACTGTATGAAATCTGTGGCGGTTGAGGTCCAGTCATTAGAAGTGGGTATCTTTAACGCTGTTGGCATCTGTCCTTCATTCAGATACTTGTAGTACCAATGTCAGGTGAACACAATGGCATTCAATAACTGTACTATGAGTGGTGAGTGACCAATATTGACACAAGAAGAGAATGGGCAAAGATAAGAGCCGGTGAGGAACATATGGACGCCTGTAAGATAGAGAGCAGGAGGAGGAGGGGGTGGGTGTAGAAGAAAGATAGAGAAAAAGAGAGTGAGTGTGAGTGAGTAAGACCATATGGGGCTATCTATTCCTTTTTAATGAATTAATTGTCCATCCACAAATCAGACACTGCTAAGTGAGTCAGAAGCCAGAGCCCACGCTGCTGAAACAAAGCCAAAGCGGCCAGTTAAAGAAACCAGAGATGGGAATGGTCTTAAACCTATGATCCGTAATGCCTGTACCTCCTCGGGGTATGCAGTGTGTTACAACAACGCACACACACACACACACGCGTACCATCGTGACTGTTTAACCCTTGTTGTTGGGCACCGAAATGGTGAACTAGATCATTGTGGGGGAGAGAGAGAGAGATACTCCATAACCCTAAGTATGTCAGTGAGTCAAGTGGTCTGTGAGAATATCTTGCTCTGCTGTCCATCCCTGCCTCTGTTGGTGGCTAAATAGGAGATAAACAGTTTTTTTGCCGCTCCCTGTAGCCTGTGACCAATCAGGTAAGCTCTGCCTTCGGTGACATCAAGGACGAGCTAGAGTTTTGTTTTTGTTGTGTACATTCAAATCCATGGAAAGCTGAATGGATTTTTTTTAATTCAAGCTTTAAATTCATGCTCTTGGTCAACTAGCATATGTTACCTAGAGCAACCTAGGGCATTAACAGGAAGGCCTTTGAAAACCATTTTCTGTCCTTTTGGATTCATGTTTGGATATGTGCCTCAATGTTGTATTTTTGCCATAGAATTCATGGACTATTAAAGCTTCATACTGCTTAGTGTTAAAGTTGTTTGTATATTTCCTTCCTTTTCTATGATTAATTGAACATTGTTTGTATTGGCATTACATTCACTTGCACAGAGAAACAACTGCCATAAGTACAAGCATTTGAATTAAAAAATAAATAAAAGTGTTTCTGTTCAAGTCGCCAAGTCATAACCAAAACAACATCAGTGTTGGGGCGTCAGTTATGGATTGTAGGTTCAAGCATGTTGTTCTTCTTATGAAATAAACAAAGAAAAGACACAGTTAACAGCATTAAGTGTATGTGTGTTCTCTGGACTGAGGCGGAGTGTGACTGACTGTATGTGACACAGACCAGTTCAGTCATGCATAAATGGCAACAATCCCCACAGGGCATGTGCTGCAACATGTGAACGAACCTTGATTTCCAACCTTATCTCATGGCCATATTGTTCACTAAAACTGGCTTTTCATTTTTTTTTCATCATAACCGTATTGAATTCTGTGATAATGATGATTGGAATTTTAAACAATTCAAACGTGAATGTCCTTTTTTTGTAATATTGGTTTCACTTTTAGCAAATCACAAAGATTTTAGCATGATTTTATGAGATATTAAATCAACCAAGATGTGTCCTTTTTAATATATACAATTTATTATCATGTTTCTATTTGTTATTGAATATATGTCAACATCTATGTGTTCAGCAGCCGCGACACTTGGCACAGTAATGAGCTAGGTGATATTTAGTGGGTGGGCCTCCTGAATAAAGCAACGTGACAGCTACATGCTAGGTTGTAATTTGTTTCTCATAAAAGCCCAGTTCCATGTCCAAGCATATTACATGTCAGAATATGTCAGATGTTGCACTTCACTGCTTAGTAAACAGCAGGTTTGCATTTTATAATATCTTTGGCTGATGCGTAAAGCGAAAATGTATTTTTATTGTTTTGCTCATAACAGTGATTCTATTTTCGAATAATTCAAAGAAGAACAATTTTATTTCTCTGAAATAAAGGCTAATTAGATGCGTTAGTTTCGTGTCATTTTTTGGCCAAAAAGCATGAATCCAAATGGATTGTATTACAAGTTACTATGCGATGTCTAAGGCCTTTTTAATAAG
This sequence comes from Merluccius polli, assembly GCA_030340625.1. Lineage (NCBI taxonomy): Eukaryota > Metazoa > Chordata > Actinopteri > Gadiformes > Merlucciidae > Merluccius > Merluccius polli. The sequence goes on along the minus strand of JAOPHQ010002392.1, from coordinate 3,146 downwards.
TTTGGACATGCGTCTACAATGTACACTGTTGTGTTTTTGTAATTGTATTCAACATTCAGCAAAAAAAGCGAAGAAGCAAATCGATTTGTGCTGACTTCATTTACATTTTGACTGGGCATGGGAGCCCCAGAGGATTCTGGGATATATATGTTTTTTTTCCAACTGCATTTTAGTGTGTCTTCAATCACTGTCTCACTTGAGCCCTTGCCTCAATTGAAGCGGGGCAGTTCCCAAAGCACATAGCACTCTCTGTGATTCTAACATGATTGACTTATGGAGAGGGCCAAGCAGCCATTATCATATTCATTGCACGCATGTGATTGCAATACGTGCACATGGAGCTGAGCGCTGCCCGGCCCTCCATCTTCAGCTATCGTTTCACCATTGCACTACCATGGCACTGTTGCACAACCCTTCCCCAGAACCTGTCTTTAACTCCGGGCTGGGGGGTCGGTGCACCGACAGAAATACCATCAGGAGACACATCAGGAAAACTGATGAATAAACTTGTCAGAGAGGAAGTGAGGAGGTGGATGAATGAAGACGGAAAGCAGACTCCTTCGTTTGATTTTCCTGATCGCCTGGGCCATACCGCTACCACACCATGGCATGTTGCATTGGCGTAAAGTGTTTTGATTGCATTACACAGGGAAAAGGGGGCAAGGATCTATGGGGTTTGGTTGCTATTTTTACTTCTGGTGATGAATAAAAGCCGTGGCCAGTACCTGAGAGGTCGGCGCAGGAGATGGCGGCGGGAGACTTGTGTTTCCGTCCCAGAGGGCTGCGAGTCGAAACCAGCGCATTGTGGAATGAAGTTGTCATAATCCGGAGACACGTGCGCGTGCAGTTGGGCGGTCGCTCATGGACAAAATTGCTTGCAGTGATACCGACTCATTCCCCCGACAACAAATGAATGAGAGTAACCAGTGCTATGAAAAAAGGATATGTATTGCACAGATCTAAGTTGATGGATAACACGGCGTGCCGTTCTGACAACGTTCTAAAGATTAGAAATGAAAACAAAGTATACAACCCCTTTCCTTTCATTTCATTTTTTTCCATTTTATTCTTGAAATACGATAATACATTTGTCCTCTGAGACGAAGAGACGTCCCCCCCTGACTGTGTGTGTGTGTGTGTGTATGGCTGTCTTTGTTTCTGTTTGCATGTGTGTTTCTGTATGCGTGTGTGTGTGTGTTGCAGCGTTACTATGTTTTGTCTGGTGATGAATGACTGGCAGATCTGAGATCTCCAAGACGAAAGTACGTAGAACAATGGCTCAGCCACTTCATGAATGAATGGATCAATCCATTGATCTGTTTAAATGTCTGTGTTTGTGCTCTCTGCGGCAGACGGGCCCCAGCTTCCCTGCACCCAGCGGCACGATTAGGAGACCCCCGCTGAAAACGCTAAGCAGTGCTAACGGCACACATCTGAGAGAGGCTTGAGGGATATTGAGTGTGTGTGTGTGTGTGTGAGAGAGAGAGAGTGCATGCATGTGTGATTGTGTGTGTCTGTGCGCATGCATATGTATGTTTGTGTAGATGCCTGTTTGCATGTGCCTGTATACTTTGTTTGCGTAAATGTGTGTGTGTGTGTGTGTGTGTGTGTGTGTGTGTGCGTGCACGTGCATACATACATACACGCGTGGGTGTGTGTATTGGATGCGTGTGTATGTGCGAGACTGTGCATGCATGTGTGTGGGTATGCCTGTGTAATGCATACATGTGTGCGTGCCTTTGGACGGGTGTGTCAGCCTATATGTGTGTGTAACACTGGAAACCTTTTGATATTTTCCCTAAAAAGCCACTTCTAATTGAAGCATGGGCACACCGCGGGAGACAGAGGAGGCTGTGTCACCTTTAACCCCGAGGAGGAGGAGGAGGAGGAGGAGGAGGAGGAGGAGGAGGAGGAGGAGGAGGAGGAGGAGGAGGAGGAGGAGGAGGAGGAGGAGGAGGAATGACTATTTACGGATGACATTTCAGATCACAGTAAGTCTGGCTCAACGAGCCATGGTGGAAGCAAATCCCTGCGTGTGCTGATTTGTGTTACATAGTTCATGTTGCGGAGATAAAGGTGTCGCTTGTGCTTGTTTACGTATGTTGGTTTTTTTTGTCCCTCTATCTTGCTCAGTCTAGTCAAAGAAAAGACAATATGATGGACATTGCATTATCACATTATTCACATAAAAAATATGTGATGTGTAAACATATCTATCTTTCTGGGGGCTAATGGTGCGTCATGTGTTTTGGTCTGGGAATATTTTGACGGAAATACATTTTCTTAGTCTTTTTGGGTGTGGTAGTTGTTTGGGCTGGGTCAAACTATAGCAGTCCCATTTGTGTTATGTGTTAAGATGGCCACTTGCACGAGTCCACACCACAGATAGTGCTCGTGTTGTGGGTTTAAGTGCAATGGAAATCTGGTTCAAAGCTGTCTATTTTAAAATGCAAGGAGAAAAACACTCAGGCTCTTAAAAGCCTAATTTGCATGTGTGTGTAAATGAGGAAATTCTCCTTTAAAAATGCATGCGATATGATATCTCAAATGCTCTTTGGAGAAAAAAAAGAAAGCTTCGCCTTATTGCTGACAACCCAAAGTGCAGATGGGCATATTATAACATAGTTGTTACTGCCGAACGGGTTATGGTATTAGCGGTTCAAATAAAAGCAGAGCTGTGGTTGAGCTGCCATGAAAGGCAGAAATATGCATAAACGTTTTCACTCCATGCCTTCAAATTGAGGCAGAGCATATTTGTCCTTTTAAGAGCGAGAGTAGATACAAGCTATCATAAAACCGCACACTTGTATATTTGACCACGATGGACCGTAGGCATTCAAAGAAATGTAAAAGCAGATAGGCTACTTAACATACTAATAACCTGGGTTTTACCATAGACCGCTCTGCGACGACGGAGAGAATAATGACCTCACTTTCCGCGCACAGCACTCCCACCATTACAACCCAACAAACAAACCCTTCGTCATGAGAACAAACAGTCTTTAAAAATGCACCGTGTGTTTCGGTCGAGAGAGCAGATTGCTCACACGACGCTGTGTAAATGGTTTTTTGGAAATACTATTATTAGCCTGCGGAGAAAAAAAAAAGTCTGAATTGTGCCATGTGGGTGTTTATGAGTTAAATTG
>JAOPHQ010002391.1:0-50373 GCA_030340625.1 Merluccius polli | reverse complement strand
TTTGTATTCCAGGTGAAGGGTGTGTGTGTATGTGTGTGTAGGTGTGTGTGTGTGTGTGTGTGTGTGTGAGTGTAGGTGTGTGTATGTGGATGTGTGTGTGAGTGTAGGTGTGTGTGTGTGGGTGTAGGTGTGGGTGTAGGTGGGTGTGTCTGCTCGTATTGCGGTCCAACACTGAAGAGCTCAACAAGTCGGAGAGAGGGAAGCGTCGGCTCATTAATTCCCTGCAGGTCGTTGGCTGACAGGATTAAGGTAAATGACATATTAGGGTAAATGCCTCCCTGCGTGCTTACAGGGTCTGAAGAAGGACACTTGGAGGACTTGAAACACGCCTTTCCGTTTTGCTCCATTGATACTCACAGGCAATTGCTATTACTACTTACTAAGAAACACACAATTTACACGATACAAAAATAACACAATTTTTTCCCTACCAATTGCAGGCGCTGGGTCACACTACAATGAAGTCTGTGTGAGTTTTCTTTTTTTTATAACTGCAAACTGCACGTTATTTTTCGAATGTAATAACCTGAATATCCCCTTAATTAAGTAATGCAAAATAATAAGTAATTGCCAATAATAATGACAATGAATCTGTGTGTTTGTCACACACATTTGTCCCTTTGTACCTTTTCCCGTCATACCCTTACCTGTCACACCTTTACCTGTCGTACCTTTACCTGTCTCCTGTCGTACCTTTTCCCGTCATACCCTTACCTGTCACACCTTTACCTGTCGTACAAAGGTACGACAGGAGACAGGTAAAGGTACGACAGGTAAAGGTGTGACAGGTAAAGGTACAACAGGTAAAGGTGTGACAGGTAAAGGTACGACAGGTAAAGGTACGACAGGTAAAGGTGTGACAGGTAAAGACCTGTCACACCTTTACCTGTCGTACCTTTACCTGTCACACCTTTACCTGTTGTACCTTTACCTGTCACACCTTTACCTGTCGTACCTTTACCTGTCGTACCTTTACCTGTCACACCTTTACCTGTCACACCTTTACCTGTCGTACCTTTACCTGTCACACCTTTACCTGTTGTACCTTTACCTGTCACACCTTTACCTGTCGTACCTTTACCTGTCTCCTGTCGTACCTTTTCCTGTCATACCTTTACCTGTCGTACCTTTACCTGTCACACCTTTACCTTACCTGTCACACCTTTACCGGTCTCCTGTCGTACCTTTACCTGTCACACCTTTACCTTACCTGCCACACCTTTACCTTACTTGTCACACCTTTTAGCTGTCTCCTGTCGTACCTTTACCTGTCACACCTTTACCTTACCTGTCACACCTTTACCTTACCTGCCACACCTTTACCTGTCTCCTGTCGTACCGTTACCTGTCACACCTTTACCATACCGGGTCACACCTTTATCTGTCGTACCTTTACCTGTCACACCTTTACCTGTCTCCTGTCGTACCTTTACCTGTCACACCTTTACCTTACCTGTCACACCTTTACCTGTCTCCTGTCGTACCTTTACCTGTCACACCTTTACCTTACCCACGGACGTAATTTACGGGGGGGACACGGGGGACATGTCCCCCGCAGTTTTTCAAAAGGCCGTTTTAGTCCCCCGCACTTTTTACCGTCCAAAAACAATGTTACGCTATAGTGAACAGAGACGGGTCAAGCACTAGGACCAAGCGGAAAAAGGCTTTCAGCAAATATTAAGGTGCTATTAATTACATATTAATAAGACAAATCTACCACATAATAAGTTAAACTACACAAAATGAGACAGGCCTATAGACAATTCTAGTATTGGCTATATCAGATTGTGATGCCAGCTGAACTAACACACCTAATGAAACATAAAAATCAAATGTTTTACCCATTCAAAATATTAAATGACTTACTAATTAATTATCAGAATTAATCAGAATATGTGCTTCAACTAGCTCTCTCTATGTTGACCATACATGTGTTTGTATCCCTGTTAATATAGCCTACACATAACACAACACTTTTACTTTCAGTACTTGAGTAGTAAATTTTAAAATACTTCTACTTGCAATACTTAAATACAAAACATTTTGAATACTTTAGTACTTCCACTTAAGTATGGTTTTTAAAGAACACTTCTACTTCTACTCAAGTCACTTTTTTGATATAGTACTTGTACTTCTACTCAAGTCTTGGTCTCCAGTACTTTATACATCTCTGTGTGTATTACACCAGAACATAATAGTAGTCAGTAATTGCAGACCATGCTCCAAGGAAAATCAATGAAAGAGGGAGATCATTTTGAATCTGAAAACATGGTAAAATGCACCAGAATGCGGGAAATTGCAACTACTTCTTTCAAATTTTTCTGCCCCACTCTCAAAACGCTGATTACGCCCTTGACCTTACCTGTCACACCTTTACCTGTCATACCTTTACCTGTCACACCTTTACCTGTGGTACCTTGTCGTACATCCACTTGTCGTACCCATACCTTACCTGTTACCTTTACCTGTTCGTATATTTGTCTATTCGGGATGGTGAATGACCTGGCCTCTGATAACGTCAGGGCTAAGTATTGTAATTGGCACCTGAAACACGTGCTGCCCCTGTTTTAAGCTTAAACCCATCCGGCTATAGCGAAGGAAATGGTGTCCTCTTTTTATGTGGTCTAAGACAAAGGACAGGTCGCTAGTAATAATGCAGTAAATAGACAATACTGTGTGTGTGAATGAATGTTTACCCAGTACCCACATGAAGACTCAGCTGAATGAAACAAAACCTAACATGTAATCTGTCAGCTGGTGTAAGAAGTGTTGATTTATTCGCTCGAAACAAAAAATGAACTGAGCAATAAAAGAAAAGACGTCAAATGTTAAACATCCGCATGAAAGGAATCTAGAAAGTATGGAAAGGTGAAATTTAAACAACAGGTTTAGGTGTCAGTGCCGTGCCATGCTGATTCGTAAGGTAGGCTCACCCCGTCCACTGAGGTCAAGGAGTCAAGATGTGTCAGGTTAGCCGCCAAAGCCAACCTCAGGACGGCTCAAGTCTCTCCAGTCAGACAATGACGACAGACGTCACAAGTGGTTCATCCTATAAAGTCCTGATCCTTGTTTTTGGACAATAGACGCGGAGCGAGAGCTAGACGACACAAGCACACACACACACACACACACACACACACACACACACACACACCTTGCCCAAAACATTTGGACAGTTGATTCTATTAAAAAGTACAAAACATACAACATAAAAGAATCCAACTGTTTTGGGGACATGCCTTTACTGTAATGTTGTGGTCTTCTGTTGATTCATATTATTTGAGTTGCACACTCTTTGGAAGTAGATATGTACATCTTTGTGCACTAATAATAATAATAATAACTAATAAAAATAATCTAAAATAAATATACATAACCTTGCGTACTGATTGCTCTAAACGGCCACCAAGTAGAAATACAAATATATATATATATATATATATATATATATACCACAACATGTGTGTGTGTGTGTGTGTGTGTTGCGACCTTAAACGTATTCTGTGAGCCGTGAAGTGTTGCTATTCAAATGATGTCCAGTTTCAGCAGATGTGCACCTGTGTCTCTTGAGTGACAGGAAGTCAGTGGAAATGTAGGGCTGAGGCTTTCAGAAGAGTCTCTGGAGATTCAGTGAAAGCAGTATGTGTGTCATTGTCCACAAAGCAGCTCAACGCTGCCCTCTTGTGTCTCATCAAAGACATTATAATAAAGAGTGATGACCTCAACTCTGTTCAGGTCCGTCTTCAGGGGGAGCTGTACTCCTGCAGGAGCAGGAGGGACTAGAGGAGGAGCAGGAGAGACTAGAGGAGGAGCAGGAGAGACTAGAGGAGGAGCAGGAGTGTAGGGACTAGAGGAGGAGCAGGAGAGACTAGAGGAGGAGCAGGAGTGTAGGGATAGATAGTTATAGGGGTAGTTGAGGTAGTAGCTGTATTCAACATGTGGTAGTTGAGGTAGTAGATGTATGTAACATGTGGTAGTTGAGGTAGTAGCTGTATGTAACATGTGGTAGTTGAGGTATAGCTGTATGTAACATGTGGTAGTTGAGGTATAGCTGTATGTAACATGTGGTAGTTGAGGTAGTAGCTGTATGTAACATGTGGTAGTTGACGTTTAAGCTGTATGTAACATGTGGTAGTTGAGGTATAGCTGTATGTAACATGTGGTAGTTGAGGTAGTAGCTGTATGTAACATGTGGTAGTTGAGGTAGTAGCTGTATGTAACATGTGGTAGTTGAGGTAGTAGCTGTATGTAATATGTGGTAGTTGAGGTCGTAGATTTATGTAACATGTGGTAGTTGACGTTTAAGCTGTATGTAACATCTGGTAGTTGAGGTAGTAGCTGTATGTAACATGTGGTAGTTGAGGTAGTAGCTGTATGTAACATGTGGTAGTTGAGGTATAGCTGTATGTAACATGTGGTTGTCGAGGTAGTAGCTGTATGTAACATGTGGTAGTTGAGGTATAGCTGTATGTAACATGTGGTAGTTGAGGTATAGCTGTATGTAACATGTGGTAGTTGAGGTAGTAGCTGTATGTAACATGTGGTAGTTGAGGTATAGCTGTATGTAACATGTGGTAGTTGAGGTAGTAGCTGTATTTAACATGTGGTAGTTGAGGTAGTAGATGTATGTAACGTGGTAGTTGACGTTTAAGCTGTATGTAACATGTGGTAGTTGACGTTTAAGCTGTATGTAACATGTGGTAGTTGAGGTATAGCTGTATGTAACATGTGGTAGTTGAGGTAGTAGCTGTATGTAACATGTGGTAGTTGAGGTATAGCTTTATGTAACATGTGGTAGTTGAGGTAGTAGCTGTATGTAACATGTGGTAGTTGAGGTAGTAGCTGTATGTAATATGTGGTAGTTGAGGTAGTAGATTTATGTAACATGTGGTAGTTGACGTTTAAGCTGTATGTAACATCTGGTAGTTGAGGTAGTAGCTGTATGTAATATGTGGTAGTTGAGGTAGTAGATTTATGTAACATGTGGTAGTTGACGTTTAAGCTGTATGTAACATCTGGTAGTTGAGGTAGTAGCTGTATGTAACATGTGGTAGTTGAGGTATAGCTGTATGTAACATGTGGTAGTTGAGGTAGTAGCTGTATGTAACATGTGGTAGTTGAGGTATAGCTGTATGTAACATGTGGTAGTTGAGGTATAGCTGTATGTAACATGTGGTAGTTGAGGTAGTAGCTGTATGTAACATGTGGTAGTTGAGGTAGTAGCTGTATGTAACATGTGGTAGTTGAGGTATAGCTGTATGTAACATGTGGTAGTTGAGGTAGTAGCTGTATGTAACGTGGTAGTTGAGGTATTAGTTGTATGTAACATGTGGTAGTTGAGGTATAGCTGTATGTAACATGTGGTAGTTGAGGTAGTAGCTGTATGTAATATGTGGTAGTTGAGGTATAGCTGTATGTAACATTAGGGATGGGAATCGATAAGATTTTTCCGATTCCGATTCCATTTTCGATTCCGCTTAACGATTCGGTTCTTTATCGATTCTCTTATCGATTCTCATTTGGAAAAAAAGGATTCAGTGACGTTCGTCCGGAGCGCATCGAAAACGCGACATTCAGAAATCGTTATCGCATGCTGTGTGCGCAAATGTTTTTGCATGTTGGAAGTATTTCCTCCCTTTGAGGAAATATCCACGTTGCAAGTATTGCAAGTCGCCCTGTTGCCGTCTTTTCTTGTGAAGTGTAACCAAACTTTGGAGCGTTTGTACCGCTTGGGCGCCATGGTTACTGTTGACTGCTGGCTGCACTGGAGTCGCTAGGCAACGTGCGTGGTGACGTCATTCGCGTCCACTGGAATCAATAAGGGAATCGTTTGCGAAATTGGCAAACGATTCCAAGGAATTGAAACACTGGGAACCGGTTCTCAACAAGAACCGGTTTTCGATTCCCATCCCTATGTAACATGTGGTAGTTGAGGTATAGCTGTATGTAACATGTGGTAGTTGAGGTATAGCTGTATGTAACATGTGGTAGTTGAGGTAGTAGCTGTATGTAACGTGGTAGTTGAGGTGTAGCTGTATGTAACATGTGGTAGTTGAGGTATAACTGTATGTAACATGTGGTAGTTGAGGTATAGCTGTATGTAACATGTGGTAGTTGAGGTATAGCTGTATGTAACATGTGGTAGTTGAGGTACAGCTGTATGTAACATGTGGTAGTTGAGGTATAGCTGTATGTAACATGTGGTAGTTGAGGTATAGCTGTATGTAACATGTGGTAGTTGAGGTATAGCTGTATGTAACATGTTGTAGTTGAGGTAGTAGTTGTATGTAACATGTGGTAGTTGAGGTAGTAGCTGTATGTAACATGTGGTAGTTGAGGTATAGCTGTATGTAACACGTGGTAGTTGAGGTATAGCTGTATGTAACATGTGGTAGTTGAGGTAGTAGCTGTATGTAACGTGGTAGTTGAGGTGTAGCTGTATGTAACATGTGGTAGTTGAGGTATAGCTGTATGTAACATGTGGTAGTTGAGGTATAGCTGTATGTAACATGTGGTAGTTGAGGTATAGCTGTATGTAACATGTGGTAGTTGAGGTACAGCTGTATGTAACATGTGGTAGTTGAGGTATAGCTGTATGTAACATGTGGTAGTTGAGGTATAGCTGTATGTAACATGTGGTAGTTGAGGTATAGCTGTATGTAACGTGGTAGTTGAGGTATAGCTGTATGTTTCATAATGTTGAGGAATATAATGCTGGTGCTGGGTTGAGGCCCCTGGTTAGAGCAGCTCTGTGCTCAGCGCTCTGTGTCAGAGTCTCTTCCCCCTCAGCAGCTGCAGCAGGTTCCTGCTGTAACAGCTCAGTGTCACGCAGTCTGACTGAGGGAGGTTTTTGTACGGCTCTCTATCACTGTGTGAACACAGGGCCACCATTGTATGCACTCAGACAGTAATAAACTGCTGCATCTTCAGGCTGGGCGCCGCTGATGGTCAGAGAGAAGTCAGTGCTGCTTCCACTGCCACTAAACCGAGCTGGTGTTGGTGATACAAGCTGGTTTGCAAATTTTACGATGGGCTTGGGGGCATCTCCAGGTTTCTGTTGGTACCAGAACATAGCATCTCCTTTAGCCCATCTGCTAACTGCGGGGTTGGTTTTACAGCTCAGGGTGACTGAGGACCCTGGAGTAACAGACGCTACTGGTGGTGTCTGAGTCACAGTCACCTGACTGCTGGTTCCTATAGGAAACAAGCAAACAAGACATTGAGTTATCCAGTAGAAAACACAAGCCGACAAAGAAAGGTGGTCCACATGTGGATTGAGTGGAATGAACCAACCTGTTAAGGATCCACAGACCACTGTCCAGAACAGGAGGCTGAGGGGATTCATGGTGGCCACGGTTTCTGGGGTGTTGAGTGACAGCTCAGAGTCCTGCAGTGTTGAACTCAGAGGACTTTAAACCCTCTCAGAAGCCCAGTTTCAGCTGAGCATGCAAAGCTTCCTCTATATGGAAATGACCTGTTTCCACTCATCACACTGGGGCTGAGAGTGAATGCAGACCTTCTGGGAGGACCTCTGGATCTCTTCTACATTCACACTTTGGGAATACAAACATCATTTCGCTGGAAACAACTGGAATTCATAATCTACAAAACATGTTCTCTGGTTGATTTGATCTTGGTTTGTATGAAATGCTTTCATTTGTTTTATTGGTATGGAAAGAAATACTCATTACAGATAATAGGTAATAACTTATTATTATGTTTATAATAAATGCATGTTTATTACATCGTCTTGAAGGTTTTTCATTCAGTTAAATGAGTGGACTCGTGTTGAAACAATTCAACTGTTTGTTAGTGTGCCTTCAAGATTTTATGAAAATAAATGCAGAATACATATATTTTATTAATCCCATCTACATGCAAACAAAGTATAGACATTAATAACAATAGCTTTAGTGAATCAAATATTGATTCATTCATATATTTTGTGAAAAGCAAGTGTTTGTGTGTCAGTCAGATGTGTGTTTAACGTGTGGGAGGTTTTTGTACAGCCTCTTAATGAGGTTGTATCACTGTGGTACTTTTTTGGTGGAGGCACCAAACTCACCGTTGACTGTAAGTACAAGGACACTTTTCTCTATCTGACATATTGAACTGCCTTTAAATTAAATAAGGTGTGATAATTTAAACATTTTTGACTTTTATAATAGTTTTAATTTCATGTTGTTTTTCCTCAGATAAGTCGAGGACACATGTAAACATATTGTTGTACAGAGTTGTGTCTTTTAAATGACATTGACTAAATCTGTTTCATATTATTCTGCTGCATAATGCATTTTCTAAAAGACTATTTTTGTGTCATGCTTAATTTAGTTTCATGTATTTTTGGGCAAATAAGTTTCATTTAAGTTCAGTAGAAATTTGAAAATGTTCAAACAATTCATAAGATAAAATATTGTATTTGAAACTGAATACAATTTATTCTACTCCTAGATTATTACAGACAATTCATATTTGTCATGGTTCAATAGTCACATGTTATATACAGAAAAGGAAGCGAAGGACATTATATGAATCCAAACCAAAAAAAACAGCAATTATTTCAAAGCTAAACATGTGATTACTGGTTAAATGAAGTGATATTAAACAAAATGGTGTCCTTCCTCTTTAACATGACCAACCGTGGGGGAACATGACCCTGTCCCTTCCCTCTGTGCTCCCTATGAGTGGGGATGTTAACTGAGCCTGTTGTCCACTTGTCTCCTCTCTCCTCCAGTGGGAGTGGTGCCGCCCACGCTGAGCCTCCTTCCTCCCTCCACAGTGGAGCAGGAGCAGGGCAGCGCTACACTGCTGTGTACGGCCAGCGGGGGCTTCCCCTCGGACTGGACGCTTGGCTGGAAGGTGGGGGGCAGCAGCGTGTCTGGGGGGGTGTCAGATAGTCCGGGGGTCCTGGGGAAAGATGGCCGCTACAGCTGGAGCACCACCTTGACCCTCCCCGCAGACTGGTGGAGGAAGGCGTGCACAGTGAGCTGTGAGGCCAGTAAGAGTGGCCAGACGCCTGTGGCTCAAACCCTGAATCCTGACCAGTGTTGAGAGTAGAGAGGCTCCAGCATGGAAGTACTGCAGAATACACGTCTCCTCTGACACGTCTGCTGTATATCTCTCTGTCTAAGGCAGCACTGCAGCTTTTGATGATCTACATTCATATAATATGTCTTTGATCCTTTAGCATTATGCTTTCTGGTTTTGACCCCTTGCATGGATTTGTCACATTTAATAAAGATGTCGAAAATGAATCATTTCTTGTCATCATTTCCAATCGTATCTCTGTCCTTTTCAATTAATGTTGCTTTAAAAGGGTGTATAAAAACCTCAGTTATATGAATTCCTAAAACAAGGTTCACTAACATTTTGGATGAAAGGTTAAAGCTATGGTGTGCTGAGCAAAGTGTTGGTTGTGTGGATGTGCTTGGACAGTGTGTTCACTGTGTTCAGTGGACCAGAGTCAGTCATAGAGCCACTGCTGCTGAAACCACCGGTGTGTCTCACTGACTTTGTGTCTCTTACTAAAATAGTAGTTCAGGGGGATGTCCAGGTTTCTGCAGATACCAACTCAGAAACATGTAAAAGTACGTCTGAAAAGACCTTCAGTGTCTCTCACCGAGACATAGGAACCCCAGCATGCTGAGTGGTGGAAACGGTACCATATTCATAATGTTCATATGAGTCAAAGACCAAACGGACATCGCTAAAAGATGCGGTTTGGTAAACGTATTCTGTGAGCCGTGAAGTGTTGCTATTCAAATGATGTCCAGTTTCAGCAGATGTGCACCTGTGTCTCTTGAGTGACAGGAAGTCAGTGGAAATGTAGGGCTGAGGCTTTCAGAAGAGTCTCTGGAGACTCAGTGAAAGCAGTATGTGTGTCATTGTCCACAAAGCAGCTCAACGCTGCCCTCTTGTGTCTCATCAAAGACATTACAATAAAGAGTGATGACCTCAACTCTGTTCAGGTCCGTCTTCAGGGGGAGCTGTACTCCTGCAGGAGTACTAGTTCCTCCTGCAGGAGCAAGAGAGACTAGAGGAGGAGCAGGAGGGACAAGAGGAGGAGCAGGAGGGACTAGAGGAGGAGCAGGAGAGACTAGAGGAGGAGCAGGAGGGACTAGAGGAGGGGCAGGAGAGTAGGGACTAGAGGAGGAGCAGGAGAGACTAGAGGAGGAGCAGGAGAGTAGGGACTAGAGGAGGAGCAGGAGAGTAGGGACTAGAGGAGGAGCAGGAAGGACTAGAGGAGGAGCAGGAGGGACTAGAGGAGGAGCAGGAGAGTAGGGACTAGAGGAGGAGCTGGAGGGAAAAGAGGAGGAGTAGGAGGGACTAGAGGAGCAGCAGGAGAGACTAGAGGAGGGGCAGGAGAGTAGGGACTAGAGGAGGAGCAGGAGGGAAAAGAGGAGGAGCAGGAGGGACTAGAGGAGGAGCAGGAGAGACTAGAGGAGGAGCAGGAGAGACTAGAGGAGGAGCAGGAGGGACTAGAGGAGGGGCAGGAGAGTAGGGACTAGAGGAGGAGCAGGAGAGTAGGGACTAGAGGAGGAGCAGGAAGGACTAGAGGAGGAGCAGGAGGGACTAGAGGAGGAGCAGGAGAGACTAGAGGAGGAGCAGGAGAAAATAGAGGAGGCACAGGAGAGTAGGGACTAGAGGAGGAGTGTAGGAATAGATAGTTGCAGGATAGTTTGATACTCACAAAATAAGTGTTTTTGTTGAGATATTATTATTATTGTTTAATTTCCTCTGAGAGTCACATTTTAGTTTATTGCTATTGTATTATTTTATAACAGTCTGTCTAATTCAGAATAAGAAGTCACACAGAGAAACACACAGTGACATGCTGTTGCGTGAAGTGGACACTGGGTGGCAGCACTTACCGGCAGCGTCACTGCAACGCATCGCGAAGTGGGGCTCAGATGAATGGAGAATGAGACACAGTTGTCCTGCTTCGCTGATTTCTGTCTTATAATTCCAGGTTAGTTACTCAACTTTTCTGTGACTTCAGGTGTTCATGAGCTAATACTAATCCCCGGTGGTGTGCGGTCCATAAGATAAAAGCTCCTTAAGTGTGTACATAAAGTAAAGTGTCACGGTACGTGATGATTGTCGTGGAGAAAATGGCGTCCGACGCCGTAGCTAAATGTTTACTTTCATGTGTTTCTTTCGGCTCCTGTGCATTTGTGGGTTATTACTGTATGTGTGAAAATCAGTTGTTTGTGTGTAGTGCGTTGCTCGAAATGTTGAAGCTAATGCTAATGCTAATGTGCAGTTTAGGATCAGCCTTGGTGGAGGACACACACATGAACTGTAAACGATGATATGGTTCAAGTTCACGGGTCGAAGCGGCAAGCTATGGGCCAGCCATGTTTATTATTTCACTTTGTGTTCATAAAGTGTAAACGTTTAACTGCAAGGGAGAGTTATTCTGTTATATTAAGTGAGCACTTAACTGTACTTAACATACTTTATGTACAGTTATATGAAGAAAATACTCTTTCAATGAGAGGATAAAGGTGATGTGTGTGAGGGCGAAGTGCATACATGATTGAAGACGGATGGCATGATAGAAGAGAAAATGTTTATCTTTCGTTTAGTACAAATTTTGATAACTTTATTTCTTGAAAATATGTAAAACATTTAATGTGAATGTTATCTAGTTAATACTAGTGCTTTAATGCAGACAAAATAACAAATAATAGTAATAGTAACTGTATGTAACATGTGGTAGTTGAGGTAGTAGCTGTATGTAACATGTGGTAGTTGAGGTATAGCTGTATGTAACATGTGGTAGTTGAGGTAGTAGCTGTATGTAACATGTGGTAGTTGAGGTAGTAGCTGTATGTAACATGTGGTAGTTGAAGTAGAAGCTGTATGTAACATGTGGTAGTTGCGGTAGTAGCTGTATGTAACATGTGGTAGTTGAGGTATAGCTGTATGTAACATGTGGTAGTTGAGGTATAGCTGTATGTAACATGTGGTAGTTGAGGTATAGCTGTATGTAACATGTGGTAGTTGAGGTATAGCTGTATGTAAGATGTGGTAGTTGAGGTAGTAGCTGTATGTAACATGTGGTAGTTGAGGTATAGCTGTATGTAACATGTGGTAGTTGAGGTAGTAGCTGTATGTAACATGTGGTAGTTGAGGTATAGCTGTATGTAACATGTGGTAGTTGAGGTATAGCTGTATGTAACGTGGTAGTTGAGGTAGTAGCTGTATGTAACGTGGTAGTTGAGGTATAGCTGTATGTAACATGTGGTAGTTGAGGTAGTAGCTGTATGTAACATGTGGTAGTTGAGGTATAGCTGTATGTAACATGTGGTAGTTGAGGTAGTAGCTGTATGTAACATGTGGTAGTTGAGGTAGTAGTTGTATGTAACATGTGGTAGTTGAGGTATAGCTGTATGTAACATGTGGTCGTTAAGGTAGTAGCTGTATGTAACATGTGGTAGTTGAGGTAGTAGCTGTATGTAACATGTGGTAGTTGAGGTAGTAGCTGTATGTAACATGCGGTAGTTGAGGTAGTAGCTGTATGTAACATGCGGTAGTTGAGGTAGTAGCTGTATGTAACATGTGGTAGTTGAGGTAGAAGCTGTATGTAACATGTGGTAGTTGAGGTAGTAGCTGTATGTAACATGTGGTAGTTGAGGTAGTAGCTGTATGTAACATGTGGTAGTTGAGGTAGTAGCTGTATGTAACATGTGGTAGTTGAGGTAGTAGCTGTATGTAACATGTGGTAGTTGAGGTATAGCTGTATGTAACGTGGTAGTTGAGGTAGTCGCTGTATGTAACATGTGGTAGTTGAGGTAGTAGCTGTATGTAACAAGTGGTAGTTGAGGTATAGCTGTATGTAACATGTGGTAGTTGAGGTAGTAGCTGTATGTAACATGTGGTAGTTGAGGTATAGCTGTATGTAACATGTGGTAGTTGAGGTAGTAGCTGTATGTAACATGTGGTAGTTGAGGTATAGCTGTATGTAACATGTGGTAGTTGAGGTATAGCTGTATGTAACATGTGGTAGTTGAGGTATAGCTGTATGTAACGTGGTAGTTGAGGTATAGCTGTATGTTTCATAATGTTGAGGAATATAATGCTGGTGCTGGGTTGAGGCCCCTGGTTAGAGCAGCTCTGTGCTCAGCGCTCTGTGTCAGAGTCTCTTCCCCCTCAGCAGCTGCAGCAGGTTCCTGCTGTAACAGCTCAGTGTCACGCAGTCTGACTGAGGGAGGTTTTTGTACGGCTCTCTATCACTGTGTGAACACACCGCCACTATGGCGACTCTGACAGTAATAAACTGCTGCATCTTCAGGCTGGACGCTGCTGATGGTCAGAGAGAAGTCAGTCCAGGTTACACTTCCACTGAACCGAGCTGGTGTTGGTGATACAAGTTTGTTGGCCCATTTTACGATGAGCTTGGGGGCTTCTCCACGTTTCTGTTGGTACCAGAATATAGCATAATCTCCATTACTATTTGTGATAACTGCGGGGTTGGTTGTACAGCTCAGGGTGACTGAGGATCCTGGAGTAACAGGTGCTACTGGTGTCTGAGTCACAGTCTGACTGCTGGTTCCTATAGGAAACAAGCAAACAAGACATTGAGTTATCCAGTTGAAAACACAAGCAGACAAAGAAGGGTGGTCCACGTGTGGATTGAGTGGAATGAACCAACCTGGTAAGGATCCACAGACCACTGTCCAGAACAGGAGGCTGAGGGGATTCATGGTGGCCACGGTTTCTGGGGTGTTGAGTGACAGCTCAGAGTCCTGCAGTGTTGAACTCAGAGGACTTTAAACCCTCTCAGAAGCCCAGTTTCAGCTGAGCATGCGAAGCTTCCTCTATATGGAAATGACCTGTTTCCACTCATCACACTGGGGCTGAGAGTGAATGCAGACCTTCTGGGAGGACCTCTGGATCTCTTCTACATTCACACTTTGGGAATACAAACATAATTTGGGAGGAAACGATTGGAATTCATAACCTATAACACATTCTCTGAATTAGGATAATTCCTGCTGGTTTGTATGAAATGCATTGCTTATATTTAATTCTGAAAATGCACAGATGCTATATAAATATTTCTAAAGAGATAATGTATTATATCTGTGTGTAATTACTGCATGAAGCCTATGTAGATATATTACAAAGATTGGTTGAGTTTTTAAAAAGTTGCTTCTGTTGTTAAATTGTATTGAAAATATTTACATAATACCAAAAGTTTTATAAAAATATATGCAGGATCTATATTTTATTATAAATCTACTTAACTTAAAACACATCAATGACATTGCTAACCATAACTTTATTGGATTGAATCATTGATTCATGTTTCTGTGATAAGTCAGTGTGTGCCAGTAAGCTGTGTCTTCATGTGTGGGAGGTTTTTGTACAGCCTCTTAATGAGGTTGTATCACTGTGGAGGACTTTTGGTGGAGGCACCAAACTCACCGTTGACTGTAAGTACAAGGACACTTTTCTCTTTCTGACATATTACTGACTTTGAAAACTATTTTTTTAATATTAAAAAAGTTGTGAAGATGTTACGACTTTTTTCCTTTTTATTGTCTCGATTTAAAGATGTTGTTTCATTGGATAGGTTAAGGACAGTGAAAATATATTATTGTTCAGTAATTGTTGACATTGTCTTTTTGAATCATTTCATTATGATGAACATTAATCATTTGTAAAGAATGTATTAATTTAATTACTATGCGCAAAATAAAATGGGCAAACAAATATCATTCAGGTTCTGTTTTGACTTCTAAAAGTACAGTGATCATTTACTAAAACAAATATTTTATTTGAAATGTGTTTGTGTGTTTAAAACATCCCGTTAAAGATTTATCTGTAGTTTTTTGGCTGAATGTGAAATTAAATATAAGAAAAGGGAAGTGAAACAAATAATGAATAAGAAAAGTTCTGCCACCTGACAGTTGGTGAAACATTGAAATGTGTTATGAATGAATTGATATGAATTTCCACATTACAATCAACAAGTCCAACTCTTGGTGAATATTCATGTTCCCTTCCCTCTGTGCTCCCTATGAGTGGGGATGTTAACTGAGCCTGTTGTCCACTTGTCTCCTCTCTCCTTCAGTGGGAGTGGTGCAGCCCACGCTGAGCCTCCTTCCTCCCTCCACAGTGGAGCAGGAGCAGTGCAGCGCTACACTGCTGTGTACGGCCAGCGGGGGCTTCCCCTCGGACTGGACGCTTGGCTGGAAGGTGGGGGGCAGCGGCGTGTCTGGGGGGGTGTCAGATAGTCCGGGGGTCCTGGGGAAAGATGGCCGCTACAGCTGGAGCAGCACCTTGACCCTCCCCGCAGACCGGTGGAGGAAGGCGTGCACAGTGATCTGTGAGGCCAGTAAGAGTGGCCAGACGCCTGTGGCTCAAACCCTGAATCCTGACCAGTGTTGAGAGTAGAGAGGCTCCAGCATGGAAGTACTGCAGAATACACGTCTCCTCTGACACGTCTGCTTTATATCTCTCTGTCTAAGGCAGTGCTGCAGCTTTTGATGATCTACATTCATATAACATGTCTTTGATCCTTTAGCATTATGCTGTCTGGTTTTGACCCCTTGCATGGATTTGTCACATTTAATAAAGATGTCGAAAATGAGTCATTTCTTGTCATCATTTCCAATCGTATCTCTGTCCTTTGTAATGAATGTTGCTTTAAAAGGGTACATAAAAACCTCAGTTATATTTCTTCCTAAAACAAGGTTCACTACCATTTTGGATGAAGGGTTAAAGCTATGGTGTGCTGAGCAAAGTGTTGTTCAGGGGGATGTCCAGGTTTCTGCAGATACCAACTCAGAAACATGTAAAAGTAGGTCTGAAAAGACCTTCAGTGTCTCTCACCGAGACAGGAACCCCAGCATGCTGAGTGGTGGAAACGGTAACATATTCATAATGTTCATATGAGTCAAAGACCAAACGGACATCGCTAAAAGATGCGGTTCGGTAAACGTATTCTGTGAGCCGTGAAGTGTTGCTATTCAAATCATGTCCAGTTTCAGCAGATGTGCACCTGTGTCTCTTGAGTGATAGGAAGTCAGTGGAAATGTAGGGCTGAGGCTTTCAGAAGAGTCTCTGGAGACTCAGTGAAAGCAGTATGTGTGTCATTGTCCACAAAGTAGCTCAACGCTGCCCTCTTGTGTATCATCAAACACATTACAATAAAGAGGGATGACCTCAACTCTGTTCAGGTCCGTCTTCAGGGTGAGCTCCTAGTACTCCTGCAGGAGCAGGAGGGACTAGAGGAGGAACAGGAGGGACTAGAGGAGGAGCAGCAAACTAGCGACTAGAGGAGCAGCAGGAGAAACTAGAGGAGGTACAGGAGAGTAGGGACTAGAGGAGCAGAATAATAATAATAATAATAACTTTAATTTATATAGCGCCTTTCAAAAAACTCAAGGTCGCTGTACACGTTGAGACAGATAAAACATAATACAAAGAACATTTTTTAAAATGTGTCCAGAGATGCAGCGTTTCAGATCTCTGCCGGGAGAGAGTTCCAGAGGGTGGGGGCTGCCACACTGAAGGCTCTGTCCCTAAAAGTCCGTAGTCTGGTGTGGGGAGAGCAGACCCATGTCTGAGGACCACAGATTCCTGGTTGGGCTATAGGGGTGGAGAAGGTCAGATAGGTACTGGGGGGCAAGGGCATGGAGGGATTTGTAGGTGAGGTGAAAGGATTTTGTATGATGCGTGACTTGACTGGGAGCCAGTGAAGTTGGATAAGGGTGGGCGTGATGTGCTGCCAGGGCTTGGTGCGTGTGAGAACCCTGGCAGCTGAGTTCTGCACATACTGGAGCCTGTCCAGGGCTTTGCTGGGTACCCCGGACAGGACTCCATTGCAGTAGTCCAGACGGGAGGTGATGAAGCTATGGATGAGGGTTTCTGCCACAGAGTCAGACAGTGATTGCTGGAGTCTGGAGATGTTCTTGAGGTGGTAGAAAGCGGATTTGGTGATGGATTTGATGTGTGACTGGAAGGAGAGAGTGGAGTCCAGAATGACATCTAGGTTGTGGACTTCTGGGGATGGACAGATGGAACAGCTATCCACGTCCAGGAGAAGATCTCCATCCTTCCGGAGCAGCGCCTTGGGAGCCACAACCATGAGCTCTGTTTTGTTGGTATTTAGCTTGAGTAAGTTAGATGACATCCAGGTTTTTATGTTGCGCAGGCAGTTGACAAGGGACTGTGGGGGGAGCTGAGTGGATGGTTTGATGCTGAGCTACAGCTGGGTATCATCGGCATCGCAGTGAAAGCTTAGGCCGTGGTGATGGATGATCTGACCAAGGGGGAGCATGTAGATGGTAAAGAGGAGGGGTCCAAGCACAGAGCCTTGGGGCACGCCTTGGTTGACTGAGGCCGGGGTGGAACTGGAGTCTCTGATGGTGACAAACTGTTTCCTGTTGGAGAGATATGACTGGAACCAGGAGAGAGCTGCACCGGTGAGGCCTAAGTATTCAGATAAGCGGTTGAGGAGGATAGTGTGAGAAGCTGTGTCAAAGGCTGCAGAGAGGTCCAGGAGGATGTGAATACTGATGTGGCCGGAATCAGCAGCGATGAGGAGGTCATTGGTAATTTTGATGAGGGCAGTCTCTGTGCTGTGGTGTGCTCTGAAGCCAGATTGAAGGGGTTCATAGAGCTCATGGTTGGACATGTGCTGATGGAGTTGGACAGCAACGGCTCTTTCCAGGATTTTGCTGAGAAAAGGAATGTTGGAGATCTGCCGGTAATTGGTGAGGTCATCCGGGTCCAGGCCTGGCTTTTTGAGGATGGGGATGACTGTGGCCATTTTGAAGGAGGGACAAGACGAGAAGCAGGAGAGTAGGGACAAGAGGAAAAGCAGGAGGGACAAGAGGAGAAGCAGGAGAGTAGGTACTAGAGGAGGAGCAGGAGAGACTGGAGGAGGAGCAGGAGAGTAGGGACTAGAGGAGGAGCAGGAGATTAGGGACTAGAGGAGGAGCAGGAGTGAAGGGACTAAAGGAAGAGCAGGAGAGTAGACACTAGTGGAGGAGCAGGAGTGTAGGGAACAGAGGAGGAGCAGGAGGGACTATTGGAAGAGCAGGAGCAACTAGAGGAGGAGCAGGAGTGTATGTACTAGAGGAGGAGCACGAGATTACGGACTAGAGGAGGAGTAAGAGCGACTAGAGGAGGGGTGTGAGTGTAGGGAGTAGAGGGGAAGGAGCAGTAGAGACTAGAGGAGAAGCAAGAGTGTAGGGAATAGAAGAGGAGCAGAAGGGACTAGTGGAGGAGAAGAAGCGACTACAGGAGGAGCAGGAGTTTATGTACTAGAGGAGGAG
Organism: Merluccius polli; assembly: GCA_030340625.1. Taxonomy (NCBI): domain Eukaryota; kingdom Metazoa; phylum Chordata; class Actinopteri; order Gadiformes; family Merlucciidae; genus Merluccius; species Merluccius polli. Next base: position 32,080 of record JAOPHQ010002391.1, on the reverse strand, counting down.
TACGATAGTAGGGACTAGAGGAGGAGCAGTAGAGACTAGAGGAGGGGCAGGAGTGTAGGGACTAGAGGAGGAGCAGGAGGGACTAGAGGAGGAGCAGGAGAGTAGGGACGAGAGGAGGAGCAGGAGACTAGGGAGTAGACGAGGAGCAAGAAAGACGAGAGGAGGAGCAGGGGAGGAGGGACTAGAGGAGGTGCGGGATTGACTATAGGAGGAGCAGGAGGGACTAGAAGAGGAGGAGGAGCAGTAGAGACTAGAGGAGGAGTAGGAGTGCAGGGACTAGAGGAGAAGGGGGAGCAGGAGAGACTAGAGGAGGAGCAGGAGAGTAGGGACTAGAGGAGGAGCAGAAGTGTAGGGACTAAAGGAGCAGTAGGAGGGAATAGAGGAGGAGCAGGAGTATAGGGACTAGAGGAGGAGCAGGAGTATAGCGACTATAGGAGGAGCAGGAGTGTAGGGAAAGATAGTTGTAGGGGTAGTTGAGGTAGAAGCTGTATGTAGCATGTGGTCATTGAGGTAGTAGCTGTATGTAACATGTGGTAGTTGAGGTATAGCTGTATGTAACATGTGGTAGTTGAGGTAATAGCTGTATGTAACATGTGGTAGTTGAGGTAGTAGCTGTATGTAACATGTGGTAGTTGAGGTATAGCTGTATGTAACATGTGGTAGTTGAGGTATAGCTGTATGTAACATGTGGTAGTTGAGGTAATAGCTGTATGTAACATGTGGTAGTTGAGGTAGTAGCTGTATGTAACATGTGGTAGTTGAGGTATAGCTGTATGTAACATGTGGTACTTGAGCTATAGTTGTATGTAACATGTGGTAGTTGAGGTTACTGTATGTAACATGTGGTAGTTGAGGTAGTAGCTGTATGTAACATGTGGTAGTTGAGGTATAGCTGTATGTAACATGTGGTAGTTGAGGTATAGCTGTATGTAACATGTGGTACTTGAGCTATAGCTGTATGTAACATGTGGTAGTTGAGGTAGTAGCTGTATGTAACATGTGGTAGTTGAGGTATAGCTGTATGTAACATGTGGTAGTTGAGGTATAGCTGTATGCAACATGTGGTAGTTGAGGTATAGCTGTATGTAACATGTGGTACTTGAGCTATAGCTGTATGTAACATGTGGTAGTTGAGGTATAGCTGTATGTAACATGTGGTAGTTGAGGTAGTAGCTGTATGTAACATGTGGTAGTTGAGGTATAGCTGTATGTAACATGTGGTAGTTGAGGTATATCTGTATGTAACATGTGGTACTTGAGCTATAGCTGTATGTAACATGTGGTAGTTGAGGTAGTAGCTGTATGTAACATGTGGTAGTTGAGGTATAGCTGTATGTAACATGTGGTAGTTGAGGTATAGCTGTATGCAACATGTGGTAGTTGAGGTATAGCTGTATGTAACATGTGGTACTTGAGCTATAGCTGTATGTAACATGTGGTAGTTGAGGTAGTAGCTGTATGTAACATGTGGTAGTTGAGGTATAGCTGTATGTAACATGTGGTAGTTGAGGTATAGCTGTATGTAACATGTGGTAGTTGAGGTATAGCTGTATGTAACATGTGGTAGTTGAGGTATAGCTGTATGTTTCATAATGTTGAGGAATATAATGCTGGTGCTGGGTTGAGGCCCCTGGTTAGAGCAGCTCTGTGCTCAGCGCTCTGTGTCAGAGTCTCTTCCCCCTCAGCAGCTGCAGCAGGTTCCTGCTGTAACAGCTCAGTGTCACGCAGTCTGACTGAGGGAGGTTTTTGTACGGCTCTCTATCACTGTGTGAACACCAAGACATTGGTAACGTGGAAACTCAGACAGTAATAAACTGCTGCATCTTCAGGCTGGACGCCGCTGATGGTCAGAGAGAAGTCAGTGCTGCTTCCACTGCCACTAAACCGAGCTGGTGTTGGTGATACAAGTTGGTTTGCCAATTTTACGATGGGCTTGGGGGCTTCTCCAGGTTTCTGTTGGTACCAGGACATACTGGAACCGTAAGTCGTGTCATGATAAACTGCGGGGTTGGTTTTACAGGTCAGAGTGACTGAGGATCCTGGAGTAACAGACGCTACTGGTGGTGTCTGAGTCACAGTCTGACTGCTGGTTCCTATAGGAAACAAGCAAACAAGACATTGAGTTATCCAGTAGAAAACACAAGCAGACAAAGAAGGGTGGTCCACATGTGGATTGAGTGGAATGAACCAACCTGTTAAGGATCCACAGACCACTGTCCAGAACAGGAGGCTGAGGGGATTCATGGTGGCCACGGTTTCTGGGGTGTTGAGTGACAGCTCAGAGTCCTGCAGTGTTGAACTCAGAGGACTTTAAACCCTCTCAGAAGCCCAGTTTCAGCTGAGCATGCAAAGCTTCCTCTATATGGAAATGACCTGTTTCCACTCATCACACTGGGGCTGAGAGTGAATGCAGACCTTCTGGGAGGACCTCTGGATCTCTTCTACATTCAGACTTTGGGAATACAAACATCATTTTGCTGGAAACAACTGGAATTCATAATCTACAAAACATGTTCTCTGGTTGATTTGATCTTGGTTTGTATGAAATGCTTTCATTTGTTTTATTGGTATGGAAAGAAATACTCATTACAGATAATAGGTAATAACTTATTATGATGTTTATAATGAATGCATGTTTATTACATCGTCTTGAAGGTTTTTCATTCAGTTAAATGAGTGGACTCGTGTTGAAACAATTCAACTGTTTGTTAGTGTGCCTTCAAGATTTTATGAAAATAAATGCAGAATAAATATATTTTATTAATCCCATCTACATGCAAACAAAGTATAGCCATGAATAACAATAACTTTAGTGAATAATATATTGATTCATTCATAGATTTTGTGAAAAGCAAGTGTTTGTGTGTCAGTAAGCTGTGTCTTCATGTGTGGGAGGTTTTTGTACAGCCTCTTAATGAGGTTGTATCACTGTGGTACACTTTTGGTGGAGGCACCAAACTCACCGTTGACTGTAAGTACAAGGACACTTTTCTCTTTCTGACATATTACTAACTAAATTATGTTTATATTAAAAAAAGTTGTGAAGATGTTATGACTTTTTTCCTTTTTATTGTATAGGTTTTAAGATGTTGTTTCATTGTTTAGGTCAAGGACAGTGAAAATATATTATTGTTCAGTAATTGTTGACATTATCTTTTTGAATCATTTCATTATGATGAGCATTCATCATTTATTAAGAATGTATTAATTTATTTACTATGCGCTTCATAAAATGGGCAAATAAATATTCAGGTTCTGTTTTGACTTCTAAAAGTACAGTGATCATTTACTAAAACAAATATTTTATTTGAAATGTGTTTGTGTGTTTAAAACATCCCGTTAAAGATTTATCTGTAGTTTTTTGGCCGAATGTGAAATGAAATATAAGAAAAGGGAAGTGAAACAAATAATGAATAAGAAAAGTTCTGCCACCTGACAGTTGGTGAAACATTGAAATGTGTTATGAATGAATTGATATGAATTTCCACATTACAATCAACAAGTCCAACTCTTGGTGAATATTCATGTTCCCTTCCCTCTGTGCTCCCTATGAGTGGGGATGTTAACTGAGCCTGTTGTCCACTTGTCTCCTCTCTCCTCCAGTGGGAGTGGTGCAGCCCACACTGAGCCTCCTTCCTCCCTCCACAGTGGAGCAGGAGCAGGGCAGCGCTACACTGCTGTGTACGGCCAGCGGGGGCTTCCCCTCGGACTGGACGCTTGGCTGGAAGGTGGGGGGCAGCGGCGTGTCTGGGGGGGTGTCAGATAGTCTGGGGGTCCTGGGGAAAGATGGCCGCTACAGCTGGAGCAGCACCTTGACCCTCCCCGCAGACCGGTGGAGGAAGGCGGGCTCAGTGAGCTGTGAGGCCAGTAAGAGTGGCCAGACGCCTGTGGCTCAAACCCTGAATCCTGACCAGTGTTGAGAGTAGAGAGGCTCCATCATGGAAGTACTGCAGAATACACGTCTCCTCTGACACGTCTGCTTTGTATCTCTCTGTCTAAGGCAGTGCTGCAGCTTTTGATGATCTACATTCATATAACATGTCTTTGATCCTTTAGCATAATGCTTTCTGGTTTTGACCCCTTGTGTGGATTTGTCACATTTAATAAAGATGTCGAAAATGAATAATTTCTTGTCATCATTTCCAATCGTATCTCTGTCCTTTTCAATGAATGTTGCTTTAAAAGGGTACATAAAAACCTCTGTTATATTTCTTCCTAAAACAAGGTTCACTACCATTTTGGATGAAGGGTTAAAGCTATGGTGTGCTGAGCAAAGTGTTGGTTGTGTGGATGTGCTTGGACAGTGTGTTCACTGTATTCAGTGGACCAGAGTCAGTCATAGAGCCACTGCTGCTGAAACCACCGGTGTGTGTCTCACTGACTTTGTGTCTCTTACTAAAATAGTAGTTCAGGGGGATGTCCAGGTTTCTGCAGATACCAACTCAGAAACATGTAAAAGTACGTCTGAAAAGACCTTCAGTGTCTCTCACCGAGACATAGGAACCCCAGCATGCTGAGTGGTGGAAACGGTAACATATTCATAATGTTCATGAGTCAAAGACCAAACGGACATCGCTACAAGATGCGGTTCGGTGAACGTATTCTGTGAGCCGTGAAGTGTTGCTATTCAAATGATGTCCAGTTTCAGCAGATGTGCACCTGTGTCTCTTGAGTGACAGGAAGTCAGTGGAAATGTAGGGCTGAGGCTTTCAGAAGAGTCTCTGGAGACTCAGTGAAAGCAGTATGTGTGTCATTGTCCACAAAGCAGCTCAACGCTGCCCTCTTGTGTCTCATCAAAGACATTACAATACAGAGTGATGACCTCAACTCTGTTCAGGTCCGTCTTCAGGGGGAGCTGTACTCCTGCAGGAGCAGGAGGGACTAGAGGAGGAGCAGGAGAGTAGGGACTAGAGGAGGAGCAGGAGGGAAAAGAGGAGGAGCAGGAGGGACTAGAGGAGGAGCAGGAGGGACAAGAGGAGGAGCAGGAGGGACTAGAGGAGGAGCAGGAGGGACTAGAGGAGGGGCAGGAGAGTAGGGACTAAAGGAGGAGCAGGAGGGAAAGGAGGAGGAGCAGGGGGGACTAGAGGAGGAGCAGGAGGGACAAGAGGAGGAGCAGGAGGGACTAGAGGAGGAGCAGGAGAGACTAGAGGAGGAGCAGGAGAAAATAGAGGAGGCACAGGAGAGTAGGGACTAGAGGAGGAGTGTAGCAATAGATAGTTGCAGGATAGTTTGATACTCACAAAATAAGTGTTTTTGTTGAGATATTATTATTATTGTTTCATTTCCTCTGAGAGTCACTTTTTAGTTTATCGCTATTGTATTATTTTATTACAGTCTGTCTAATTCAGAATAAGAAGTCACACAGAGAAACACACAGTGACATGCTGTTGCGTGAAGTGGACACTGGGTGGCAGCACTTACCGGCAGCGGCACTGCAATGCATCGCGAAGTGGGGCTCAGATGAATGGAGAATGAGACACAGTTGTACTGCTTCGCTGATTTCTGTCTTATAATTCCAGGTTAGTTACTCAACTTTTCTGTGACTTCAGATGTTCATGAGCTAATACTAATCCCCGGTGGTGTGTGGTCCATAAGATAAAAGCTCCTTAAGTGTGTACATAAAGTAAAGTGTCACGGTACGTGATGATTGTCGTGGAGAAAATGGCGTCCGACGCCGTAGCTAAATGTTTACTTTCATGTGTTTCTTTCGGCTCCTGTGCATTTGTGGGTTATTACTGTATGTGTGAAAATCAGTTGTTTGTGTGAAGTGCGTTGCTCGAAATGTTGAAGCTAATGCTAATGCTAATGTGCAGTTTAGGATCAGCCTTGGTGGAGGACACACACATGAACTGTAAACGATGATATGGTTCAAGTTCACGGGTCGAAGCGGCAAGCTATGGGCCAGCCATGTTTATTATTTCACTTTGTGTTCATAAAGTGTAAACGTTTAACTGCAAGGGAGAGTTATTCTGTTATATTAAGTGAGCACTTAATGTACTTAACATACTTTGTGTACAGTTATATGAAGAAAATACTCTTTCAATGAGAGGATAAAGGTGATGTGTGTGAGGGTGAAGTCCATACATGATTGAAGACGGATGACATGATTGAAGAGAAAATGTTTATCTTTCGTTTAATACAAATTTTGATGAGTTTATTTCTTGAAAATATGTAAAACATTTAACGTGAATGTTATCTAAAAATAGTTAATACTAGTGCTTTAATGCAGACAAAATAACAAATAATAGTAATAGTAACTGTATGTAACATGTGGTAGTTGAGGTATAGCTGTATGTAACATGTGGTAGTTGAGGTATAGCTGTATGTAGCATGTGGTCGTTAAGGTAGTAGCTGTATGTAACATGTGGTAGTTGAGGTAGTAGCTGTATGTAACATGTGGTAGTTTAGGTATAGCTGTATGTAACATGTGGTAGTTGAGGTATAGTTGTATGTAACATGTGGTAGTTGAGGTAGTAGCTGTATGTAATATGTGGTAGTTGAGGTAGTAGCTGTATGTAACATGTGGTAGTTGAGGTATAGCTGAATGTAACATTTGGTAGTTGAGGTAGTAGCTGTATGTAACATGTGGTAGTTTAGGTATAGCTGTATGTAACGTGGTAGTTGAGGTAGTAGCTGTATGTAACATGTGGTAGTTTAGGTATAGCTGTATGTAACGTGGTAGTTGAGGTAGTAGCTGTATGTAACGTGGTAGTTGAGGTATAGCTGTATGTAACATATGGTTGTTGAGGCAGTAGCTGTATGTAACATATGGTTGTTGAGGCAGTAGCTGTATGTAACATGTGGTAGTTGAGGTATAGTTGTATGTAACATGTGGTAGTTGAGGTATAGCTGTATGTAACATGTGGTAGTTGAGGTAGTAGCTGTATGTAACATGTGGTAGTTGAGGTATAGCTGTATGTAACATGTGGTCGTTGAGGTATAGCTGAATGTAACATTTGGTAGTTGAGGTAGTAGCTGTATGTAACATGTGGTAGTTGAGGTAGTAGCTGTATGTAACATGTGGTAGTTGAGGTAGTAGCTGTATGTAACATGTGGTAGTTGAGGTATAGCTGTATGTAACATGTGGTAGTTGAGGTAGTAGCTGTATGTAACATGTGGTCGTTGAGGTAGTAGCTGTATGTAACATGTGGTAGTTGAGGTATAGCTGTATGTAACATGTGGTAGTTGAGGTATAGCTGTATGTAACGTGGTAGTTGAGGTATAGCTGTATGTAACATGTGGTAGTTGAGGTATAGCTGTATGTAACATGTGGTAGTTGAGGTATAGCTGTATGTTTCATAATGTTGAGGAATATAATGCTGGTGCTGGGTTGAGGCCCCTGGTTAGAGCAGCTCTGTGCTCAGCGCTCTGTGTCAGAGTCTCTTCCCCCTCAGCAGCTGCAGCAGGTTCCTGCTGTAACAGCTCAGTGTCACGCAGTCTGACTGAGGGAGGTTTTTGTACGGCTCTCTATCACTGTGTGAACACCCAGACACTGTTAATTTCGTGGAGACTCTGACAGTGATAAACCGCTGCATCTTCAGGCTGGACGCCGCTGATGTACAGAGAGAAGTCACTCCAGGTTACACTTCCACTGAACCGAGCTGGTGTTGGTGATACAAGCTGGTTTGCATATTTTACGATGAGCTTGGGGGCTTCTCCAGGTTTCTGTTGGTACCAGAATATAGCATAATCTCCACTTCTATATCTGTGACCTGCTGGGTTGGTTGTACAGCTCAGAGTGACTGAGGATCCTGGAGTAACAGGTGCTACTGGTGTCTGAGTCACAGTCTGACTGCTGGTTCCTATAGGAAACAAGCAAACAAGACATTGAGTTAGAGTAGAAAACACAAGCAGACAAAGAAGGGTGGTCCACATGTGGATTGAGTGGAATGAACCAACCTGTTAAGGATCCACAGACCACTGTCCAGAACAGGAGGCTGAGCGGATTCATGGTGGCCACGGTTTCTGGGGTGTTGAGTGACAGCTCATAGTCCTGCAGTGTTGAACTCAGAGGACTTTAAACCCTCTCAGAAGCCCAGTTTCAGCTGAGCATGCAAAGCTTCCTCTATATGGAAATGACCTGTTTCCACTCATCACACTGGGGCTGAGAGTGAATGCAGACCTTCTGGGAGGACCTCTGGATCTCTTCTACATTCACACTTTGGGAATACAAACATCAAGGAAACAACTGGAATTCATAATCTATAACTTATTCTCTGAATTAGGCGAATTCCTGCTGGTTTGTATAAAATCCATTGCTTATATTTAATTCTGAAAATACACAGATGCTATATAAATATTTCAAAAGAGATAATGTATTATATCTTTGTGTAATAACTGCATAAAGCCGATGTAGATATATTACAAAGATTGGCTGAGTTTTTAAAAAGTTGCATCTGTTGTTAAATTGTATTGAAAATATCTACATAATACTAAAAGTTTTATAAAAATATATGCAGGATCTATATTTTATTATAAATCTACTTAAGTTAAAACACATCAATGACATTGCTAACCATAACTTTATTGGATTGAATCATTGATTCATGTTTCTGTAATAACTCAGTGTGTGCCAGTAAGCTGTGTCTTCATGTCTGGGAGGTTTTTGTACAGCCTCTTAATGAGGTTGTATCACTGTGGTGGACTTTTGGTGGAGGCACCAAACTCATCATTGACTGTAAGTACAAGGACACTTTTCTCTATCTGACATTACTGACTTTGAAAACTATGTTTATATTAAAAAAGGTGTGAAGATGTTACGACTTTTTTCCTTTTTATTGTCTAGATTTAAAGATGTTTCATTGGATAGGTTAAGGACAGTGAAAATATATTATTGTTCAGTAATTGTTGACATTGTCTTTTTGAATCATTTCATTATGATGAACATTAATCATTTGTAAAGAATGTATTAATTTAATTACTATGCGCTAAATAAAATGGGCAAACAAATATCATTCAGGTTCTGTTTTGACTTCTAAAAGTACAGTGATCATTTACTAAAACGAATATTTCATTTGAAATGTGTTTGTGTGTTTAAAACATCCCGTTAAAGATTTATCTGTAGTTTTTTGGCTGAATGTGAAATGAAATATAAGAAAAGGGAAGTGAAACAAATAATGAATAAGAAAAGTTCTGCCACCTGACAGTTGGTGAAACATTGAAATGTATTATGAATGAATTGATATGAATTCCCACATTACAATCAACAAGTCCAACTCTTGGTGAATATTCATGTTCCCTTCCCTCTGTGCTCCCTATGAGTGGGGATGTTAACTGAGCCTGTTGTCCACTTGTCTCCTCTCTCCTCCAGTGGGAGTGGTGCCGCCCACGCTGAGCCTCCTTCCTCCCTCCACAGTGGAGCAGGAGCAGGGCAGCGCTACACTGCTGTGTACGGCCAGCGGGGGCTTCCCCTCGGACTGGACGCTTGGCTGGAAGGTGGGGGGCAGCGGCGTGTCTGGGGGGGTGTCAGATAGTCCGGGGGTCCTGGGGAAAGATGGCCGCTACAGCTGGAGCAGCACCTTGACCCTCCCTGCAGACCGGTGGAGGAAGGCGGGCTCAGTGAGCTGTGAGGCCAGTAAGAGTGGCCAGACGCCTGTGGCTCAAACCCTGAATCCTGACCAGTGTTGAGAGTAGAGAGGCTCCAGCATGGAAGTACTGCAGAATACACGTCTCCTCTGACACGTCTGCTTTATATCTCTCTGTCTAAGGCAGCGCTGCAGCTTTTGATGATCTACATTCATATAACATGTCTTTGATCCTTTAGCATTATGCTTTCTGGTTTTGACCCCTTGCGTGGATTTGTCACATTTAATAAAGATGTCGAAAATGAATCATTTCTTGTCAACATTTCCAATCGTATCTCTGTCCTTTTCAATGAATGTTGCTTTAAAAGGGTATATAAAAACCTCTGTTATATTTTTTCCTAAAACAAGGTTCACTTCCATTTTGGATGAGGGGTTAAAGCTATGGTGTGCTGAGCAAAGTGTTGTTCAGGGGGATGTCCAGGTTTCTGCAGATACCAACTCAGAAACATGTAAAAGTAGGTCTGAAAAGACCTTCAGTGTCTCTCACCGAGACATAGGAACCCCAGCATGCTGAGCGGTGGAAACGGTAACATATTCATAATGTTCATATGAGTCAAAGACCAAACGGACATCGCTAAAAGATGCGGTTCGGTAAACGTATTCTGTGAGCCGTGAAGTGTTGCTATTCAAATGATGTCCAGTTTCAGCAGATGTGCACCTGTGTCTCTTGAGTGACAGGAAGTCAGTGGAAATGTAGGGCTGAGGCTTTCAGAAGAGTCTCTGGAGACTCATTGAAAGCAGTATGTGTGTCATTGTCCACAAACAGCTCAACGCTGCCCTCTTGTGTCTCATCAAACACATTACAATAAAGAGAGATGACCTCAACTCTGTTCAGGTCCGTCTTCAGGGGGAGCTGTACTCCTGCAGGAGCAGGAGGGACTAGAGGAGGAGCAGGAGAGTAGGGACTAGAGGAGGAGCTGGAGGGAAACGAGGAGTAGGAGGGACTAGAGGAGGAGCAGGAGGGACAAGAGGAGGAGCAGGAGGGACTAGAGAAGGAGCAGGAGAGACTATAGGAGGAGCAGGAGGGACTAGAGGAGGGGCAGGAGAGTAGGGACTAGAGGAGGAGCAGGAGAGTAGGGACTAGAGGAGGAGCAGGAAGGACTAGAGGAGGAGCAGGAGGGACTAGAGGAGGAGCAGGAGAGACTAGAGGAGGAGCAGGAGAAAATAGAGGAGGCACAGGAGAGTAGGGACTAGAGGAGGAGTGTAGCAATAGATAGTTGCAGGATAGTTTGATACTCACAAAATAAGTGTTTTTGTTGAGATATTATTATTGTTTAATTTCCTCTGAGAGTCACTTTTTAGTTTATTGCTATTGTATTACTTTATTACAGTCTGTCTAATTCAGAATAAGAAGTCACACAGAGAAACACACAGTGACATGCTGTTGCGTGAAGTGGACACTGGGTGGCAGCACTTACCGGCAGCGGCACTGCAACGCATCGCGAAGTGGGGCTCAGATGAATGGAGAATGAGACACAGTTGTCCTGCTTCGCTGATTTCTGTCTTATAATTCCAGGTTAGTTACTCAACTTTTCTGTGACTTCAGATGTTCATAAGCTAATACTAATCCCCGGAGGTGTGTGGTCCATAAGATAAAAGCTCCTTAAGTGTGTACATAAAGTAAAGTGTCACGGTACGTGATGATTGTAGTGGAGAAAATGGCGCCCGACGCCGTAGCTAAATGTTTACTTTCATGTGTTTCTTTCGGCTCCTGTGCATTTGTGGGTTATTACTGTATGTGTGAAAATCAGTTGTTTGTGTGTAGTGCGTTGCTCGAAATGTTGAAGCTAATGCTAATGTGCAGTTTAGGATCAGCCTTGGTGGAGGACACACACATGAACTGTAAACGATGATATGGTTCAAGTTCACGGGTCGAAGCGGCAAGCTATGGGCCAGCCATGTTTATTATTTCACTCTGTGTTCATAAAGTGTAAACGTTTAACTGCAAGGGAGAGTTATTCTGTTATATTAAGTGAGCACTTAACTGTACTTAACATACTTTATGTACAGTTATATGAAGAAAATACTCTTTCAATGAGAGGATAAAGGTGATGTGTGTGAGGGCGAAGTGCATACATGATTGAAGACGGATGACATGATTGAAGAGAAAATGTTTATCTTTCGTTTAATACAAATTTTGATGAGTTTATTTCTTGAAAATATGTAAAACATTTAACGTGAATGTTATCTAAAATAGTTAATACTAGTGCTTTAATGCAGACAAAATAACAAATAATAGTAATAGTAACTGTATGTAACATGTGGTAGTTGAGGTATAGCTGTATGTAACATGTGGTAGTTGAGGTATAGCTGTATGTAACATGTGGTCGTTAAGGTAGTAGCTGTATGTAACATGTGGTAGTTGAGGTAGTAGCTGTATGTAACATGTGGTAGTTTAGGTATAGCTGTATGTAACATGTGGTAGTTGAGGTATAGTTGTATGTAACATGTGGTAGTTGAGGTATAGTTGTATGTAACATGTGGTAGTTGAGGTAGTAGCTGTATGTAACATGTGGTAGTTGAGGTAGTAGCTGTATGTAACATGTGGTAGTTTAGGTATAGCTGTATGTAACATGTGGTAGTTGAGGTATAGTTGTATGTAACATGTGGTAGTTGAGGTAGTAGCTGTATGTAATATGTGGTAGTTGAGGTAGTAGCTCTATGTAACATGTGGTAGTTGAGGTATAGCTGTATGTAACATGTGGTAGTTGAGGTATAGCTGTATGTAACATGTGGTAGTTGAGGTAGTAGCGGTATGTAACATGTGGTCGTTAAGGTAGTAGCTGTATGTAACATCTGGTAGTTGAGGTAGAAGCTGTATGTAACATGTGGTAGTTGAGGTAGTAGCTGTATGTAACATGTGGTAGTTGAGGTAGTAGCGGTATGTAACATGTGGTCGTTAAGGTAGTAGCTGTATGTAACATGTGGTAGTTGAGGTAGTAGCTGTATGTAACATGTGGTAGTTGAGGTAGTAGCTGTATGTAACATGTGGTAGTTGAGGTAGTAGCTGTATGTAACATGTGGTAGTTGAGGTATAGCTGTATGTAACATGTGGTAGTTGAGGTAGTAGCTGTATGTAATATGTGGTAGTTGAGGTATAGCTGTATGTAACATTAGGGATGGGAATCGATAAGATTTTTCCGATTCCGATTCCATTTTCGATTCCGCTTAACGATTCGGTTCTTTATCGATTCTCTTATCGATTCTCATTTGGAAAAAAAAGGATTCAGTGACGTTCGTCCGGAGCGCATCGAAAACGCGACATTCAGAAATCGTTATCGCATGCTGTGTGCGCAAATGTTTTTGCATGTTGGAAGTATTTCCTCCCTTTGAGGAAATATCCACGTTGCAAGTATTGCAAGTCGCCCTGTTGCCGTCTTTTCTTGTGAAGTGTAACCAAACTTTGGAGCGTTTGTACCGCTCGGTCGCCATGGTTACTGTTGACTGCTGGCTGCACTGGAGTCGCTATGCAACGTGCGTGGTGACGTCATTCGCGTCCACTGGAATCGATAAGGGAATCGTTTGCGAAATTGGCAAACGATTCCAAGGAATTGAAACACTGGGAACCGGTTCTCAACAAGAACCGGTTTTCGATTCCCATCCCTATGTAACATGTGGTAGTTGAGGTATAGCTGTATGTAACATGTGGTAGTTGAGGTATAGCTGTATGTAACATGTGGTAGTTGAGGTAGTAGCTGTATGTAATGTGGTAGTTGAGGTGTAGCTGTATGTAACATGTGGTAGTTGAGGTATAGCTGTATGTAACATGTGGTAGTTGAGGTATAGCTGTATGTAACATGTGGTAGTTGAGGTATAGCTGTATGTAACATGTGGTAGTTGAGGTATAGCTGTATGTAACATGTGGTAGTTGAGGTACAGCTGTATGTAACATGTGGTAGTTGAGGTATAGCTGTATGTAACATGTGGTAGTTGAGGTATAGCTGTATGTAACATGTGGTAGTTGAGGTATAGCTGTATGTAACATGTTGTAGTTGAGGTAGTAGTTGTATGTAACATGCGGTAGTTGAGGTATAGCTGTATGTAACATGTGGTAGTTGAGGTATAGCTGTATGTAACATGTGGTAGTTGAGGTATAGCTGTATGTAACATGTGGTAGTTGAGGTATAGCTGTATGTAACATGTGGTAGTTGAGGTATAGCTGTATGTAACATGTGGTAGTTGAGGTATAGCTGTATGTTTCATAATGTTGAGGAATATAATGCTGGTGCTGGGTTGAGGCCCCTGGTTAGAGCAGCTCTGTGCTCAGCGCTCTGTGTCAGAGTCTCTTCCCCCTCAGCAGCTGCAGCAGGTTCCTGCTGTAACAGCTCAGTGTCACGCAGTCTGACTGAGGGAGGTTGTTGTACGGCTCTCTATCACTGTGTGAACACCGAGATACTGTCAATGTAGTGGCGACTCTGACAGTGATAAACTGCTGCATCTTCAGGCTGGACGCCGCTGATGTACAGAGAGAAGTCACTCCAGGTTACACTGCCACTAAACCGAGCTGGTGTTGGTGATACAAGTTTGTTGGCCCATTCTACGATGGGCTTGGGGGCTTCTCCTGGTTTTTGTTGGTACCAGAATATAGCATAATCTCCACCGCTATTTCTGAAAACTTTTGGGTTGGTTGTACAGCTCAGAGTGACTGAGGATCCTGGAGTAACAGGTGCTACTGGTGTTTGAGTCACAGTCACCTTACTGCTGGTTCCTATAGGAAACAAGCAAACAAGACATTGAGTTATCCAGTAGAAAACACAAGCAGACAAAGAAGGGTGGTCCACATGTGGATTGAGTGGAATGAACCAACCTGTTAAGGATCCACAGACCACTGTCCAGAACAGGAGGCTGAGGGGATTCATGGTGGCCACGGTTTCTGGGGTGTTGAGTGACAGCTCAGAGTCCTGCAGTGTTGAACTCAGAGGACTTTAAACCCTCTCAGAAGCCCAGTTTCAGCTGAGCATGCAAAGCTTCCTCTATATGGAAATGACCTGTTTCCACTCATCACACTGGGGCTGAGAGTGGATGCAGACCTTCTGGGAGGACCTCTGGATCTCTTCTACATTCACACTTTGGGAATACAAACATCATTTGGGAGGAAACGATTGGAATTCATAATCTATAACTTATTCTCTGAATTAGGCTAATTCCTGCTGGTTTGTATGAAATGCATTGCTTATATTTAATTCTGAAAATACTCAGATGCTATATAAATATTTCTAAAGAGATAATGTATTATATCTGTGTGTAATTACTGCATGAAGCCTATGTAGATATATTACAAAGATTGGTTGAGTTTTTAAAAAGTTGCATCTGTTGTTAAATTGTATTGAAAACATCTACATAATAGTAAAAGTTTTATAAAAATATATGCAGGATCTATATTTTATTATAAATCTACTTAACTTAAAACACATCAATGACATTGCTAACCATAACTTTATTGGATTTAATCATTGATTCATGTTTCTGTGATAAGTCAGTGTGTGCCAGTAAGCTGTGTCTTCGTGTGTGGGAGGTTTTTGTACAGCCTCTTAATGAGGTTGTATCACTGTGGTTCACTTTTGGTGGAGGCACCAAACTCACCGTTGACTGTAAGTACAAGGACACTTTTCTCTATCTGACATATTAGACTTTGAAAACTATGTTTATATTAAAAAAGTTGTGAAGATGTTACGACTTTTTTCCTTTTTATTGTCTAGATTTTAAGATGTATCATTGGATCGGTTAAGGACAGTGAAAATATATTATTGTTCAGTAATTGTTGATATTGTCTTTTTGAATCATTTCATTATGATGAACATTCATCATTTATTAAGAATTTATTAATTTATTTACTATGCGCTTCATAAAATGGGCAAACAAATATTCAGGTTCTGTTTTCACTTCAAAAATTACAGTGATCATTTACTAAAATGAATATTTTATTTGAAATATATTTGTGTGTTTAAAACTCCCGTTAAAGATTTATCTGTAGTTTTTTGGCTGAATGTGAAATGAACTATAAGAAAAGGGAAGTGAAACAAATAATGAATAAGAAAAGTTCTTCCACCTGACAGTTGGTGAAACATTGAAATGTGTTATGAATGAATTGATATGAATTCCCACGTTACAATCAACAAGTCCAACTCTTGGTGAATATTCATGTTCCCTTCCCTCTGTGCTCCCTATGAGTGGGGATGTTAACTGAGCCTGTTGTCCACTTGTCTCCTCTCTCCTCCAGTGGGAGTGGTGCAGCCCAGGCTGAGCCTCCTTCCTCCCTCCACAGTGGAACAGGGCAGCGCTACACTGCTGTGTACGGCCAGCGGGGGCTTCCCCTCGGACTGGACGCTTGGCTGGAAGGTGGAGGGCTGCAGCAGGTCTGGGGGGGTGTCAGATAGTCTGGGGGTCCTGGGGAAAGATGGCCGCTACAGCTGGAGCAGCACCTTGACCCTCCCTGCAGACCGGTGGAGGACGGCGGGCTCAGTGAGCTGTGAGGCCAGTAAGAGTGGCCAGACGCCTGTGGCTCAAACCCTGAATCCTGACCAGTGTTGAGAGTAGAGAGGCTCCATCATGGAAGTACTGCAGAATACACGTCTCCTCTGACACGTCTGCTTTATATCTCTCTGTCTAAGGCAGCGCTGCAGCTTTTGATGATCTACATTCATATAACATGTCTTTGATCCTTTAGCATTATGCTTTCTGGTTTTGACCCCTTGCGTGGATTTGTCACATTCAATAAAGATGTCGAAAATGAATCATTTCTTGTCATCATTTCCAATCGTATCTCTGTCCTTTTCAATTAATGTTGCTTTAAAAGGGTATATAAAAACCTCTGTTATATTTCTTCCTACAACAAGGTTCACTTCCATTTTGGATGAGGGGTTAAAGCTATGGTGTGCTGAGCAAAGTGTTGGTTGTGTGGATGTGCTTGGACAGTGTGTTCACTGTGTTCAGTGGACCAGAGTCAGTCATAGAGCCACTGCTGCTGAAACCACCGGTGTGTGTCTCACTGACTTTGTGTCTCTTCCTAAAATAGTAGTTCAGGGGGATGTCCAGGTTTCTGCAGATACCAACTCAGAAACATGTAAAAGTACGTCTGAAAAGACCTTCAGTGTCTGTCACCGAGACAGGAACCCCAGCATGCTGAGTGGTGGAAACGGTAACATATTCATAATGTTCATATGAGTCAAAGACGAAACGGACATCGCTAAAAGATGCGGTTCGGTGAACGTATTCTGTGAGCCGTGAAGTGTTGCTATTCAAATGATGTCCAGTTTCAGCAGATGTGCACCTGTGTCTCTTGAGTGACAGGAAGTCAGTGGAAATGTAGGGCTGAGGCTTTCAGAAGAGTCTCTGGAGACTCAGTGAAAGCAGTATGTGTGTCATTGTCCACAAAGCAGCTCAACGCTGCCCTCTTGTGTCTCATCAAAGACATTACAATACAGAGTGATGACCTCAACTCTGTTCAGGTCCATCTTCAGGGGGAGCTGTACTCCTGCAGGAGCAGGAGGGACTAGAGGAGGAGCAGGAGGGACTAGAGGAGGAGCAGGAGAGTAGGGACTAGAGGAGGAGCAGGAGGGAAAAGAGGAGGAGCAGGAGGGACTAGAGGAGGAGCAGGAGAGACAAGAGGAGGAGCAGGAGGGACTAGAGGAGGAGCAGGAGAGACTAGAGGAGGAGCAGGAGGGACTAGAGGAGGGGCAGGAGAGTAGGGACTAGAGGAGGAGCAGGAGAGTAGGGAATAGAGGAGGAGCAGGAGGGAAAAGAGGAGGAGCAGGAGGGACTAGAGGAGGAGCAGGAGAGTAGGGACTAGAGGAGGAGCAGGAGGGAAAATAGGAGGAGCAGGAGGGACTAGAGGAGGAGCAGGAGGGAAAAGAGGAGGAGCAGGAGGGACTAGAGGAGGAGCAGGAGAGACAAGAGGAGGAGCAGGAAGGACTAGAGGAGGAGCAGGAGAGACTAGAGGAGGAGCAGGAGGGACTAGAGGAGGGGCAGGAGAGTAGGGACTAGAGGAGGAGCAGGAGAGTAGGGACTAGAGGAGGAGCAGGAGGGACAAGAGGAGGAGCAGGAGGGACTAGATGAGGAGCAGGAGGGACAAGAGGAGGAGCAGGAGAGACTAGAGGAGGAGCAGGAGGGACTAGAGGAGGGGCAGGAGAGTAGGGACTAGAGGAGGAGCAGGAGAGTAGGGAATAGAGGAGGAGCAGGAGGGAAAAGAGGAGGAGCAGGAGGGACTAGAGGAGGAGCAGGAGAGTAGGGACTAGAGGAGGAGCAGGAGGGAAAATAGGAGGAGCAGGAGGGACTAGAGGAGGAGCAGGAGGGAAAAGAGGAGGAGCAGGAGGGACTAGAGGAGGAGCAGGAGAGACAAGAGGAGGAGCAGGAGGGACTAGAGGAGGAGCAGGAGAGACTAGAGGAGGAGCAGGAGGGACTAGAGGAGGGGCAGGAGAGTAGGGACTAGAGGAGGAGCAGGAGAGTAGGGACTAGAGGAGGAGCAGGAGGGACAAGAGGAGGAGCAGGAGGGACTAGATGAGGAGCAGGAGAGACTAGATGAGGAGCAGGAGGGACTAGAGGAGGGGCAGGAGAGTAGGGACTAGAGGAGGAGCAGGAGAGTAGGGACTAGAGGAGGAGCAGGAAGGACTAGAGGAGGAGCAGGAGGGACTAGAGGAGGAGCAGGAGAGACTAGAGGAGGAGCAGGAGGGACTAGAGGAGGGGCAGGAGAGTAGGGACTAGAGGAGGAGCAGGAGAGTAGGGACTAGAGGAGGAGCAGGAAGGACTAGAGGAGGAGCAAGAGAGACTAGAGGAGGAGCAGGAGAGACTAGAGGAGGAGCAGGAGGGACTAGAGGAGGGGCAGGAGAGTAGGGACTAGAGGAGGAGCAGGAGAGTAGGGACTAGAGGAGGAGTGTAGGAATAGATAGTTGCAGGATAGTTTGATACTCACAAAATAAGTGTTTTTGTTGAGATATTATTATTATTGTTTAATTTCCTCTGAGAGTCACATTTTAGTTTATTGCTATTGTATTACTTTATTACAGTCTGTCTAATTCAGAATAAGAAGTCACACAGAGAAACACACAGTGACATGCTGTTGCGTGAAGTGGACACTGGGTGGCAGCACTTACCGGCAGCGGCACTGCAACGCATCGCGAAGTGGGGCTCAGATGAATGGAGAATGAGACACAGTTGTCCTGCTTCGCTGATTTCTGTCTTATAATTCCAGGTTAGTTACTCACCTTTTCTGTGACTTCAGGTGTTCATGAGCTAATACTAATCCCCGGTGGTGATAAAAGCTCCTTAAGTGTGTACATAAAGTAAAGTGTCACGGTACGTGATGATTGTCGTGGAGAAAATGGCGTCCGACGCCGTAGCTAAATGTTTACTTTCATGTGTTTCTTTCGGCTCCTGTGCATTTGTGGGTTATTACTGTATGTGTGAAAATCAGTTGTTTGTGTGAAGTGCGTTGCTCGAAATGTTGAAGCTAATGCTAATGTGCAGTTTAGGATCAGCCTTGGTGGAGGACACACACATGAACTGTAAACGATGATATGGTTCAAGTTCACGGGTCGATGCGGCAAGCTATGGGCCAGACATGTTTATTATTTCACTTTGTGTTCATAAAGTGTAAACGTTTAACTGCAAGGGAGAGTTATTCTGTTATATTAAGTGAGCACTTAATGTACTTAACATACTTTATGTACAGTTATATGAAGAAAATACTCTTTCAATGAGAGGATAAAGGTGATGTGTGTGATGGCGAAGTCCATACATGATTGAAGACGGATGACATGATTGAAGAGAAAATGTTTATCTTTGGTTTAATACAAATTTTGATGAGTTTATTTCTTGAAAATATGTAAAACATTTAACGTGAATGTAATCTAAAAATAGTTAATACTAGTGCTTTAATGCAGAAAAAATAACAAATAGTAATAGTAACTGTATGTAACATGTGGTAGTTGAGGTATAGCTGTATGTAACATGTGGTAGTTGAGGTAGTGGCTGTATGTAACATGTGGTAGTTTAGGTATAGCTGTATGTAACATGTGGTAGTTGAGGTATAGCTGTATGTTACATGTGGTAGTTGAGGTATAGCTGTATGTAACATGTGGTAGTTGAGGTATAGCTGTATGTTACATGTGGTAGTTGAGGTAGTAGCTGTATGTAACATGTGGTAGTTGAGGTAGTAGCTGTATGTAACATGTGGTAGTTGAGGTAGTAGCTGTATGTAACATGTGGTAGTTGAGGTAGTAGCTCTATGTAACATGTGGTAGTTGAGGTAGTAGCTCTATGTAACATGTGGTAGTTGAGGTATAGCTGTATCTAACATGTGGTAGTTGAGGTATAGCTGTATGTAACGTGGTAGTTGAGGTAGAAGCTGTATGTAACATGTGGTAGTTGAGGTAGTAGCTGTATGTAACATGTGGTAGTTGGGGTAGTAGCTGTATGGAACATGTGGTAGTTGAGGTAGTAGCTGTATGTAACATGTGGTAGTTGAGGTAGAAGCTGTATGTAACATGTGGTAGTTGAGGTATAGCTGTATGTAACATGTGGTAGTTGAGGTAGAAGCTGTATGTAACATGCGGTAGTTGAGGTAGTAGCTGTATGTAACATGTGGTAGTTGAGGTAGTAGCTGTATGTAACATGTGGTAGTTGAGGTATAGCTGTATGTTACATGTGGTAGTTGAGGTAGTAGCTGTATGTAACATGTGGTAGTTGAGGTTGTAGCTGTATGTAACATGTGGTAGTTGAGGTAGTAGCTCTATGTAACATGTGGTAGTTGAGGTAGTAGCTCTATGTAACATGTGGTAGTTGAGGTATAGCTGTATGTAACGTGGTAGTTGAGGTAGAAGCTGTATGTAACATGTGGTAGTTGAGGTAGTAGCGGTATGTAACATGTGGTAGTTGGGGTAGTAGCTGTATGGAACATGTGGTAGTTGAGGTAGTAGCTGTATGTAACATGTGGTACTTGAGCTATAGCTGTATGTAACATGTGGTAGTTGAGGTATAGCTGTATGTAACGTGGTAGTTGAGGTATAGCTGTATGTAACATGTGGTAGTTGAGGTAGTAGCTGTATGTAACATGTGGTAGTTGAGGTATAGCTGTATGCAACATGTGGTAGTTGAGGTATAGCTGTATGTAACATGTGGTAGTTGAGGTATAGCTGTATGTAACATGTGGTAGTTGAGGTATAGCTGTATGTAACATGTGGTAGTTGAGGTATAGCTGTATGTTTCATAATGTTGAGGAATATAATGCTGGTGCTGGGTTGAGGCCCCTGGTTAGAGCAGCTCTGTGCTCAGCGCTCTGTGTCAGAGTCTCTTCCCCCTCAGCAGCTGCAGCAGGTTCCTGCTGTAACAGCTCAGTGTCACGCAGTCTGACTGAGGGAGGTTTTTGTACGGCTCTCTATCACTGTGTGAACACCAAGACATTGGTAACGTGGAAACTCTGACAGTAATAAACTGCTGCATCTTCAGGCTGGACGCCGCTGATGGTCAGAGAGAAGTCAGTGCTGCTTCCACTGCCACTAAACCGAGCTGGTGTTGGTGATACAAGTTGGTTTGCCAATTTTACGATGGGCTTGGGGGCTTCTCCAGGTTTCTGTTGGTACCAGGACATACGGGAACCGTAAGTCGTGTCATGATAAACTGCGGGGTTGGTTTTACAGGTCAGAGTGACTGAGGATCCTGGAGTAACAGACGCTACTGGTGGTGTCTGAGTCACAGTCTGACTGCTGGTTCCTATAGGAAACAAGCAAACAAGACATTGAGTTATCCAGTAGAAAACACAAGCAGACAAAGAAGGGTGGTCCACATGTGGATTGAGTGGAATGAACCAACCTGTTAAGGATCCACAGACCACTGTCCAGAACAGGAGGCTGAGGGGATTCATGGTGGCCACGGTTTCTGGGGTGTTGAGTGACAGCTCAGAGTCCTGCAGTGTTGAACTCAGAGGACTTTAAACCCTCTCAGAAGCCCAGTTTCAGCTGAGCATGCAAAGCTTCCTCTATATGGAAATGACCTGTTTCCACTCATCACACTGGGGCTGAGAGTGAATGCAGACCTTCTGGGAGGACCTCTGGATCTCTTCTACATTCAGACTTTGGGAATACAAACATCATTTTGCTGGAAACAACTGGAATTCATAATCTACAAAACATGTTCTCTGGTTGATTTGATCTTGGTTTGTATGAAATGCTTTCATTTGTTTTATTGGTATGGAAAGAAATACTCATTACAGATAATAGGTAATAACTTATTATGATGTTTATAATGAATGCATGTTTATTACATCGTCTTGAAGGTTTTTCATTCAGTTAAATGAGTGGACTCGTGTTGAAACAATTCAACTGTTTGTTAGTGTGCCTTCAAGATTTTATGAAAATAAATGCAGAATAAATATATTTTATTAATCCCATCTACATGCACACAAAGTATAGCCATGAATAACAATAACTTTAGTGAATAAAATATTGATTCATTCATAGATTTTGTGAAAAGCAAGTGTTTGTGTGTCAGTAAGCTGTGTCTTCATGTGTGGGAGGTTTTTGTACAGCCTCTTAATGAGGTTGTATCACTGTGGTACACTTTTGGTGGAGGCACCAAACTCACCGTTGACTGTAAGTACAAGGACACTTTTCTCTTTCTGACATATTACTAACTAAATTATGTTTATATTAAAAAAAGTTGTGAAGATGTTACGACTTTTTTCCTTTTTATTGTATAGGTTTTAAGATGTTGTTTCATTGTTTAGGTCAAGGACAGTGAAAATATATTATTGTTCAGTAATTGTTGACATTATCTTTTTGAATCATTTCATTATGATGAGCATTCATCATTTATTAAGAATGTATTAATTTATTTACTATGCGCTTCATAAAATGGGCAAATAAATATTCAGGTTCTGTTTTGACTTCTAAAAGTACAGTGATCATTTACTAAAACAAATATTTTATTTGAAATGTGTTTGTGTGTTTAAAACATCCCGTTAAAGATTTATCTGTAGTTTTTTGGCCGAATGTGAAATGAAATATAAGAAAAGGGAAGTGAAACAAATAATGAATAAGAAAAGTTCTGCCACCTGACAGTTGGTGAAACATTGAAATGTGTTATGAATGAATTGATATGAATTTCCACATTACAATCAACAAGTCCAACTCTTGGTGAATATTCATGTTCCCTTCCCTCTGTGCTCCCTATGAGTGGGGATGTTAACTGAGCCTGTTGTCCACTTGTCTCCTCTCTCCTCCAGTGGGAGTGGTGCAGCCCACGCTGAGCCTCCTTCCTCCCTCCACAGTGGAGCAGGAGCAGGGCAGCGCTACACTGCTGTGTACGGCCAGCGGGGGCTTCCCCTCGGACTGGACGCTTGGCTGGAAGGTGGGGGGCAGCGGCGTGTCTGGGGGGGTGTCAGATAGTCTGGGGGTCCTGGGGAAAGATGGCCGCTACAGCTGGAGCAGCACCTTGACCCTCCCCGCAGACCGGTGGAGGAAGGCGGGCTCAGTGAGCTGTGAGGCCAGTAAGAGTGGCCAGACGCCTGTGGCTCAAACCCTGAATCCTGACCAGTGTTGAGAGTAGAGAGGCTCCAGCATGGAAGTACTGCAGAATACAC
This sequence comes from Merluccius polli, assembly GCA_030340625.1. Taxonomy (NCBI): domain Eukaryota; kingdom Metazoa; phylum Chordata; class Actinopteri; order Gadiformes; family Merlucciidae; genus Merluccius; species Merluccius polli. The sequence goes on along the minus strand of JAOPHQ010002391.1, from coordinate 8,923 downwards.
GTCTCCTCTGACACGTCTGCTTTATATCTCTCTGTCTAAGGCAGCGCTGCAGCTTTTGATGATCTACATTCATATAACATGTCTTTGATCCTTTAGCATTATGCTTTCTGGTTTTGACCCCTTGCGTGGATTTGTCACATTTAATAAAGATGTCGAAAATGAATCATTTCTTGTCATCATTTCCAATCGTATCTCTGTCCTTTTCAATTAATGTTGCTTTAAAAGGGTATATAAAAACCTCAGTTATATTTCTTCCTAAAACAAGGTTCACTTCCATTTTGAATGTGCTTGGACAGTGTGTTCACTGTGTTCAGTGGACCAGAGTCAGTCATAGAGCCACTGCTGCTGAAACCACCGGTGTGTGTCTCACTGACTTTATGTCACTTCCTAAAATAGTAGTTCAGGGGTATGTCCAGGTTTCTGCAGATACCAACTCAGAAACATGTAAAAGTACGTCTGAAAAGACCTTCAGTGTCTCTCACCGAGACATAGGAACCCCAGCATGCTGAGTGGTGGAAACGGTAACATATTCATAATGTTCATATGAGTCAAAGACCAAACGGACATCGCTAAAAGATTTGGTTCGGTAAACGTATTCTGTGAGCCGTGAAGTGTTGCTATTCAAATGATGTCCAGTTTCAGCAGATGTGCAACTGTGTCTCTTGAGTGACAGGAAGTCAGTGGAAATGTAGGGCTGAGGCTTTCAGAAGAGTCTCTGGAGATTCAGTGAAAGCAGTATGTGTGTCATTGTCCACAAAGTAGCTCAACGCTGCCCTCTTGTGTCTCATCAAAGACATTACAATAAAGAGGGATGACCTCAACTCTGTTCAGGTCCGTCTTCAGGGGGAGCTCCTAGTACTCCTACAGGAGCAGGAGGGACCAGAGGAGGAGCAGCAGAGTAGGGACTAGAGGAGCAGCAGGAAAAACTAGAGGAGGTACAGGAGAGTAGGGACTAGAGGAGCAGAATAATAATAATAATAACTTTAATTTATATAGCGCCTTTCAAAAAACCTAAGGTCGCTGTACACGGTGAGACAGATAAAACAGATAATACAAAGAACATTTTTTTAAATGTGTCCAGAGATGCAGCGTTTCAGATCTCTGCCGGGAGAGAGTTCCAGAGGGTGGGGGCTGCCACACTGAAGGCTCAGTCCCCAAAAGTCCATAGTCTGGTGTGGGGAGAGCAGACCCGTGTCTGAGGACCGCAGTTTCCTGGTTGAGCTATAGGGGTGGAGAAGGTCAGATAGGTACTGAGGGGCAAGGGCATGGAGGGATTTGTAGATGAGGTGGAGGATTTTGTAGGAGATGCGTGACTTGACCGGGAGCCAGTGAAGTTGGATAAGGGTGGGCGTGATGTGCTGCCAGGGCTTGGTGCGTGTGAGAACCCTGGCAGCTGAGTTCTGCACATACTGGAGCCTGTCCAGGGCTTTGCTGGGTACCCCGGACAGGACTCCATTGCAGTAGTCCAGACGGGAGGTGATGAAGGCATGGATGAGGGTTTCTGCCACAGAGTCAGACAGTGATTGCTGGAGTCTGGAGATGTTCTTGAGGTGGTAGAAAGCGGATTTGGTGATGGATTTGATGTGTGACTGGAAGGAGAGGAGTGGAGTCCAGAATGACATCCAGGTTGCGGACTTCTGGGGATGGACAGATGGAACAGCTATCCACGTCCAGGAGAAGATCTCCATCCTTCCGGAGCAGCGCCTTGGGAGCCACAACCATGAGCTCTGTTTTGTTGGTATTTAGCTTGAGTAAGTTAGATGACATCCAGGTTTTTATGTTGCGCAGGCAGTTGACAAGGGACTGTGGGGGGAGCTGAGTGGATGGTTTGATGCTGAGCTACAGCTGGGTATCATCGGCATCGCAGTGAAAGCTTAGGCCGTGGTGATGGATGATCTGACCAAGGGGGAGCATGTAGATGGTAAAGAGGAGGGGTCCAAGCACAGAGCCTTGGGGCACACCTTGGTTGACTGAGGCCGGGGTGGAACTGGAGTCTCAGATGGTGACAAACTGTTACCTGTTGGAGAGATATGACTGGAACCAGGAGAGAGCTGCACCGGTGAGGCCTAAGTATTCAGATAAGCGGTTGAGGAGGATAGTGTGAGAAGCTGTGTCAAAGGCTGCAGAGAGGTCCAGGAGGATGTGAATACTGATGTGGCCGGAATCAGCAGCGATGAGGAGGTCATTGGTAATTTTGATGAGGGCAGTCTCTGTGCTGTGGTGTGCTCTGAAGCCAGATTGAAGGGGTTCATAGAGCTCATGGTTGGACATGTGCTGATGGAGTTGGACAGCAACGGCTCTTTCCAGGATTTTGCTGAGAAAAGGAATGTTGGAGATCTGCCGGTGATTGGTGAGGTCATCCGGGTCCAGGCCTGGCTTTTTGAGGATGGGGATGACTGTGGCCATTTTGAAGGATGGACAAGACGAGAAGCAGGAGAGTAGGGACAAGAGGAAAAGCAGGAGGGACAAGAGGAGAAGCAGGAGAGTAGGTACTAGAGGAGGAGCAGGAGAGACTGGAGGAGGAGCAGGAGAGTAGGGACTAGAGGAGGAGCAGGAGATTAGGGACTAGAGGAGGAGCAGGAGTGAAGGGACTAAAGGAAGAGCAGGAGAGTAGACACTAGTGGAGGAGCAGGAGTGTAGGGAACAGAGGAGGAGCAGGAGGGACTATTGGAAGAGCAGGAGCAACTAGAGGAGGAGCAGGAGTGTATGTACTAGAGGAGGAGCACGAGATTACGGACTAGAGGAGGAGTAAGAGCGACTAGAGGAGGGGTGTGAGTGTAGGGAGTAGAGGGGAAGGAGCAGTAGAGACTAGAGGAGAAGCAAGAGTGTAGGGAATAGAAGAGGAGCAGAAGGGACTAGTGGAGGAGAAGAAGCGACTACAGGAGGAGCAGGAGTTTATGTACTAGAGGAGGAGTACGAGAGTAGGGACTAGAGGAGGAGCAGTAGAGACTAGAGGAGGGGCAGGAGTGTAGGGACTAGAGGAGGAGCAGGAGGGACTAGAGGAGGAGCAGGAGAGTAGGGACGAGAGGAGGAGCAGGAGACTAGGGAGTAGACGAGGAGCAAGAAAGACGAGAGGAGGAGCAGGGGAGGAGGGACTAGAGGAGGTGCGGGATTGACTATAGGAGGAGCAGGAGGGACTAGAAGAGGAGGAGGAGCAGTAGAGACTAGAGGAGGAGTAGGAGTGCAGGGACTAGAGGAGAAGGGGGAGCAGGAGAGACTAGAGGAGGAGCAGGAGAGTAGGGACTAGAGGAGGAGCAGAGTGTAGGGACTAAAGGAGCAGTAGGAGGGAATAGAGGAGGAGCAGGAGTATAGGGACTAGAGGAGGAGCAGGAGTATAGCGACTATAGGAGGAGCAGGAGTGTAGGGAAAGATAGTTGTAGGGGTAGTTGAGGTAGAAGCTGTATGTAGCATGTGGTCATTGAGGTAGTAGCTGTATGTAACATGTGGTAGTTGAGGTATATCTGTATGTAACATGTGGTACTTGAGCTATAGCTGTATGTAACATGTGGTAGTTGAGGTAGTAGCTGTATGTAACATGTGGTAGTTGAGGTATAGCTGTATGTAACATGTGGTAGTTGAGGTATAGCTGTATGCAACATGTGGTAGTTGAGGTATAGCTGTATGTAACATGTGGTACTTGAGCTATAGCTGTATGTAACATGTGGTAGTTGAGGTATAGCTGTATGTAACATGTGGTAGTTGAGGTAGTAGCTGTATGTAACATGTGGTAGTTGAGGTATAGCTGTATGTAACATGTGGTAGTTGAGGTATATCTGTAAGTACTTGAGCTATAGCTGTATGTAACATGTGGTAGTTGAGGTAGTAGCTGTATGTAACATGTGGTAGTTGAGGTATAGCTGTATGTAACATGTGGTAGTTGAGGTATAGCTGTATGCAACATGTGGTAGTTGAGGTATAGCTGTATGTAACATGTGGTACTTGAGCTATAGCTGTATGTAACATGTGGTAGTTGAGGTATAGCTGTATGTAACATGTGGTAGTTGAGGTATAGCTGTATGTAACATGTGGTAGTTGAGGTATAGCTGTATGTAACATGTGGTAGTTGAGGTATAGCTGTATGTAACATGTGGTAGTTGAGGTATAGCTGTATGTAACATGTGGTAGTTGAGGTAGTAGCTGTATGTAACATGTGGTAGTTGAGGTATAGCTGTATGTAACATGTGGTAGTTGAGGTATAGCTGTATGTAACATGTGGTAGTTGAGGTATAGCTGTATGTAACATGTGGTAGTTGAGGCTATAGCTGTATGTAACATGTGGTAGTTGAGGTATAGCTGTATGTAACATGTGGTAGTTGAGGTAGTAGCTGTATGTAACATGTGGTAGTTGAGGTATAGCTGTATGTAACATGTGGTAGTTGAGGTAGTAGCTGTATGTAACATGTGGTAGCTTGAGGTATAGCTGTATGTAACATGTGGTAGTTGAGGTAGTAGCTGTATGTAACATGTGGTAGTTGAGGTATAGCTGTATGTAACATGTGGTAGTTGAGGTATAGCTGTATGTAACATGTGGTAGTTGAGGTATAGCTGTATGTAACATGTGGTACTTGAGCTATAGCTGTATGTAACATGTGGTAGTTGAGGTATAGCTGTATGTAACATGTGGTAGTTGAGGTATAGCTGTATGTTTCATAATGTTGAGGAATATAATGCTGGTGCTGGGTTGAGGCCCCTGGTTAGAGCAGCTCTGTGCTCAGCGCTCTGTGTCAGAGTCTCTTCCCCCTCAGCAGCTGCAGCAGGTTCCTGCTGTAACAGCTCAGTGTCACGCAGTCTGACTGAGGGAGGTTTTTGTACGGCTCTCTATCACTGTGTGAACACATAGCCAGGATGGTGACTGAAACAGTAATAAACTGCTGCATCTTCAGGCTGGACGCCGCTGATGGTCAGAGCGAAGTCAGTGCTGCTTCCACTGCCACTAAACCGAGCTGGTGTTGGTGATACAAGTCTGTTTGCCCATTTTATGATGGGCTTGGGGGCTTCTCCAGGTTTCTGTTGGAACCAGTATATACGATCATCTCCATCACTATCTCTGTAAACTGCTCGGTTGGTTTTACAGGTCAGAGTGACTGAGGATCCTGGAGTAACAGACGCTACTGGTGTCTGAGTCACAGTCACCTGACTGCTGGTTCCTACAGGAAACAAGCAAACAAGACATTGAGTTATCCAGTAGAAAACACAAGCAGACAAAGAAGGGTGGTCCACATGTGGATTGAGTGGAATGAACCAACCTGTTAAGGATCCACAGACCACTGTCCAGAACAGGAGGCTGAGGGGATTCATGGTGGCCACGGTTTCTGGGGTGTTGAGTGACAGCTCAGAGTCCTGCAGTGTTGAACTCAGAGGACTTTAAACCCTCTCAGAAGCCCAGTTTCAGCTGAGCATGCAAAGCTTCCTCTATATGGAAATGACCTGTTTCCACTCATCACACTGGGGCTGAGAGTGAATGCAGACCTTCTGGGAGGACCTCTGGATCTCTTCTATATTCACACTTTGGGAATACAAACATCAAGGAAACAACTGGAATTCATAACCTATAACTTATTCTCTGAATTAGGCTAATTCCTGCTGGTTTGTATGAATGCATTGCTTATATTTAATTCTGAAAATACACAGATGCTATATAAATATTTCTAAAGAGATAATGTATTATAGCTGTGTGTAGTAACTGCATAAAGCCTATGTAGATATATTACAAAGATTGGAGTTTTTAAAAAGTTGCATCTGTTGTTAAATTGTATTGAAAATATTTACATAATACTAAAAGTTTTATAAAAATATATGCAGGATCTATATTTTATTATACATCTACTTAACTTAAAACACATCAATGACATTGCTAACCATAACTTTATTGGATTGAATCATTGATTCATGTTTCTGTGATAAGTCAGTGTGTGTCAGTAAGCTGTGTCTTCATGTGTGGGAGGTTTTTGTACAGCCTCTTAATGAGGTTGTATCACTGTGGTTCACTTTTGGTGGAGGCACCAAACTCACCGTTGACTGTAAGTACAAGGACACTTTTCTCTATCTGACATATTACTGACTTTGAAAACTATGTTTATATTACAAAAGTTGTGAAGATGTTACAACTTTTTTCCTTTTTATTGTATAGATTTTAAGATGTTTCATTGGATAGGTCAAGGACAGTGAAAATATATTATCGTTCAGTAATTGTTGACATTGTCTGTTTGAATCATTTCATTATGATGAGCATTTATCATTTATTAAGAATGTATTAATTTATTTACTATGTGCTTCATAAAATGGGCAATCAAATATCATTCAGGTTCTGTTTTCACTTCTAAAAGTACAGTGATCATTTACTAAAACGAATGTTATTTGAAATGTGTTTGTGTGTTTAAAACATCCCGTTAAAGATTTATCTGTAGTTTTTTGGCCGAATGTGAAATGAAATATAAGAAAAGGGAAGTGAAACAAATAATGAATAAGAAAAGTTCTGCCACCTGACAGTTGGTGAAACATTGAAATGTGTTATGAATGAATTGATATGAATTTCCACATTACAATCAACAAGTCCAACTCTTGGTGAATATTCATGTTCCCTTCCCTCTGTGCTCCCTATGAGTGGGGATGTTAACTGAGCCTGTTGTCCACTTGTCTCCTCTCTCCTCCAGTGGGAGTGGTGCAGCCCACGCTGAGCCTCCTTCCTCCCTCCACAGTGGAGCAGGAGCAGGGCAGCGCTACACTGCTGTGTACGGCCAGCGGGGGCTTCCCCTCGGACTGGACGCTTGGCTGGAAGGTGGGGGGCAGCGGCGTGTCTGGGGGGGTGTCAGATAGTCTGGGGGTCCTGGGGAAAGATGGCCGCTACAGCTGGAGCAGCACCTTGACCCTCCCTGCAGACCGGTGGAGGAAGGCGGGCTCAGTGAGCTGTGAGGCCAGTAAGAGTGGCCAGACGCCTGTGGCTCAAACCCTGAATCCTGACCAGTGTTGAGAGTAGAGAGGCTCCAGCATGGAAGTACTGCAGAACACACGTCTCCTCTGACACGTCTGCTTTATATCTCTCTGTCTAAGGCAGCGCTGCAGCTTTTGATGATCTACATTCATATAACATGTCTTTGATCCTTTAGCATTATGCTTTCTGGTTTTGACCCCTTGCGTGGATTTCTCACATTTAATAAAGATGGCGAAAAGGAATCATTTCTTGTCATCATTTCCAATCGTATCTCTTTCCTTTTCAATGAATGTTGCTTTAAAAGGGTATATAAAAACCTCAGTTATATTTCTTCCTAAAACAAGGTTCACTTCCATTTTGGATGAAGGGTTAAATCTATGGTGTGCTGAGCATAGTGTTGTTCAGGGGGATGTCCAGGTTTCTGCAGATACCAACTCAGAAACATGTAAAAGTACGTCTGAAAAGACCTTCGGTGTCTCTCACCGAGACATAGGAACCCCAGCATGCTGAGTGGTGGAAACGGTAACATATTCATAATGTTCATATGAGTCAAAGACCAAACGGACATCGCTAAAAGATGCGGTTCGGTAAACGTATTCTGTGAGCCGTGAAGTGTTGCTATTCAAATGATGTCCAGTGTTCAGCAGAATGTGCAACTGGTCTCTTGAGTGACAGGAAGTCCAGTGGACATGTAGGCTGAGGCTTTCAGAAGAGTTGTGTCATTATGCGTCCCACAAAGTTAGCTCAACGCTGGCCGCCTCTTGTTGTATCATCAAACACATTACAATAAAGAGGGAGGGATGACCTCAACTCTGTTAAGGTCCGTCTTCAGGGGAGAGCTCCTAGTACTCCTACAGGAGCAGGAGTGAATAAAGGAGGAGCAGGAGGACTAGAGGAGGAGCAGCAGAGTAGACGACTAGGAGTAGCACGCAGGAAAAAGCATCAGAGTGAGGTACAGGAGGAGTAGGGATGTAGAGGAGCAGAATAATAATAATAATAACTTTAATTATATATAGCGCCTTTCAAGCTGTATGTAACATGTGGTAGTGAGGTATAGCTGTATGTAACATGTGGTCATTGAGGTAGTAGCTCTATGTAACGTGGTAGTTGGAGGTAGGAAGGCTAGTTATGTACACATGTGGCTAGTTGAGGTAGTAGCTGTAGTAACATGTGGTAGTTGAGGTATAGCTGTATGTAACATGTGGTAGTTGACGGTATAGGCTTATGTAACAGTTGGTAGTTGAGGTAAGAGCTGTATGTAACATGTGGTCGATTGAGGTAGTAGCTCGTATGTAACGTGGTAGTTGAGGGTAGAAGCTGTATTGTAACATGTTGGTAAGTTGAGGGTAGTAGCTGTATGTAACATGTGGTTAGTTGAGGTATTAGCTGTATGTAACATGTGGTAGTTGAGGTATAGGCTGTATGTAACATGTGGTAGCTTGAGGTATTAGCTGTATGTAACATGTGGTAGTTGAGGTATAGCTGTATGTAACATGTGGTAGTAGAGGTAGTAGCTGTATGTAACATGTGGAGTTGAGGTATAGCTGTATGTAACATGTGGTAGTTGAGGTATAGCTGTATGTAACATGTGGTAGTTGAGGTATAGCTGTATGTAACATGTGGTAGTTGAGGTATAGCTGCATGTAACATGTGGTAGTTGAGGTAGTAGCTGTAACATGTGGAAGTTGAGGTATAGCTGTATGTAACCATGTGGTAGTTGAGGTATAGCTGTATGTAACATGTGGTAGTTGAGGTATAGCTGTATGTAACATGTGGTAGTTGAGGGTATAGCTGTATGTAACATGTGTAGTTGAGGTATAGCTGTATGTAACATGTGGGTAGTTGAGGTATAGCTGTATGTAACCATGTGGTAGTTGAGGTATAGCTGTATGTAACATGTGGTGTTGAGGTAGTAGTAGCTGTATGTAACATGTGGTTGTTGAGGTATAGCTGTATGTAACATGTGGTAGTTGAGGTATTAGGCTGTATGTA